>CM075977.1:156000188-156093080 GCA_038087875.1 Malacoraja senta
GAGTACAATAGTAAACCAGTTTGATTTATATGTAATTAATTGGGCTGCTGAGTTGTGCTGTTAAGCTACTGAGTTGTCACAAATGCTTTCTTGATTTAAAAAATACCCTATAAAGCTTTTGCTGCTACTGTAACCTACTGATTGTTCCTATTTATTTTTTTGGCATCTCGTTATTGTCAGGCCCGAACTGTCCGCGGTGGACAGAAGACCAAGACCCGCCTAGAAGGTCCAGCTGGCATGCCGGAGACTCCCCCTTCCCTCTCTCCCACTCTCCCCCTTCCCCCTCTCCTCTCCCTCCCCTCTCCTCCCCCAACCCCCCTCCCCCTCTCCTCCCCCTCTTCTCCCCCCTCTCCTCCCCCTCTCCTCCCCCTCTTCTCCCCCTCTCCTCCCCCTCTCCCCCACTCTCCCCTCTCCATCCCCCCTCTCCCCCTTCCTCCACCCCCCCTCCCCCCTCCCCCCTCCCTCTCTCTCTTTCTCTGCCCCACTCTCTCTGCCCCTCGAGATAGGGCGGGGATGGGGTAAAAGGAGCCAATTAATGATATTAATATAATATCAAGGGGGGTGGTTAATGTTTGTGTGTGTGGGGGGGGAGGAGGGTGTAGTTAGTGTGTGTGGGGGGGGGTGGTTAGTGTGTGTGTGATGCCACCCCCCCCCGCAACCGCGCGTTGAGGGGACGGGACCCAACGGGTCCCCCTTGGTCTAGTGTCATTTAAAAAGCCAGAAAACCGTTCAAAAACAATGATGAATTAAATGTTAACAACGTTTCATCTGATTTGATTCTGAGATGCACTGGCAGGTCAAATGGAGAAAAAACCATTTGTTAAGTCTACCATTTTCAAATAACAAATCCTTAAGGATGAAAGCTTGCTACTCTGCCAGTAAAGTAAAAATGACAAAAGAGAACAGAGATTATTCAAATCTTTTGCAAGAAGTGGCTGCACAAATAAATTACAATAATCCTTTTGTTTGGAGTCTTCAGAAGAAATTGTTCAATTGATTTGCCAGATGGTTTTAAATTGGCTTATTAATTTATAAAACAAGTAATGATAAAAATCAATAAAGCATGAAAACATAATGGAAACATTAAGAAAGAAAGTACAACGAAGGAGGAAAATGCAATATCCCATTTGTCCTGTTGGTTGGAGCATTTTAGTTTAGTATAGTTTAGAAATAGTGCCAAAACAGGTCCGTCGGCCGACCAAGTCCGTGCCGACCAGCGATCCTACACATTAACACTATCCTACACACACTCGGGACAATTTATATTTATATAAAGCCAATTAATCTACAAACTTGTATGTCTTTGAAGTGTGGGAGGGAACCGAAGATCTTTAAGAAAACCCACGTGGTCACAAACGTTCAAAGTCCATACAGACAGCACCCGTAGTCGGGATCAAACCCGGGTCTCTGGCACTGCAAGTGTTGTAAGGCAGCAGCAAAGTCATCCATGTCTCATATTTTACACTCTATGTTAAACATGAGCTACTGAAGGGAAGCCATATGTTAAATCATTACATTTTGTTTTAACAATTAAGAAAATAGATGGAACTAAAATATAGTTTATATTGCATTTTGTTTCATGAATAAAGTGTGGTAGCAATTAACCTTGAATGTGCTTTCAAAAATTACATTAAACTTGCCAATGAAAATTTCTTCTGAGTTTTGAAGCCAAGCTGTTGACTTAACGTCTCCATTCCGATTTCAACCAGTAAACAGCAAGATGATGTCATCACAGCTTGGCATTCTTAATAAGTTATTGTTTCCAGAAAGGTCACAAAATAACACCCCATTGATCAACTTTGGAGCACGATTCCAGTTTAAATATTTTTTTTGCTGATTCCTGGAATCTGGGGCGAAATTAATTGAACCAGAAATTCTAATGTGCAATTATTGCAAATATCTAATAAAATATCCTACTAAAAGTTAATCAGTTTAAAACAACATTAACAACAGAATATGCATGTTTAATTGTATGTATTTCTATAAAGTTATTAAACTTGCTGATTGAACAGATAATAACACTGTGTGATTTGTTGATTTGAAAGACATTTTTTCCAGGGAATCACTTTAATTCCACGATTCAGGTGATTTGGTTGAATAGAAACATAGAAACATAGAAAGTAGGTGCGAGAGTAGACCACCAGGCCCATCGAGCCCGCACCGCCATTCGCTCATGGCTGAACACCAAACAGACACCCTTACCCACAAACAGTAGACACAAGACACAGAACACAAGACACTACCCTCCCCTTTATATCGCTATCACCCCTCTCCACCCCAAGAACCGCGTGATCTCCTGGGGAGGCAAAAAACGGATAAAAACCCAGGTCCAATTCGGGAAAAAAATCCTGGAAATTCCTCTCCGACCCCAATCCAGGTGATCGACACTTGTCCAGGAGATCACTCAGGTCTTACTATACTAACCATACCTAGGTCCATATCCCTGCCCTCTCCCCGTAGCCCCTTATCCCCTTGGCAGCTAAAAAACCATCTATTTTAGACTTAAATATATTTAATGTTTCTGCTTCCACTGCTCCCTGGGGCAGTGAATTCCATAAATTAACCACCCTCTGGGTGAAGAAGTTCTTCCTCATCTCAGTTTTAAAAGAGCCCCTCTTATTCTACAACTATGTCCCCTAGTTCTAGTTTCCCCGATCATTGGGAACATCCTCGGTGCATCCACCCGATCAAGGCCCTCACGATCTTATATGTTTCAATGAGATCACCTCTCATTCTTCTAAACTCCAAAGAGTAGAGTTCCAGCCTACTTAACCTTTCCTCATATGTCAATCCCCTCATTGCAGGAATTAATCTTGTAAACCTTCGCTGCACTGCCTCCAGGGCCAGTACATCCTTTCTTAAGTATGGACCCCAGAACTGTACACAGTATTCCAAATGTGGTCTCACTAATACTGTGTACAGCTGCAGCAAGACCTCCGTGTTTTTATACTCAATCCCCCTAGCAATAAAGGCCAAAACTCCATTGGCCTTCCTGATTGCTTGCTGCACCTGCATACTAACTTTTAGTGATTCATGTACTACTACCCCTAGATCCCTTTGCGTTGCATTACAACGCAGCTCCACCTCATTTAGAAAATAACTTGCCCTATCATTTTTTTCCCAAAGTGAATGACTTCACATTTATTAGTATTAAATTTCATCTGCCAAGTTGTTGCCCACTCACCTAGCTTATCTATATCCTTTTGCAGACTCTTCCTATCCTCCTCATCCCCTACTTTTCCTCCCATTTTTGTATCGTCCGCAAATTTTGATATATTACACTTGGTTCCCTCCTCCAAATCATTTATATAAATTGTGAACAACTGGGGTCCCAGCACCGACCCTTGCGGAACCCCGCTAGTTACCGGTTGCCATCCCGAGTATGAACCATTTATCCCCACTCTCTGCTTCCTATTTGTTAGCCAATCCTCTACCCATGCTAAATATATTACCCCCAATCCCCATAATTTTTTATTTTTAGCAATAGTCTCTTATGTGGCACCTTGTCAAAAGCCTTTTGGAAGTCCAAGTATACCACATCCACCGGTTCCCCTTTATCCACCCGGGTTGTTACTTCCTCAAAGAATTCGAGCAGATTCGTTAAACAGGACTTCCCCTTCACAAAACCATGCTGGTTCTGTCCGATGAAGTCATGTTTATCCAAGTGCCCCGTTAGTGTTTCTTTAATAATTGTCTCTAACATTTTACCCACCACCGATGTTAGACTACCGGTCTATAGTTACCCGCCTTCTGTTTACTTCCTTTTTTAAATATAGGTGTTACATTGGCCATTTTCCAATCCACTGGGACCGTTCCTGCCTCCAGGGAGTTTTGGAAAATTATCACCAATGCATCCACAATCCCCACCGCTATCTCCCTCAAGACCCTTGGATGTAATCCATCAGGCCCAGGGGATTTATCCTCCTTCAGTCTCATTAATTTCCCTAATACCACCTCCTTGGTGATCTTAATAGTATTTAGCTCCTCCATTCCTACCGCCCCCTGTTTATCCAGCGTTGGAATATTTTTTGTGTCTTCTATGGTGAAGACTGATACAAATACTCGTTTAATGCCTTTGCCATTTCCATGTTCCCCACCAACAACTCTCCAGTCTCACCCTCCAATGGACCAACGTTCACCTTAGCCACCCTTTTTCTTTTTATATAGCTATAAAAACTCTTACTATTAGTTTTTATGTTGTTCGCTAAATTCCTTTCATAGTCTATTTCCCCGTCTTAATTAATCTCTTAGTTATTTTTTGCTGACCTTTAAATGCTTCCCAATCCTCTACCCTCCCACTATCTCTAGCTACCTTATATGCCCTTGCCTTCAGCCGAATACTATCCTTTATAGTTTTACTGAGCCATGGCTGACTGTTCTTTCCCTTACCCCTTTTTTCTTCATAGGAATAAATTTTTCTTGAAGGTTATACAGTAGATCCTTAAACGTACACCACTGCTCATGTACCGTCTTATTCTTGAGTCTGCTATCCCAGTCAACTTTGATCAGCTCAGTCCTCATACATTCATAATCCCCCTTATTTAGACTAAGTACCCTAGCCTGAGTTTCAACCTGCTCCCCTTCTATTTGAATATGGAATTCGACCATATTGTGGTCACTTGTTCCCAACGAGTCCCTAACTATGACATTTTTAATTAATCCTGCTTCATTACACAGGACCAGATCCAAGATTTGCCTCCCTCCTTGTCGGTTCTGTGACATACTGTTCTAGGAACCCGTCTCTAATACATTCTATAAACTCTTCCTCTAGTCTACCCTGCCCAGTTTGGTTTGCCCAATTAATATGAAAATTGAAGTCCCCATGATTACAGCAGTTCCCTTTTTACATGCGTCAACTATTTGCAGATTTATGTTCTGACTAACAGCGTCACAGCTATTTGGAGGTCTATAAATTACACCCACTAGTGTTTTTTTCCCCTTGTTATTCTCTATCTGTACCCAAGCTGTTTCACTATCCTGATCCTTCAACGCAATATCCTTCCTCTCTATTGCCGTTATTCCCTCCCTTATTAAAAGGGCCACCCCTCCTCCCTTTCTTTCCTGTCTATCTTTTCTAATTGTCGAGTACCCCTCTATATTTAACTCCCAATCCTGATCCCCTTGCAGCCATGTCTCCGTAATGGCCACGATATCATAACTATATGTACTTAATTGCACCGTTAATTCATTTATCTTATTTCGAATACTCCGTGCATTTAGATACAGCACTTTCAGATGATTTTTACTACCCTTCCTTTCTGTTTTTGCCCCTTTTACATCTAGAGCTTTATCTTCACACATTCTGGATCCTCCTGTCACATTTTGATTTTCCGTTTCCCCACTGATACCCTGCTCTATTTCCTCTACCCCTGCCGTTATTACCCCCCTTGATACCTCCCCCCGCTACTTAGTTTAAAGACCTCTCTACTGCCCTAGTTATATGATTTGCCAGGACCCCAGTCCCAGCACCGTTCAGGTGAAGTCCGTCCTTACAGAACAGATCCCCCCTGTCCCAGTACTGGTGCCAGTGGCCCAAGAAACCAAACCCATTTTTCCCACACCAGTCTTTGAGCCACGCATTCAGCTTTTTAATTTTTCGTACCCTCGCCGATTTGGCCCGTGGCTCAGGTAGCAATCCGGAGATCAGTACCCTCGAGGTTCTGCTTTTTAATTTATTCCCTAACTGCTCAAACTCGTTCAGCAGATCCTCCCTTCCTCGTCCTTCCTATGTCATTGGTCCCCACATGGACCACGACCACTGGATCCTCCCCCTCACTCTGCAAATTTCTCTCCAGCATCGCAGAGATATCCTTAACCCTAGCACCGGGTAGGCAACACAGCCTTCGGGACATGTCTGCTGGCCGCAGAGAACCTTATCTACCCCCCGAATAATACTATCCCCTATCACAACGGCATTTCTTCTAACGCCCCCCTCTTGAATGGCCCCCTGATCCACGGTGCTGCAGCCAGGTTGCTCATCCCTCCCACAGCCCCTGATCCCGTCCTCACATTGAGTAAGAGCCTCGGTCATGCTCGTCAGGGACAAGGGCTGTGGCTCCTGCCGCATCTCCTCCCTGGTTCCCCCTACCTGCCTCGCTTATGGCCACACCTTCCTTTCCCTGCTCACTAACTACTGAATTAATTAAACTGGTCGGTGTGACCATCCCCTGGCACAAAACATCCAGGTAATACTCCCCCTCCCTGATGCACCGCAGCGTATGAAGTTGGGTCTCCAGCTCATCAATGCGGAGCTCGAGTTCCGCTAGCTTCAAACACTTACTGCAGCTGTAGGGATCATCTACATCAATGGTGTCGACAATTTCCCACATCTCACAGTATTGGCACATCTCCTGGCCGCCCATCTTATATAAGTAATTAACTGGTCCTATTAAGAATCCCCTACCCGGATTACTGTATTAAAACACCCCTTATTTATATAATCCTACCTCCTATAATGGGAAAGTACTTACCCCAGCCGTAAATTACCTACTGGTTTGGCTGTCTAGTGGTAATTCCGTCCGCTCTTTCTGTCTGGTCCACTGCTCCCTTGGCCTACCTCTTAGCCCCTGTTAGCCTCTCGAGCCGCGGCTCCGTCCTTCCTCCCTCGGCGACAACCCTGGGCCGCACCTGTGGCACCTGTGGCACCGCGGTCGTGACGTCCCTTCCGTTCCAACTGCCACTGATTACTCGCTGCACTCTGATTACCTCGCTACACTCTGATTACCTCGCTGCACTCTGATTGCTGCCTAACAGCGCCTGATTACCTCGCTGCACTCTGATTGCCTCAATCAATGATATCATAAAATAAGAGTGACTATTAATGAGAGTTGATGGTATTAATATATGAAGATGAACTTTCCTTCTAAGGCATTCTTTTGTGCCTATTGTATCTCCTTGCAAATTATTCCAACTAAAAGTCACTCTCTGGACAATAAGAATTTTCATGGCGTGTTTATTTTACATTGATACTTTGTCATCTCATACTACTTTCTGAATTATTTTTTTTAATGCTCTACCAAGGCTGGAAATGTGGTGAGACAGAATTTATGTGTTCTCAAATGTCCCAAATGCTCACTGGAAGTAAACAGCGTCTTTAAATCATTTTAATTGTCCTGGATAGAATAAATATGCAAGTCGTACTGACCATTCGGGTAAAGGTTGGGAGATATTAGGAAGAGCGGATAAGAAGGGAGGAAGGAGGATGGGTTTCTTATCACACCATTTAAAGCATTACATCTTTTGAAGAAGAACCAGAATTCTGGAAAGTAATGATGCGTTTAACCAAATATAGAAAGACCACAATGTAGAGCTCAGTCTAAAGAAGGGTCTCGACCCGAAACATCACCCTTTCCATCTCTGCAGAGATGCTACCTGTCCCGCTGAGTTACTCCAGCTTTTTGTGTCTCTTATGTTTAAACCAGCATCTGCAGTTCCTTCTTACACATTTTGTCTGCTTCATTGCGAAATCTCCTCAAGGTATGTCTACTTTGAAGAAATTCTCCTCCTCTCTCCAACAAAAGTTCTGCAACCTCCTCTCTCGCTGCTCCCCCTCTGTGATTCCTCCTGCTCTCCAGCTCCCATCCATTGTTCTTTATCTTTCCACATCACCGTCTATATCTCTTGTTTCCTTTATCCCTAACCAGTGTAAAAGAAGGGTCTCGACCCGAAGCGTCACCCATTCCTTCTCTCCAGAGATGCTGCCTGTCCCGCTGAGTTACAGCAGCTTTTTGTGTCTATCTTTGGTTTAAAAGCAGCATCTGCAGTTCCTTCTTATACAATGTAGAGCTCAGTGGGTATAAAAGTATCCTTCTAACACTTTGGGTGGCACGGTGGCGCAGTGGTCTAGCTGTTGCCTTACAGCGCTTTCAGCGCCAGAGACCTGGGTTCAATCCTGACTACGGGTGCTGTCTGTCTGTACGGAATTTGTACATTCTCCCTGTGACCACGTAGGTTTTCTCCGAGATCTTTGGTTTCCTCCCACATTCCAAAGACATACAGATTTGTAGGTTGACTGGTTTTGTATAAATGCAAATTGTCCCTAGTGTGTGTAGGATAGTGTTAATGTGCAGGGATTGCTGGTTGGCGCGGACTCGGTGGGCCGAAGGGCCTGTTTCCGCGCTATATCTCTAAACTACACTAAATTGAGCATTAGACAACGGTAGTGGAGATATACTCGCATAATGGACTGGATAATAATAAAGAAAACACAAGACAGAAAAAAATGTATATGTTAATTACTTAACATGTAGAAGAGATTGCAATCCTGACTAGTTTCTGCTATTAAAACGTTTAGTGCAGAATAAAAGCTATTGCTTAAAAGGTATAAAGGGATGAGTTTTCATTTATATATTTTCTGATGAAACCTTTACATGTGCATAATAAGGACACAGGAACTAACCGGAAGCTCCAGCATTTTATTTATTTTATATCCAGTAGATTAGGAAACAAGGAATTATCTGAAAGAGAAAATGACCAAAAGGAAATCAAGTCAGGAGAGAAAATGATCCAAAATTTCTATCTTCCCTCAGTACAGGAGTGCTATTGTCTCTGAAAAAATGAAGGGATGTTAGAATGCTAAAGGATGGATGAATGAATCATGGCAGCTCTCTGAATTTTAGCCACCGGCACAAAAAAATGTGCATGCTAATTGGAATGGAAGGGAATGCAATATATTCAGTGAAAGTTATGATGTTGGTATTCATATGTCCCCGTGAATGAAATATGTAGTCATGCAGACCCAGTAATTAAATGAAAATTAATGGTGCACATACTTAATTATCTTACTCATATGTCAAACATTGTGAACTGGGGTGAACTGGCAAGCAAAGCATTAATTACCTACCTAATGGAAGAAAGAGCATGGCAGTTGTTGCCTGTGGCATTATCAAGTGGGCCACAGACCAAAAAATAGAATGGAATAATGATTTTCTGGGACAGGGATATAATTGTCTTGATTCGTTATGATTCCAAAACTCTCTCTAGGATATTTCAAATCTCTTCCAGTGCCTTTGTTAAATTGTGTAATCTCAATCTACTAAATTATACATAGCTATTTATATGTTTTTGTAAATATATGAGCTAAAACACCTAGATCCTTCGCTGCTCTTCATCTTCCATATATATGCTATTATACAAGCATGCATATTTTATATCCCCAAAGGGTAACTGGTCTGTAGTGAAGGGACACTTTCTAAAATGTTTCCCAGCGTTCAATATTAAGCCTATTGCTCTTTCTTATCAATGGTAATAATAAAAACACATACAGGAAAAACTATTTTAAAGTTTGCTATGCTATTTAAATAGTGAGGAAGATAGTAATTAACTTAAATAAAAATGGCTGCTGGAATGAGCAGGTACATGTCATTTGAAATTTAATACAGAAAGGTGTTGTTATGTTTTGGTAAGAACAAAGAAAGAAAAATCAATATTGTACAAAATTAATAAGACTGCAAGAATACTTGCAATATTTATGGAAAAGACTTTGAAAGTGAAGAACTGTGTAACTATACTATTAAGCATGTTGGTGATCATGGACTTTAAGTAGATAAATTTAGACCACAAATTAGGCAACATTAACTAAAGGAAAAGATTTGTTAGAGATGCTTAAAATCATGAACGGTTTAAGCAAGTGTGCATAAAGGAATTGTATTTCCAGCCACTCGTGGCTCAAAAAACAAAGGCACAAAATTAACATGAGTGGGTAAGGAACCAGTGGTGAAAAACATGAGTGGGTAAGGAACCAGTGGTGAAAATTTGTTTGAATTTGAAATATGTCATACGTTGATAAGTGATAGGAGGCCATTCGACCCATCAAGTCTATGCCATTCAATCATAGCTGACCTATCTCTCCCTCCTAACCCCATTCTCCTGCCTTCTCTCCATAACTGCTGAAGCCTGTACTGTCATTAGACAGGTTGCAAGAACGAAAGTGAATAGTTGCTTCCAAACACAAGCAGAAGAAATGTTAACCAAACAGAAAGAAAGATAAACTACAGGGATGTAGCTGGGACAGAGTAATCCTGAGATCATACAATATTGTATTTGGACTGTGTGGATTTTCATGGCATCAGACCAAATTAAATGGAATTCCTATTGCTTATAGTATTGTTCTTCCAAAGCTGTCAACCAGCACTCTTCTTGAACACCAAATGGTACAGGGGCTCAGATTATACCTTGGATGAAGGTCTTTAGTACCCATCACCAAGAGTTTAGTAGCACCATCACGCCCAAGCTGGCTGAGTCATGAGGAATTTAACTGCCAGATAGTGACAGGTGGTGAAAGAATAAATACCAAGTTAGCTTAGTTATAATCAATCTACCTGTCCATCACAGTATTAGTAGGAGTTTCAATTGCAATGTCTTTCTCAAGATCTTCTATTTTAAGACTGTTATGTTGTGTGTCATTACAAATAGCTAAATGGGATAGATTCATAAACAGCACTGTCAGCTGAAAATAAGTTAGCTGGGCAATCATGAATCACACGAGACCTGCAGCAGCAGCAGCAGCATTTTATACCATCACGATCTGTGAGCTCATGATAGTACATATGCCTCATTTAATCATGACCATTTATGAGGATAGAAGACTATGTATTCCAGCACCAGGGTGTATTTGAAAATGGACAAACACAGGACTCAATGCAAACCTGATTGTAAAAACAGTTGAAAGAACAATTCAATACTTCCCTGCCAGATTCAGTTATGAAAAGTTGTGAATTATTAACAACTAAATGAGCACTAGGCTCCATAAATGGTCCTCAGTAATGTTGGAGCCCAGTACAAGTGCTACATACTTACAACCATCTCCTAACATTTGTGCCAAGTGAATGATTGATTTTGGACTTTTCCTGAGGCTCCCTTTATTATAATATCCCCTCTTCAGGAAATATGATTATCTCCACAGGCTGTGGAGAAATTACCAAGTCCACTGAATACACCATAGCCTTGAAAATATGCCAACTCTTGTGCAAGAGTAATGTGCTCCAGAATTAGCTGGTTATTCAGTACAGTAACATTGGTATCTATCCAACCTGTGAACAATAACCTTAAGGCTTTTCCCACAAAACAAATGCAATTGATAATTAAAGCACTTTGCTTTTGATCATCAAAGTGATGGTAAGTATGACAAACAATGCTTTCAAGCTGCTCTTACTCACCAATGACCAATCCAATGGTGCTCAGACCAGATTCTGCTAAGACCAATCTGCTGGATCTTATTTCATCCTTTTCCACACATGTACATGAGGCCCAGAATCCCAGAGGGGGGAAATAACCTTGGGTCTGATTTTGACTGCACATCAAGGGGCCAAGAATCCCAAAAGTTGTTGTCTCAGCTTGAAAAAAGGAAATGTTGTGGGGTTTGGTGGATACTGGTCTATTCAGCACCTCAGCATATTGCTACATGACCTAGGGCTAGTGAAGGGATCTTCATGTGTTTTTTTATTAGATTAGGAATGGGAACACTTGCTGATGAGATTGTTCAATTTCCGTTGCAATTCAGATAATAAAGTAATTATGCCAATATGCAGTACGATACTTGACAATTAACATTTGTGTCTACAAGTTAAAAGGCCGCATATGATAAGAAAGACTTCAAGCATCTCTTGTTGGTCATCAATTATACTTCTATATCACGGAACAATACAGCTTGAAACATATAAGATTGTTAAGGGCTTGGACACGCTAGAGGCAGGAAAGATGTTCCCGATGTTGGGGGAGTCCAGAACCAGGGGCCACAGTTTAAAAATAAGGAGTAAGCCATTTAGAACGGAGACGAGGAAACACTTTTTCTCACAGAGAATGGTGAGTGTGGAATTCTCTGCCTCAGAGGGCGGTGGAGGTAGGTTCTCTGGATGCTTTCAAGAGAGAGCTAGATAGGGTTCTTAAAAATAGCAGAGTCAGAGGATATGGGGAGAAGGCAGGAACGGGGTACTGATTGGGGATGATCAGCCATGATCACATTGAATGGCGGTGCTGGCTCGAAGAGCCGAATGGCCTACTCCTGCACCTTTTGTCTATTGTCTATCTCATGGTCTGTATCCCCCTATTTCCTGCCTGTTCATGTGTCTGCCTAAACACCTCTTAAACGTTGCTTTTACCACTTCCCTTGGTAGCATGTTCCAGGTAACTGTCCATTCTCTAGAACAACTAAAAAAATGCCCTACACATTTTTAAACTTTAGTATTTGACAATTCCACTGGGAAAAGGACTGGCTGTCTACATCTATGCTACACATCATTTGATGTACTTCTATCAGGTTGTCCCTCACCCTCTGACACTCTTGAAAACAAAGCAAGTTTGTCCATCCTCTCCTTACAGCCAACACCAATCCAGGGAACATCTTGGTTAACCACTCTGGCACCCGCTCCAAAACCTCCATAACCTTCACGTTATGTGACGATCAAAACTGCTCACAATACTTCAGATTTGTCCTAACTCATGTTTTATAGAAAACCTCCAGACTTTTATACTCATTGTCTCAACCGATGAAAGCAAACATGCTTTATGCGATCTTTTCCACTCCAACCACTTTCCTTATGAACTATACATATCAGAAACACTCACTGAAATCCCTTTGGTATTGTCATTGGAAGTGTGCATGAGCTAGTTTTGTAATGTTGCTAATTTTTTACCACAGTGATTTTTAGGAGCACCAGGAGATTCCAAACAAGTACAGACTAATAATCAAGGCATGGTTACATCTTTTGTCTGATGGCATACAAACACAGTGCATAGATTGCCCTCTTGAGAAAAATGCAAGATGGCAACCTGATAGGGAAAAATGCATGAAACATTTTTCATCTATATATTTCAATTAGTTAATGGACAGAGGACAATAGTCTGAAAAAGGGTCCCGACCCACAACATCACCCAGAGTTCTCCAGAGATGTTACCTGACCAACTGAGTTAGTCCAGAACTTTGGGTCTTCTTTTGTAAACCAGCATCTGCAGTTCCTTATGTCAGCATGTTCTGCTTTGTTTCTCACTGTAATTAAGTGGTCAAAACAGGCACTTCTAACTTTTCATCCATTTCGCATCATATATGGTTTTTGGCCACAGATTTACATTGTTTCACCAATATTTGACTTATGTGCATCATACTTGCTATTGGGTTTTACATTCTCACTCTGTTACTTTGTAGGAATTGTTTGTCTTTGCCTCCTCCCCACAAGTTGTTGAGATACGTCATGACTTTGGCCTGGATGGCTTGCTGCTTCTCCTACAATTTAACTTATGTTAAGTTTGATAATTCCCTGCTTCTGATTTAATGAACAGGTTTGTGTTGGATTTCACACAGACTATGCAGCCAATTCCTGCTAGCCAGTGACCACACTAAACTTTTACAGCTACACAGATTGCAACAACTTTTAACTCTCACCACAATGCCCATTCCATGAAGTGACTGAGCCTCAGACATCTCATGCTGTCAAAAGATCTTTTCACGGTTTCAATATTTCTTGGTATCTAAGAGTCATTTAAAATGATTGCAAAACAATTAAATTATTTGGAGAAAAACAAAACTATTAACATAAAATTAAAAAATATGAATTACATTTTAAAACACCAGTTGCTGATTTAAAATTAAAATATTAATTATTGTCTCTTCAATAAAGGTTGGCAGCTATGGTTGGCATGTAGCCAAAGAGCAGGACTACCCATCAGCTCAGGTTATCATCAAATAACCAAGCTTCAATAGGAAATCCAGGGAGAGACCAGGCAGTCACTTGTGCCAGCAACTCACCTCAGGATGTTCACAACCACAGTTCAGCAGTGTTCAGGCTTCATGAACATAATAGGCACCCAATATTAGTTTTCTCAGGATGCTCTCCTTTACTTTCACTTGTGCAGTCAATATGTCTGCCATGTTTTTCATTTTCACGTAATATCAACATTACCAAAGTTGTTCTATCTATTTAATATAATGAAAATATTGTTGATTTTGACATTTCTTGGAAATTAATTTTCATATCATTCAAATTACATTTTAATTTAAAGATCAAATTTATATGCCTCCTTTCCCACCCAATGACATGATCATTCAATCATTCACAAGTCAACTGTGCATTCCCCGAGTCTAGTTAATCAATCTGCCTTTGGCTGACGTATACACCCACATGGTGTACACAATGCAGCTGCAGAAAAGCTTGTGAATATAGAACATTGAGCATCAGAACATAGAACAGGTCCTTCAGCCCATAATGTTCATGACAAACATGATGTCAAGACCAATTCTTATCACCTTGCACAGAATCCATATCCCTCCATTCTCTGCATATTCATGTGCTATCCAAAAGTCTCTTAAATGCCGATACCATATCTGCCTCCACTGCCTCCCTGGCAGTACGCTCAAGGCACTCACCACCCTCTGAGGAAAAAAACATGCCCCACACATCTCCTTTAAACTTTACCCCTCTCAGGGGTAAAGCATTGTGACTCTCTCTAGTTGAAGAAGGTTATTGCTGGAAACCTTTGTGTTCAAGTGTAATTTGCAACATCAGGCCATGAGAAAATATTATTTAGATCTTGCTGAATGCATGAATTGGTTCATTTCCTGAGGAGCTATAAACTGTATTATAATAGTGCAATCATAATAGTGCAATCATCAGCAAACATCTCTACTTTTGTTGAATTGATGAAGATGATATTTAATGAGATGTCTTCAACCACTGGAGTGCTTCAATGATTTCAGTTTGAAGAAGGCTACCTAATACCAATCAAATGATGTCTTGATGTCAAGGACCTCTGAAATCACCACTTTAATCTATGTTTGAAATTGTTGTGATGAAGACTGGACCCGAGTGGTCCTGGCAAACCACAAACTGGGCATCAGTGAAGAGGCTATTGGTCAATAATAGGTGGTTAATAACACACCTTCTATCACTCTGTTGGTGAATGAGAGCTGACTGATTGGAAGGGCATTTAGCTGGATTGGATTTCTTCTGTTTATATTGTAGACAAGATATACCTGGGCAATTGCCAATAATACCGATTTATTCCAAATTTGGATTTATTCCAACAGATTAAATAGTGATTTGCACATATATGATTTTAAAGTACATGCATTTCTCAAAGTTTTCCCAGAGGCAACAAGGATTTTTTTGGCAAAAAATGAACAAAAGGAGGTAGGCTGATGTATAGATTTAGGGCAATACCTGAAGGAAAAAAAAGGTTTGGGAGGAAATTGGAGGCACAAAGGAATTTACAGCCACTGGAGGCGGCGAGGCCACGTAAGGTATAAAGCCAAACTGAAATCATTTGAGGATCAAGAACCAATATGGGTGAAAATGGTCAGTAAAAGTAGGTTAAGGGAAATAGAATTTTGGAGACCAGTAAGGGAATATCTGTCTTGAGGGAAAAAGGACATAATGGGAGGCAGGCAAAGAAAGAAGATGTAGTGAAAGGTGGTATGGATATGATAAATGGGAGTGGAAATCTCTTAGTTGATACTATTAACACATCAAATACTGAACAGTGGGAAAGAATAACCAACATGGATAAACGAGAGTGGCATAGACAGAAATGGAAGAAAGCCAGGCTAATACTAAATCGATAAACTTGGAAATGAACAAACAGCAGCAATGCAGTGAAGAGGTCGAGAGATTTGGAATTGCATATGTTCTTCTTGATTTCACAGCTATCCCAAGGTGTTGCACTTTGGGAGGTCAAATGTAAGGGGAAAGTATACAGTTAATGATAAGACCCTTAACAACATTGATGTACAGATAAATCTTGAAGTCTAAGTCCATAGCTCCATGTAACTGGCAATGCAAATAGACAGAGTGGTAAGGAAGGCATATATGGAATGCTTGCCTCCATCGGTCTGGGAATTCAGTGTAGGAATCAGGAAGTCATTTTGCAGCTTTACAGGACATTGTTTTTTTGACGGCATTTGGAGAATTGTGTGCAGTTCTGATCACTCCATTACAGGAAGGAGAGGCATAGATAGGGGAGACAGTCAAAACCTTTTTTTCCCAGGGAGAAACTAGGGGGCATAGTATTAAGGTGAGAGGGGCAAAGCTTAAAGGAGATGTGCGGGGTGAGTTTTTATGGTGGGAACCTGTCAGGGATGTAGTGGAGGCAGTTAAAATAGGAGCATTTAAGAGGCTTTTACATAGGCACATGGATAAGTAGGGATTGGAGGGATATGGATCATATACAGGCAGAAGAGATTAAGTTTACTTGGCATCATGTTTGGCGCGAACATAGTTGGCCAAAGTGCCTGTTCCTGTGCCATATGATCGAAGTTTGTATCTGTGGATGGTACTGCCAAAATTAGATAAGGAAGAGAAATAGGTCAAATATAGATTCTTGTGTAGATTCTTGGGGAATCTGAATGAGTGGAAGAGAAGCAAGTGTCTTAGAAGTAATGGGTATAGTCAGATTGCTGCAAACTAATCTAGACAAAAGCAACTCAATTTAAAATGGAGTAAAGGTATTGGAGAAGATGGCGAATTGTATCTGCAACAGTTGTCCAGACAACCCAGCAATGTTTTTATCCCACATACAAGCCTTCACCCATTCACATTAACCTAAATCCATTCAATTATCCTTTCACTTCTTTCTCATGAGATTCCTATTAAATGCATGTATGACATTTGCTGTGGTTAGTAAGTTCCAGGTTTTGTTATTGATGGGGAATTTCTTGAATTTCCTATTTGATTTGTAAATCTTACATTTATATCTCCTCATCTCATCAACAAGTGAAAGCATTATTAGTAGCAGTTGTACATTATTAGAAAGGTGTAGACCAAAACTATCAATAGAATATTAATGTGAGTGGTCATAACAATGATGATTATTTATGTTACTGTTACTTTTTTCACTGTCGTGATTCAGAAACAAACACAGTACTACATGCAATTACAATTATGTTTCACTTTTTGCATCGCCAGGAAAATTCGTGTAATTCCCATTATGACTCATTTTGCCAGTCACAAACACTGTACAACATGTGAAGTTAGTTAGCTCTTCAATTAAAGACAACAATGCACAATGTGACAGAATGCTATTCCTTTAAGTTATAACAAAATCAAAACATATTTTTCCAAAAAAATGATTATTAGCATTTGAATAATCACCAACTGAAAACTTACATTAAGAACCTCTAGTTCAATGAAACTGAGTATTTAAATCTAGAACCTCCTGGGTTTTGTTTTCCAGCACCTCCTGGGTTTTGTTTTCCAGCAACAGTATTGCCATTCAATCAGGTTCTAGGTTTTTGCACCAACCGTGAAAAAAGATGTTTACTAATTCTCCACATTTGAACAGAAGGAATCCATGGATACCAATGGACCTTAGTTGCATTTGATTGTTGAATACTTATAAATAGCAATTACTTTGATCAATTGGATGGTTAGCATTGGTGTTACATGTCTAAAATTATTATTTCATCAGCTGAAGAAAAATCAGTCTGTGGATGTAATCACTGACATTTCAGAAAGCATATCAAATTTTAAGCACTGCAATAACTAACATAAATGGGAATAAAACATGCTGATTATGAAATGCAGAAGCGCATGATAACTCGATATACCTTATAAAATACAATTAATGAAAAAATGTTCCACAAAAATCCGAGTAATTCATAGCATTTCCAAAAATATTACTGGCTGGCCATACAGGAGAGTTTTACATCTCAAGTCGTTTAATTATTTCTGATCAGAAATTTGCTGGCCAATTTCCTGTACTTTTGATCTACATTTGCTCTGCAGTTCTGACTTATTGCTGTTCAATCCAATCAAAAGATGAAGCTTTTAAATATGATGGGAAAAAATTTGATAAACTGGAATTGTATAGTAGGCCCCCCCTTGGCCATGACTGACCATGGGTGATGCATCCTAGTTTGCAGGTGATGTGTGGTCGGATGCAAGCCTGGGCGATGTCATATGGAAGACAGGCTGTTGCCCATGCAGCACGTCCCCCCTCTCCACGTCGCTGATCGATCCAAAGGAACAGCAGGGCCGTTACAGTTTGGCACCAGCGCCGTCGCAGGAGCTGCCAGAGCGAGTTTGTAGACAATGACGAACTGCCTTAAGGGCTCTGACTCCGGACTTTCTTGAGGGTTACTCCAGGAGCCTTTTCCATGACTGGATATGACCACAAGGCAGTGGAGGTTTTAAATCAGAGTTTTCCCTCTCCTAGATGGACTGCCTTCCCAGGCTGACGAGCCCCATCTGCCCAAGACTCGTGGGGGCGGGAGAGTCTACCTTCCTGCGCAGGTCTATAGCCCCTGCCCACTGCCCATTGTATAGAGGACCAAGTAATTGGTATCTGACAATGAATAGGAGGAAATAATGATCAAATGAGGGCTTTAGGTGACTGTGAAAGATAAATCTAATAATTGGATAAGGATTTTCTGACTTTTTAATCTCCATGTTAAACCCATACGTACTTGTCTCGAATTGAATGATATCTACTTATGTATGAACTACATGATGATAAATAAATGCCAACAATATCATAGCTTGAGTGCAGTTCACTGGAAAGTTCAGTAGTGTATGAGTCACAAAACATAATCTGGCATTGAAAAGGTCTTTCACTGGTTGAGACTTTTTTGTGCTATGTTATTGCAGAATGTGTTAAATCTGTGCGAAATGTGTGAAATGTGCGAAATGGCTAAATCTGGGTATGTGTAGGAAGGAACTGCAGATGCTGGTTTAGACCAAAGATAGTCACAAAGTGCTGGAGTAACTCAGCAAGTCAAGCAGCATCTCTGGAGAGAAAAATTTGAATTAAGTTGCATAGGTAAGGGGGCTGAGATTGGGCTGGTTTGAGTGGGGAGAGTTGAGAGTTCATCAAGGAGCAGAATGTTAGGGATTGGACTGACATCAGAGAAGGACTAGGTAGACTCAAAATGCTGGAGTAACTCAGCGGGTCAGGCAGCAGCTCTGGAGAGAAGGAATGGATGATGTTTCGGGTCGAGACCCTTCTTCAGAATTACTCCAGCATTTTGTGTCTACCTTCGATTTAAACCAGCATCTGCAGTTCTTTCTTACACATCTGAGAAGGACTGGTGGACAAAGATCAGGGTTTGGGGTGGAAAGTTCAATGAGGGGCTGGACAAGGGTCATCTGCCAAGGATCAGCTCAGGTTGGCTGTTGGGCAATGATCCCAATCTGAAAAAGAGGGCAGCAGAGGTGGGACAAGGACATGAGGAAGCCCATCTGAAGCATTTTCCCAGTACTGCCTGTAGTAGCCATTTAGCTTAACTCAGTATGTTATAACTGGAGCCAGGATGAAATAGGCAGGCAAAAAGGCATAATAAAATTACAGAAAAGGCACAAAAAAGGCATTTATTGACAAAAAAAGGCATAAAAAGGAATTTATTTCAACCACCAAATATTGGTTAAAAATGATAATATAAAGGTATCCTACATTAAATGATCAAAGTTGCCTGGTTGCACATAATTACTAGCATTTTTTTCAAATTATCTGGTGTTAAACTATGCCGTCTGTCAGGCAGAATATGCTTCAGTTGTGAAAATCTTCTTTCTACCTCAGCTGAGGTCACTGGTGCATACCCAAAACAAGCTACAGACTCTATATTCATGTCGATATCTTGTGTATTACAACTACCTTTGAGAACTTTTGCTATGTTTTCTATTTATTTTAGATCTTTGTTAGCTAAAATCACTCTCTCACATTTTCCTTGTATGTCTTTACTTACATCGCCAGGAACTTTACGAATAGCGTCAGTTACTTAGTTGAAAACCTGCAAGTTATACACTAATGTTTCACCACGTTTCTTTATTCAGAGGGTGGTGAATCTGTGGAATTCTTTGCCACAGAAGGCTGTGGAGGCCAAGTCAGTGGATATTTTTAAGGCAGAGATAGATTCTTAGGTACACAAAAATGCTGGAGAAACTCAGCGGGTGCAGCAGCATCTATGGAGCGAAGGAAATAGGCAACGTTTCGGGCCGAAACCCTTCTTCAGATTCTTCAGTAGATAGACTTCTTCAGTAGATAGATTCTTGATTAGTACAGGTGTCAGAGGTTAAGGGGAGAAGGCATGAGAATGGGGTTAGGAGGAAGAGATAGATCATCCATGATTGAATGTCAGTGGTGGGCAAATTAATGGAAAGGATACTTAGAGATAATATATATAAGCATCTTGATAAACAGGGGCTGATTAGGAACAGTCAACATGGATTTGTGCCTGGAAGGTTATGTTTGACTAATCTTCTTGAATTTTTTGAAGAGGTTACTCGGGAAATTGATGAGGGTAAAGCCGTGGATGTTTTATATATGGACTTCAGTAAGGCCTTTGACAAGGTTCCTCACGGAAGGTTGGTTAAGAAGGTTCAATGGTTGGGTATTAATGGTGGAGTAGCAAGATGGATTCAACAGTGGCTGAATGGGAGATGCCAGAGAGTAATGGTGGATGGTTGTTTATCAGGTTGGGGGCCAGTGACTAGTGCGGTGCCACAGGGATCTGTGTTGGGTCCACTGTTGTTTGTCATGTACATCAATGATCTGGATGATGGTGTGGTAAATTGGATTAGTAAGTATGCAGATGATACTAAGATAGGTGGGGCTGTGGATAATGAAGTAGATTTTCAAAGTCTACAGAGAGATTTATGCCGGTTGGAAGAGTGGGCTGAAAGATGGCAGATGGAGTTTAATGCTGATAAGTGTGAGGTGCTACATCTTGGCAGGACAAATCAAAATAGGACGTACATGGTAAATGGTAGGGAATTGAAGAATGCAGGTGAACAGAGGATCTTGGAATAACTGTGCACAGTTCCCTGAAAGTGGAATCTCATGTAGATAGGGTGGTAAAGAAAGCGTTTGGTGTGCTGGCTTTTATAAATCAGAGCATTGAGTATAGAAGTTGGGATGTAATGTTAAAATTGTACAAGGCATTGGTGAGGCCAATTCTGGAGTATGGTGTACAATTTTGGTCGCCTAATTATAGGAAGGATGTCAACAAAATAGAGCGAGTACAGAGGAGATTTACTAGAATGTTGCCTGGGTTTCAGCAACTAAGTTACAGAGAAAGGTTGAACAAGTTAGGGCTTTATTCTTTGGAGCGCAGAAGGTTAAGGGGGGACTTGATAGAGGTCTTTAAAATGATGAGAGGGATAGACAGAGTTGACGTGGATAAGCTTTTCCCACTGAGAGTAGGGAAGATTCAAACAAGGGGACATGACTTGAGAATTAAGGGACAGAAGTTTAGGGGTAACATGAGGGGGAACTTCTTTACTCAGAGAGTGGTGGCTGTGTGCAATAAGCTTCCAGTGAAGGTGGTGGAGGCAGGTTCGTTTTTATAATTTAAAAATAAATTGGATAGTTATATGGACGGGAAAGGAATGGAGGGTTATGGTCTGAGCGCAGGTATATGGGACTAGGGGAGAATACGTGTTCGGCACGGACTAGAAGGGTCGAGATGGCCTGTTTCCGTGCTGTAATTGTTATATGGTTATATGGTTATATGAATGGAGTAGACTTGATGGGCCGAACGGCCTAATTCTACTACTATTCCTTATGACCTTATGATACCAATGGTTATATTTTCACTGAGAAAATCGCCCTACACAGGCTTGCCTTTTCTTAGCCTTAGGCTTGCATTATCTTCTCCAACATAACCGAGCTGAGACAAGATGGCAGAGTGAGCCTCACGAATGATGTAATATGATTATGTACATCACTCAATAGATTATAACTCACAAATAGGCTACGACCTGTTTTTTCTTTCATCGATCTAACTAGGATTCAGATATTTTGATTCACAATTCTTGGAACATTGATTGAATGCTCGGTACTTCAGAACTACATTTTAGTTTTCTGATTGAATACCTGTTCCTACAAACAAGTCACTTCAAAATTAATTATCATTGTGCTCCAGAGATGCTGCCTGTTCCGTTGAGTTACTCCAGCACTTTGTGCCATATTCTGATGAAACAGTTGGACCACAATTTTAATGGGCCTGATTGCACTGATCACAATTTTACTGGGCCTGATTGCATTGATCACAATATGTGCCCTGCAGTATCACTGATATTTTTTTGTGTCAATACATCTCCTACGGTCCTGTTTTCTTTGTTGCCCAGGCCATCCCCTAAGAAACAGCAGGATGCAAAGGGCAATTGAGCTGCAATGGATGGAAAGTAAGGCTCTAACCATGCTCTGCCCCAATGGCCTTGTGACAGTATGTCCATGCAACCAGTAGCCATCCTGGCTTCTGTGCTGTACTTTGCAGAAGCCTGGAATGTGTTACCATGTGCCCTGCATCAGCAACAACGGCTCTGATTGTGCAGCTGTCTCTCAAGTGCCTCCTTGAAGCGGATGCTTGAATATCTCGAGTGGTACTTGAACTTAGATCTTTGTGCCTGAAATTATAATGTGGTGTATGAACTAAGTCTAATGCTAAAAAATTAATTTGTGCCTGACATTAATCATATTTGCAACTGATTGGTTCAAATGAAAACTGCTACCAGTTGACTATAAAGATTCAGAGACTAGCAGAAAAGGTTACCAATTAAGAAGCCAAACAACTGTAAATCAATGCCAAACACAAAACCAAGCAAATTGCTCAATTTTAAAAAGTTACTGTTAAAAATTCAGCTGCTACCCAAGTAAAAGACAACATACCCGTGGACAATTGTTTGACAACTAATTATTCCTTATACAAAGTGGAACTTCTTCAGCAGTAGGAGAGTACATAAGTTCTTTTATTAGAATCAAGGAATCATATCGCACAGAAACAGCCCCAAACATCAAAACTAATCAATATAGTGGTGACCTTTTGTTTTGCTTGGAAGATATTATTGGATTGATAACGGCCATAATCGTGTAATTACAATTACAAAAAATAATTTACGAGAGAAGGTAGAAAACGCTGTGACGCAAAATACTTCTCCCGTACAACTAATATCTTTTGTCCTTAATAGTCTCTCAGCTTCGAGGGTGACTTACTTTTACTCCAGTTTTGGGGGATCTGAGGTGGATAAACACAGGTAAAACACCTGAGTGGTAAACACAGGTTGTGCAGCTGGTGACCAATGGGGCATGCAGATGGGTAGTTTGTGAGTTGCCATTTCCTTCTTTAGCACATGCAAAGGCTCCGTGAGCTCTTGATGCATGGCTTCGAGCTTTTCAATACCATCCTCAAACTCCTTCTCCACTTTGAATGATGATAGGCCCAAGGTTCCCATGGATGAGTGGAGAAGTTGCAATTCTTCAAGGAGGCTTTGAGCATATCCCAAATTATTTTCCTGTCTGCCTTAATCTCTTCCTATGATAGTACTGGGAATAGAGTATCTGCTAACAAGTCCAATACTAGGACTAATGTATATTGCTGGTAAAAGATTGTTTAAACAAGCTTTCTGCGAAATTGAATTTTGGAAGAAACATATAGACAAGAGTTGGCTCCGTATAATTTGTTGATATGCCATCGGCATTTTCATGCTTGGTTAATGAGCTTAACTATTCTTTCCATGGTTCGTTTAAATGTTTTATGGGTCATTAGGTAAAAATAAATATTACAGAAAATTTTCCATTTGGGATGATTCTTTTTTCTTTGTGCCAACAGAGGTTCTTGATATTTGACTCTGATAACATTTACACAAATTATGCTTCAAAGTTAAAAAAGCAAATCAATTAATGCTTGCAAACATTCTCAAAATAAAATATAATTGAAAACGATCTCCATTATTGATTACTTTTCTTCCATATAGGAAGTCAACTTTATCAATCACGGTTACGCCATTCTACGGAGGTTCAAATGGGATCTTAAAATCAACTGTAATTAGTGAAACATATTTCAACTAATTTGAACTTCCTCTGAGGACATGAAAAATGCAATGAAGGTTCAAACTCTGATAGTGTCAATTTGATCTACGAGATTTGTATAACCACATGTTGCAACTGAACATGATTTCTAACAGAAGAAGGGTCTGAAAAAGGGTTTCGGCCCAAAACGTTGCCTATTTCCTTCGCTCCATAGATGCTGCCGCACCAGCTGAGTTTCTCCAGCACTTTTGTCTAACTTCGATTTTCCAGCATCTGCAGTTCCTTCTTAAACATGATTTCTATCAGAGTGGGAGGCCGTTAAATGTACACTGGGAGCTGGTTTCATACAATGTAGAATTGGTACTGGGAGGAGGGAGGTGTACATATGGGTCTCTCTTCAATCAGCCTTGTCAGCAAAAAGGACAGATAGGACGATAATTCTTAAGCTTTGCAAGGCAACTTTTCTATTTGCACCATTGAAAGTCCTCAGCAAAACTCACTTTAATTGAAACCTGCCAAGACTCAGTTTACATTGCAGTAAGGTGCCACAGGTTTGATCTTTAACAGAGAATCCCACCTTCCAGCCACCTAATATGTACTCACCTCCCCTCCTCCCCTTTAATTGTTCTTCTGCAGCCTTACATGTGCGCCTTTTGTAATTGTCTTTTCAATTTATCACAAACCCTTCAAAAATGTGAATGCTTTCATCATGTCCCATCCTTCATACAATGCAAATATCCTAAATTCAGGTCTTTCAATATCACTAATCCATGGTAACATCCTTGGTAACAGACGAGAGAATTAGTTCTCGACCATCTCCCTTGCTTTTAGAGCGTTGAATGGCTATCCAAAGTTGTACAAAATACTCTAGCCTAACATTGAGCAACATTTTAAAACAAGCCCCCTACTTTGGGTCTCTAGCAGTAAAGCAAAATTGCTGAGGCCAGGAAATTAATTCAGAAGTGAATAATGGTAAACAGTCATTGTGTTTAGGTTGTAGGTCTGCAAGTGAATATGCAAAATTAAATGGAATGTTTATTGATGTTAACTAGGTGTAAAGGAAATAGATTCTGTAAATTGGTTGCATGTCCAGACGTGTACCATTTCCAATTTTAAAATAAGGACATTTAACCGCATTAATTTGAACTGTTTTACTTATCAAGGCAAATAAAAATGAAATATTACTTCATCATGACCCAAACAAAACCAACCATCTGACCATTACTTCTTTTCGACTTTGGTGATAGGAGGCAAAGCCTGGGAAAATTATACAAACAGGCACAAATATTTAAAACCTGCATTGTTCCCACTTGTGTACTCTCATCTCAGACCTGAAGGTATTTCTCTTTTCAGTTTTATTCTTTCATTAGCACAAGGCGTGCTAATTAATTGGAATTTTCCAAGGCTTTTGTAGCACTGACAAAAACTCAATTTCTTCAATTTAAAGAGGTTCTATATACTTTCCAGAGGCCAGTACAAAGCCAGAGAATAGAAGACAGGATTAAGTTTAGAATGAATGAGTCAGCCCAGTAAAGACTACTCCAGTTCCTGCCCCTTGCTACAGCCTTGCCAAAACTCCTTTAAGGGGACTGACATCTTAACCACAACTATTCTTTCTTTGAAGAAGAATCTATTTTGTCAATGTTGTTCAAGATCAGAAATGAGCCCTTGAACAGACTGACCTGGCTTAAATTAAGAAAGGCGAGTCTGATTTTGTTTCTCTTTTTAAAGATATGGAGGCAATGATTCGTTGCATTTCACCCACTTTATTATTCCTTTTATTTGAAATTTCAAACACCAAAATTAAAACTGAAAAGTGAACGGTCTTCAGGTCATTTGAAACTGACTCGACAGCCTTTGTTACAGATTTTAATCTATTTAGGCAAAATATGTCGGAAACAGCTTTTGCTTGTCTACGTGTCAGAGAAATCACATATAATCAGTTTGCCAACTATTGCTCTTGGATCCTCAATACAATAGGCTGGGTCCAAAACAGACACATGCAAGTCACAAAGAACCCAGCTGAAAACGGACCAACTTGAATATGTGCATGCACCATTTAACATTGCCGTGACATACAGATTTAATTGTGCTTTAAAGGCCAACAGACAGTAAAACAGATGTTTATTAATACCAATCTAGTCAGTAATTTAGATTTGCATTTCTTTATAACTATATTATTAAAAAGCAACAAATAATGACAATTTAATGGATGGACAGGTAATTAATATCATCTGACACACATTCTGTTTTTGTTGTCTTTTATTTTAACCTATTCTTGTAGGAAGCAGTAGCAGCAGGGTGCCTTTAAATATGTAAACAGGAGTTTGATAACATAGATGGGTATGGACCACAATGTTAAATTGATGGTCTCAGGAAAGCTGTACTAATTTTCCTGTAAACAGGAGTTACGACTTGAAGCTGCCCAAACAGTTTAGATCATATTTTTACTCTACTTTCCTTGAAGGGCCAGGAAGAGAATAAACACTCCCTCAAACCGTACAAGGAACATTTCTGTCCCTGTTGACCTTGGGTACATACTCCCTGATCACATTCCTCTTGAAACATTAACCCCAGTATTGCGCAAAGTGCTGGGACCACTATTATGATCCTGACTGGGAGAGTTACCTAATATTACTGACCTCGGACAAGGAATGGACTAAGACATGAGGCTGAGGAGTTAAAAAGTTTATCTGACCACATGTAATCAAAGTTAGGGTTAGAATAGTGATGGGATGAAGGTAGGTTGAAGTAGCAACTCATTGCATGCCCCCGATTCTCACTGTGGTTTAAAATTTGGTCGCACAAGTTTTGGAAATGTTGATGTTAACCCCATGTAGAAGTTTTATCTGCATAGCTGGTTAATGGTCTGAACACCCATTGTAAGCCTGAACTGGAGTCTGATGGTTCACGGACTTTATGTTTCTAATTTGATCCCCTGTCATTGTTAATAATCATTTTCAGATTCTGATGGCCAGGATAAGTTCTATTTTCCCCCAATGCTGATTGCATACCGACTTGAGCTAGATACAAATTGAGACTAGACCACATGCAGATCCGTTGGGTCTGCTCCCCCAACACACCTGTTCCTTACCCCTAGTCCCCAGGGGAGGCGCTGTCTGTAGTGCTGGATATAGTGGCAGATTATTATATCGTTCAAGAGATTGCTCCCTCTAGCCACTTAGGAGACAACATGGGGTTAGGAGAATGTCATACTATGCATGTGAGCTCTCCATGAGACTTTCAGAGCTTCTCAAAAGATAAATCTTCATATCTTCATATCTTCATAACAGTCTTTTGATTAATGGTTTCTTTATTGTTGAAGAAAAACAGTAAGATATTCATCCAACCTTCTTCTCTGACTCATACACTTTAATCTTCATCAAACTCCAGCATATCACTTTTAAACATTAGAAAACTCCTCATGTCTCAGCAAAACTCCACATGACTCATGTCACCTCATGTCTCAACAATACACCACTATACTGTCCTCCAACTCAAGCCGTACCCGAACATAAGATTCCAGCACGCCCCTTGCCTCCCTCAGCAGTGATATTTTAAAAAATAATAGCAATTCGCCCTCCCCCTTCTTGTCTATCCATTGTGACATCATCAGTTCAAGCTGCCATTGTGACGTCATCAGCTGAAGCTGGTCGGTTTGAAATTCAAAAACGTCATCATTTGAAGCTGGTCGGTTTAAAATTCAAAGTAATTAATCAGTAATGTTGAGAAATAAAGCATAAAATGTTCAGTGAAAGTGATCTCTGCCTCGAAAGGGAAATCTTAATCGCGAATAACGTGTCAAATATATGATGACATTTTCATTCAGGCTTTTCATTGCTAGATGAGGCATTGTGACGTCATCATTTGAAGCTGTTGTTTTTAATTTCAAAGTCTTTTGACTTATTCAGTAATGAGTCGAGAAATAAAGCATGAAATGTTCAGATAAGGTGTTCCCGGCCTCGACGGGAAAAATGTCTACCGGAATATGTAAAAATGTTATCCTTACTGCATAGTTTTTTCACGAAAATGTACATACAAGTGAGGCTGTGGGCGGGCGTGGACTCAAGTGAGGGTGCAGGCGTCGACCCGAGGACCCTGAGTGAGGCCAGGGGGTGACGTCACTCGAAGCGCTTGGAAGATTCTGTGTGTGAAACGGCACCGAGCAGACCCATTGTGACGTCATCAGCGAAAGCCAGTTGTTTAAATTCAAAGTCTTTTGATGATAATCAACTTTAATCTGTAATGTCGAGAAATAAAGCATGAAATGTTCAGATAAGGTGCTCCCAGCCTCGACGGGAAAAATGTCTCCGGAATATGTAAAAATGTTATCGTTACCGTGTAGTTTTTTCGTGAAGATGTAAAGACACACATATACACATATACATAGACACATACAAGATCAGAGTTTTAATAAGTATATGATATGATTATTTTTTAAACTGAAATGAATGTTGATCCAAAATAAATGACAAATTCCCAATTTGCCCTAAGGTAACAATACCTGCTCTGAGCTCTTGGCATCTGATGCATAAAGTACTGAGGACTACACAGGGGAATCGGCCAACGTGCAAGACAAGTTGAGATATCATGTCTATAATTTTCATTCAACAGAACAGAAACAGGGCCTTTGACCTACCAAATCTACTGACCATCAAACATTCATTTTCACACTAATTTTACCCTGGCCCAATATATTCTCCCTGCTTTCCCATCAATTCCTTTTGAGATTATATCACCCATGTGTTCACTCATTGCAATTAATAATGCCCAATTAACCTATCAACCCAGTAATCTTTGGGATGTGGGAGAAAACTGATGCATCCTGAGAAACCGATGTAGTCACAATGAAAATATGTAAACTCTGCAAAGGCAGCACCAGAGGTCATGTTTGAACCCAAGTTGCTGAAATTGTTAGGCAGCAGCTGTGTAATTCATTCAAAAGTGCTTCAAAGAGTCTTTGATGTTTTCTCCTGCATGAGTTAAAACAATACACCTTCCTAAGTTAAGACTAGAACCCTGATTCAGGAAAGCTGTATATAAATAAATATCTGCTTGGCTCTCCTTCAGACATTCTGCTTCCCATTACTCCCTTCTCAAACCAAATTCCCACTCTTCCCCTTTCCTATCCTCTCTCTTTTGCCCAACAAGCTCAAGACAGCTGCCTGTAAACCCCCATCCATTACACCCACTAACCCAACCACATCCATCCATCCTCCAGGCAACCACTAACCTTCCCCAGTGATTAAACCTGCTGTCTGTCACCAATGTTGTTTTTTCCTTCAACCTCCTTTCTTAATATCCCCCACTTAGACCTGGTGCTCGCTTTAGACTTTTATCCAATCTCCTCTGCATGTGAAGCACTCAAAGAAAAGGCAATGAATGCACAATGCCTCTTCAATCACATATCCACAGGTCTGCCATGAGCTGACAGCATAATATGACTTAATGGATACTGACCAGTGTCTGGGTAGACATTCTTCAATCTGAAAATACATTTCCAATTAAAAAAAAGCTTATTTACTTATGGTGGAGATTCCCAGTCACCAGTGTGAGTAGTTAGAGTATTTGAGTGGCGAACAGGTATCCTTATGGGCAAACTTGCAGAGCAACATTTGCTAATCAATAAAGGTACAATATATTTCATATTACAGACTTGACACAGTGGTTCAGGCTCACTTGAGAGTCTGACATTCTGCTCTCCAATATGAAGTTGCAAATTAAAGGCCTGTCTCACGAGTCTGCAGTCATTGGCGGTGATACAGGAAGTATCTACCGCTCGTGGACCGCCAGAGACCGCGGGTTCGGTCAAACGCACGTGCGGCGTTTGTCCCAACACCGCACAGTGCTCAAAAAAAGTCAGCAATGTCCAAAAATAATTTCTTACCGCACAGCCGCCGCCAGTGAGGCACGAGTGCGGCACGGTCACCGCCACAGCCGCCGCCAGTGAGGCAAGTGTGCGGCACAGGCGCCGCCACAGCGCCGCGATCAGCACTACCGCCGCCACAGCCCCACTTGTCTTTTATGAAGCAAATTTCTATAACACCGCAAGCTCGTGGGACCGGCCGTACTGAGATCACTCGGCCCCCGCGCAGCATCCGTGCGGCGCTCCTGCGGCATAGGCTCGGCGCTCTCGCGGTTGACGTGCGGTCCCCTCTTCCGGCGACGCCGCGCTTCACCGCCAATGACCACAACACTGTGAGACAGAGCCTTACATATCATTGGCTTCATCAAAAAGTGAAACATTTTCAATATCTATAACATTTTAAATACAGGTAATGGAAGAATATAAACTTAATTTGGTAATAATATATTCAAAATATACAATAGCAAGAAAAGACATAAAGATAATTTGATGATTGGAGATCATCATTTGGACTCCAATCCACACATATATTTTGTTGATTTTGACATGATGTTAGTCAAAAACCACATAAAAATGATATTGTTTACTTGAAAGTTCAAGTATGTCCCTCAACTAAGGTAGGCCCTGTTTACCTGTGGGGTGCTGGACAAAGATAGAGAATACCTACTCTAGGTATCAAAAGCTTTAAGTCATTCATTATTAGATATCTGTGCTGAAATCGACAATAAAAGGCTTTGGGCCATAAATTGTGAAGCCTCTACATTAAATTTTATTTTTATTTTACTTATGTGAATTACATTTACACTGCATTTACAACCTGTTCCACAGTTAACCAGGCAAATGATTATTCTAAGTCTTCCCATGATGAATTAATTATGATTTGAAAGTAAAAATTTCACATTTAAAGTACATTAAACACAAAGTCTGACATTTTGCTTGACATTAAATATCTAGGTTTTGGCACTGAAGTTCATTTCAATAATTTCAATTAGACCAATAAGGGACTAAATGTTGAAATGCTTGCAGCCCAAGTAATAGCAAACATATGTCCAGTAAAATTTCAATCCTAATGGTTTGGTGTCTGTGTCAAAACCACATATGAGTTCTACTTTTAATGTAGTTTAGTTTAATTCAGTTTATTGTCACGTACCGAAATACAGTGAATAGCTTTATTGGTGTATGTTATCCAGTCAGCAGAAAGACTATACATGATTGCAATGAAGGAGGATGCACTTGAAAACAATGCCACAGAAACCCATGTACCTGCCTGTTGTGCCCCAAAGCATTGAATGGCCTCTTATCTATTTGTATCGTCAAGATCACTGAAGAGATCATTAAATCGACCTCTCAACATCTGCACAACTAATCTCACACATTTCTCCACGTTTACACACTCTTCACTCACCCAACAACAAATCTCGATCAATCAATGCAAGATATCAATCAAGGTATGTCTCACCACACCTTCCCATATTTACCATTACTACAAAGCTTCTTTCTACATCTTCCAGCTGTTCCACATTGAGTGGCCCATATCATTTAAAGACAAACAACCTTTACAAATGCATTTCCCTTTTCTATATGTTAATGCAGGAGATAACAAATGCCAACAGCAAACTATTAGACCATTGGTTCAGTGATCTGTTGGAGAGAGATGATCATTATTGGAGCCGTGTTCCAGAGTCTACTGTATGGCCAGGGATACCAAGACTGCTTATACTTGACTAGCCTGCTCATATTCCACTTCCGCATATTGTTCAATTTGCAGAGAGTTCAAGCAAGTGCCTCATCCTTGCCCTCCCTCTCTTACTATAACATATTCCAGTGTCATAGGTCACTTCAGCTCCCAGATCAGATCGGGCAGTTTGCAATTCAAGAGGTACAATTAGATGCAATGTCTGCATTTGGTCTTTCACTGAGCAAGTGGGGTCTGCAGTCGGAGTCGGATTTCGATGGGATCATGTAGAAATGAAGAGTTGAAAACATCCACCTGAAGATGCTTGGGCCATTGTTTTGCTGCCTAAAAATCCATATGAAATGTCAAAAAGTATGGGATCTAACAGTAAACTGATGGGGTTTTACAGTAAACTGATGGGGCATCGTAGGGAGTCTGGGGCCCTTCCTTCCCAATAATATAGTTGTGGCCAACTTTTTAAACACTTAGGACAATCGTAATGTCATTCCTCATGTTTAATCGCTCCGCCTCCCTCCACCCCCTTGCAGAAGATGCAGGAAGCTCAAATAAGCTACGACTACTCTGAATACAAATGCTCAAAAAGTTTCTAAAATTGCCAGTTCACGCCAGCAATCCAATCCTCAGCATGTCACTAAGATTGTTGATGTGTCACTCTGTGAAATGGCAAAAGACCTATGGAGCTTGAATCTGCAGTCTTCTTGTAGGATGAGAGAATTTGTGATCTAAACCACAGTCACAAGACTAGAGTCCTTGTTATTGCTCATCGCTCATCTAAAACAAATTACCGCTAGGGCGAGATCAAACAGTTTAAAGCAAGACAATATAGACCCATGCTAGCTTTAGGTCATTCTTCAGAACAGTATGCAGTTTGCTGCATTGCAAGTGTAGAACCTTATATCAGTTTTGTTGTAGTCACGGACAGCATGGGTAAAGGTGGAACGCAGCCATAGAAACATAGAAAATAGGTGCAGGAGTAGGCCATTATTCTTAAACTGTGACCCCTGGTTCTGGACTCCCCCAATATCGGGAACATTTTTCCAGCATCTAGCCTGTCCAATCCCTTAAGAATTTCATGTTTCTATAAGATCACCTCTCATTCTTCTAAATTCCAGTGAATACCAGCCCAGTCGACCCATTCTTTCCTCATATGTCAGTCCCGCCATCGCAGGAATAAACCTGGTGAATCTACACTGCGCTCCCTCAATAGCAAGAATTTGCTATGCATAAAGTTATACATACAATTCTGATGGTTTATATTTTGGTGAGAATACATGTTTCAATTTGGTTTCATTATATTCACCAATGATGTCAAGAAGTTAACATGATTAACAACAGAAGGAAAGTAAGATGGAAACTAGAACAGAATGAGGAAGGCTTTAAAAAAAAATTTTGTTCACCTAAGAAGTCTTTAAGTGCCAGAGTAGCACTTAAAGATCATTGTTTACACAAATGAACATGGTGGGAAGCTACTTTGCTCGCCTTCTGCACTGATAGTGGTGAAGGTTCTCCCGCTGTACAGTTAGAGAGGCAGTTTCTGGATTTAGATAAAGCAACCAAGTGAAAAGACAGCAGTATTCCTGAATCAGGATGATTTGCACCTTGGAGGCAATTATAGTGGCATTGTTCCTTGCAAATGCTGTCTTGTACTTCCATGCAATAAAGATTTTGGATTTGGCTTATATTATCAAATTAATCTTTGTAAGTTGCAGCTGCCATTTTATAGATGGCACACACTACTAACACATTGTACTGCTGACAGAGGATGGCATGGTGTTCATGCAGGCTGGTTTGATAACATCAAACTAGTTTTGCCAGAGCAGCATTTGCCATGACAAGAGGAATGGATTTCAACACTCTTGACTTGTGCCTTGCAGATGTTAAAAACGATTGAGAAGTGGTGTCCTCATTGCTTGACAGCAACTTACTGATGTCTTTTTGTAGATTGTGTTCCTCTTTGAGCCTGTTCGACCGTTTAACTAAACCATAGCTGCCTTTGAACCTCAATTCTATATACCTGCTTTATATCCTCGTGGAAATGTTTCATTCTTGAAATTCCAATTGACCCAATATCCAAACTTTATTTGGGGGGATAATTAGATAATGTGACAGCAGAAACTTTACTAACTGTACTTTCAGTGAGGCTACTCAAGATAAATTTCTAATCAATGTAATACTGAAGGGGGAGTCAGCAAAATTTAGCAAGACCAGATTGCAGTTGAGTGGGATTCAGTAAAATAGTTACACTGAAATCCATAGAATGCATTTAATTTTATAAAAATAAATTATTTATCTTTTAGTATTATTTGACACCAATTTTATAACAATTATCTTGGGGGAAATCACTATAATGGTGGTATTAAATGGATATTGAATGGACGTGGTATAGTTTCATATCCATCCAATATCCATTATAGATCATGAATATTATGCAGTATTTAATATAGAATGAGATACATCTAGGTGGATATGATCACAATGGGTTATCCTTATATTTATAAATCTAATGAACGCCACTGTTGTTCAATGTGCAAATGAGTAATTGCATTTGGAATTTTGGTGATCAATGAGACCACTGACTGTGGTTTAACAGACAAGCAAAGACACCGAAATTAGATGAATTATTATAACATTAGTTACAGGAAGAAAATAGGGGTGAAATATTAATTTACCTGTGAAAAAAAGACATAAAAAGAAAAATAAAGAAAACCACCAAAATTATATCTTTTTCAGACCCTCCTGGTCAAATTTACCACCTACAACAATGAGGCTCCATAATGACGGGGTCTCCTTTATGGTCTGGAGGTACCAAATTGCATTGAAAAATTATAAATCTTTTAATTATCGATTCTTCGTATCGCTAAGTTGCCATCCTTTTTGTGATACAATTCATTTTAACACCAATTTCTTGACAACAAATTCCCACTAGTGCAGCACTGATGGACAAGTGGCAGATGTTACCCAGCAGGGTTGACACCTTTTATTCTCTTACCACAAACGGATGCATTATCTACATGTTAAAGACGAAATTCAACTTGACGTTTACACCCTAAAAAAATGCCAGACCACAACTTGACTGAGTTATGAAAATGTAGCTTTACTTTGTAAATGAGGGTGAAAAACTTAAACATTTTTGTTAATAAAAATAGCAGAACATGTTCTTTCAATCAATTTTACTAGTGGAATGAGGTTAAGTGAGGTACTTAAATAAAGTATAAATGGTTATTAAATTTGTCTAGACAGCTTAAGGATGAATTAATTCACAGCAAAATTGTTATTTTGTTAAAATGTTGTTAACTACAGTGTGAACTTTATTTAGTGATCAGATTATATCAATTAAAGAGTGGAGTCAGGTAAACAAATATTGCTCTGTTTACCTTGTGTTTATTGGGTCAAATGATGATGAACTGGCAATGTTGCCAGGAATCCCCTTCACTGTCTGCTCAGGCTTGCATTTATTTCAACTGGGTGTGGAGGGTGCATCTTATTAGCCTCTGCATGCCATGATCCAGCCATATGATCCAGAGGTCAATGGGACCTTAAGTAAAGGAAGACGTCTGCTCCAAGTGAAAGGATTTGAGGAATTGAGTTCTTACTACAGGACTTCTAACTCACGATTAAAAATAAAGTGAAGTAAATAATGAAAGTAATGGTTTTTTTCCACGTGTGCGTGTGCGTGTGCGTGTGCGTGTGCGTGTGTGTGTGTGTGTGTGTGTGTGTGTGACTCTGACAGTCGCCGTTCCAGTTGCCGGTTTTTCAGGCGACTGCCGGCAACTTGACAGTCACCGGCAGTCGCCTGAAAAATCGCCTAAGTGGAACAGGCCCAACAATTTCCTCTTCGTGATCTAATCCACAATTATCATTGAAGTCAGTGGGGTGTCGGAACCTGCAACAAGTCTACTCTGGCAAGTAGTACAACCAATGTGCAAATACTTGCACACCCCATAGATATGGTGAAAGCTTAAGAATCTGCTTTGCCCATGAAACAGGCACTGGCCTTGGTTTGCAACCTGTTTTGAAACCATTTAACAATTCTCAAGAAAAATGACAATTCAATACAGCATAGCAAATAAAACTGCTGCCTCACAGCTTGAGTGACTTAGGTTCAATCCTGATCCCTGATGCTGTTATTATGGATTGTGCATGCTCTCCTGTGACCATGTGGCTGCTGCGGTTTCTTTCCATATCCCAAAGTTGTGTTATTTGGGACATTCAATGGCGACTGAATATTACCTCTGTTATGAGTGGATGACACGAGTATCATGGGTGGGCAGGGGCATTGGGGGTATTGATAGACATGTGAGTGTGCATAGATTTTGGGAAAATTAACTGGGAGAATGGAATTCATGGGATTGCTTTTTAGTTTAGTTTAGAGATACAGCGCGGAAACAGGGCCTTCAGCCCACCGGGTCCGCGCCGACCAGCGATCCACACACATTAACATTATCCTGCACACACTAGGGGCAATTTACACATACACCTAGCCAATTAACCTACATACCTGTGCGTCTTTGGAGTGTGGGAGGAAACTGAAGATCTCAGGGAAAACCCACACAGGTCGCGGGGAGAACGTACAAACTCCATACAGATAGCACCCATAGTCGGAATTGAACCAGGGTCTCCGGCACTGCAAGGCAGCAACTCTACTGCTGCGCCTCCGTGCTGCCCTGCTTTGAAAACAGGCATAGTCTTAATAGGCCAAATTATCTGTCTATATCTGAAGGAAATATGAGATATGAGTGACATGAGTTTCAAAATGCATCCTGTGTTACAGAGAGGGGGTGGTGGGTAAAAGGGCTGTCTCACTGTGCGAGTTGACCCATGAGTGACCCCGAGTTTAAAACAAATTTAACTCGTGGTAATCACGTACAATTAACGAAGCGGGAACGTCGGAACTCGTGGACGCAACTTAGCGACTCTTGGCGCTAACGGGAGGTACACGTGAAACCTGTTAACTCTTGCAAAAGTTCAAACATGTTTGAACTTTTCCACGAGTAAAATGTACTCTTGAGGTTAAAAATTGAAACATTTAAACTCGTTGTAAGAACGTAGTGGCCCGTGCGTTTAACTTTGTGACACGTGATTCTACCGTGGGAACTCTTTTTAGAAACAATAATCAGGGACAGAAATATCAGTTACTTAGACTTTTTAAAGACAAATTCTGCTTAACAAAGTTAAGCAAGTTATTGATAAGGTGACAGAGTGGGTTGAAAAGAAAAAATTGCTTGAAGTTTATATATAAATTTGTGTTGTGTTGTGTTGTGTTGAAAAGCTTTTTGCTGATCCGTTTGATTCTCACTGTTTGTTTACTTCATTGCACAATAAAAGAGAGTTCTTTGCTATCAAGATCAAATTGATGTCTGGAAGTCTTCATTTTAATATCACTACAAAGTCTCATGACTTGAATGTAATATTCCTTTCATCATAAAACACAAAATAGAGGAAGGCAAAATATATTCACATCTTGATTCTCACAATCATTTGTGAGATTTAAGGACTCAGCTGCCTCATATGCTGTGCTTTTTAAATGTTTAAAATTGTCACCTCTCAGTAGATCAGAAAATAAGACAAAGTCTTATGTGAAACAAATGTCTTGAATGTGAAACAAAGTCTTTATTCTTGTTCAATATAAAAAACGCTTTTTTGCGCATATTGAGAAAAGTAGCACCACAGCAAACAACACAGTGGTCTGAAAAAGGGCTTCTCATACATGAAAATCAACAAATGAAGCACAAATAAAAGTATTTCCACTATATACTAATTCAGCTGAGAAATGCACTAGTCTAAATTCAGGCAATAAAAGATACAATGCAATGCGCTAAATGACAAGTTTTGAGATCTACAATCAGATAAGCAGATGCATGATAACCACGTTTTAAAGGAAAGACAGATGCAATGAAATTACTTTTACACCACAATAAAAAATAAAATCCACACTTAAAGTTAAACAATGAAAAGTCAGCAGGATTTAAACTAAACATGAAATTAACTGGATTTTTCTGCATGTGGGCTCTCCTCATGCAGTGATGTACCTGTGGTCGGCAGCCGCTCAAAATAAGCTGTCCTGCCACGGCACACTGCCCAATTCTGAATTATAGTAGGAGCAGAGATGGTCTCTCTGCTCTTTTGCACTGTTGGTCCCCGTGTTACCTCAAAAAACACTGCAGTGGCACCAAAGTCTCGTCGTTTGTACCACTCCTCCACGCACCTAGTGTTATTCTCCCTGTTTGACTGTCCACTAAGTCACCGTCCTGCATGGCTGTTGCTGATCCTGAAGCTGCACCTCTGATACGGATCAGGTTGTGCAGAACACATGCAGCAAACACAATAGTCTCTACGTTCTTTGGCTGGCATGACATCATTTTTTTAACATGTGATGATTTTTCAACACTTCGATATACATTGTTGCCTCAAGATTAACGGGAGAGGAACTTGGTACACTCGGGAGACGAACTTGGAACATCGCAGAAATGAGAAGTAAATGGGAAACTTATACCCGTGGGAACTCGGTTAAACTCTGGATCATAAACTTGTAGTCTCGTACGCAACCACGAGTCTTTCACTCGGGGTCACTCGTTGGTCAACTCGCACAGTGAGACAGACCTTTAAGGTGTAGAGGATGGTGCCTTCCTAGAGAATGACTCGTAGCATGATATTCCATTACACAAAGCTGTGTCATGTGCTCACGCATCACAAAATGCAAGCTGAAAAAAATTTCCTTGTGTAGATTTATTTGCACTTAATTCACATAATTTCAGAGAGAGCAAATTTTATTCCTTATTGAACATTATTGGTGAATTATGAAAGGGCAAATTTCCAAATAGCCCTAACATGGGGGTCGCTTGCAGTATTTAACTTACAACCAAATTTTAATGGGTGCTTTGTGCAGTCATGAATGATACATTATTTTGGATGCCATACAGTTCAACAATTTAAAATCATATTTTTTAGGTATAAAAGGTACTCATGAAATATATATTTTGAATTTTTTTATGTTGAATGTATCATTCATAATCAGTAAAAAACGATTTGCAGAGGCAGTTTTAAGTATGTTTTGAGAAAGAAATTGCAAGATTTGTTAGAAAACAAAACATCAATAAGAAAATAGGTCATGCATTTTACTAGAGGGGAAGTGTACTTAATTTGAAACCTGACTGATACTCAAGATAGTAATTATCGCAAAAGTAATTATTTCTTAGGTGTTCCATTAGAAAGTACATGCTGTACCCAAGCAGATGCAATTAGGAAATCGTGAAATTAACCATGCAAATGCCAAATATAGAAGAACCCAAGATTTAAGGAAATGAAGTCAATGAAGATAATTTCATATACTTAATATTTTTAATGCATAACATGTTCTCTTCTGAGACTTGAATTAAATAAAAGAGACCTGGCAATTTTAATAGAACACTAAAAGAAAGAAGAATAACAAGAGAGAGATGGAATGGGTGATGTTTCAGGTCGAGACCCTTCTGAAGAAGGATCACAACCTGAATCATCACCCATTCCTGGTCTGAAGAAGGGTCTCGACCCGAAACATCACCCATTCCTTCTCTCCAGAGATGCTGCCTGTCCTGCTGAGTTACTCCAGCATTTTGTGTCTTTCTTCGGTTTAAACCAGCATCTGCAGTTCCTCCCTACACATTATATCTGATTTTGAAATGGCTTTAAATTTCAATAAATGGACCAGGGTGTCTGACCCACTGCTGATTTGTACCCCCTTCTTTGGTCAAGAGGTAGGCACTTTGATAGATACACATGACACTTGCTATTCCTTCTGACCATCTCATGCACCATTCAAGCTGACCCCTCCTCTGTCACAGTGGCCCTATGAGCTCGGAATCTCCCTGCTTTTGTGCTAGTGGATGGGTTCCACGATCCGTGATACAACGAGGGCTGAGATTTTTCAGTGTACCTGATCTTACATGATCAGATTAGTATTTGTCATGTACACCAAGGTGCAATGATCTTCCTTGCTTGAATAAAGCTTGTACAGTACACACTGTACATGGTAATGTTAAATATAACAATATATACTGTACATCAAGTGGAAAGCAGCAGAATGATGCAAAGATTATAGTGCAAACTGTCGTTGACCAACCATATTGAAATGATAGCCAGGAAGATACACCAATGCCTCTACTTCCTCAGGAGACTGAGGAACCTTGGAATGACTCCAATGACTCTTACAGATTTCTACAGATGCCCCATAGAAAGCATACCGTTGGTTTGCATCACAGCTTGGTTTGGGAACAGCTCTGCCCAAGACCGCAAAAAATTGTAGTGAGTTGTGGATGTAGCGCTGTCCATCAAGAGACCAGACTTTCCACCATTGACTCCATTCACACCACTTTGCCTCAGAACAGCAGCCAAAATAATCAAAGACGTCCCACCCTGGTCATTCCTTCTTCTTCCAGCTCTAAACGGGCAGAAGGCACAGAAGCTTAAAAGTAGCACCACCAGATTCGGGAATTGCTTCTTCCCCTCCGTTCAGAAGCCTGATAACAGTCTTTCCATAAGCTCAGGGACTGTCCGATTCACTTCTACCCATTTGAGGACATTGCACTGTGCCTCTGGAACTGGTGCGCTACAGTTCTGAGAACTGTATTCTAAACTCTTTGCTCTATCTATTGTACCATTTGGCTTGATTCTATTTATGTATATCTGATGTGATTGGGTAGCATGCAAAACAAAGCATGGTTAGTCCACAAGAGTTTCCTCTGAACCTCAGTATACGTGGCATTAATAAGCCTAAACTTTTAGTAGTGTAAAAAAAATACTGATGTGCAATAATGGAAGAAACAAATGAGGTAGAGTAAATAGTAAAAGTACTTGAAAATACCTCCAGAAAGAGGGTGTGAAAGAACTGATTAGTTTTATAAATCTGATAGCAGTGGGGAAGAAGCTGTTCATATGTCTGGACATCCAGGCTTTGAAACTTACTGTCTTTTTCCAGATGGTTGAAGAGAGAAAAGGGAATGGCCAGGGTGGAATGCAACTGTGACGATACTTCCAGTCTTCCAGAAACAATGCATCAGGAAGATGGACTGGATGGAAGGAAGTGATGGACTGGGCTTTGATGGATTGGGCTGTGTTCATCACTCTTTGCAGATTCGGGCATCAAGAGCAGAGCAGTTCAAGAGAATCTTCATGGACATGCTGAATTTTCTCAAATGCTTAAGAGAGTACACAGGAAACACAACAGACTGCAGATGCTGGAATCTTGAGCAAAACACAAATAGCTGGAGAAATTCAGCAGGCCAGGCAGAATCTGTGGAAATAAATGGACAGATGATGTTTCTTTGGACTGAAGTATTTTCTTGTTCACCATATCAGTGTGAAGAGACAGATTAGCTTGCTGGTGATATGGATGCCTTGGATCTTGATACTGTAGACCAATTTCCGTTGATAAAGGCAGTGTTGTGTTCACCAACACTTCTCGGCCACCCTTCCCCCGACCTTAAGGCCTGTACTCCTTCTCCTCATTGTAGTTGATGCGGTCGACAGCAGTGGTATAACTGGTGAAGATTATCAAGTTAGCCACATGTTCATGGATATACCGCGAGTAGATCAGGAACCGAGCATGCAGTCGTGAGGCGCACCAGTGTTGAGGGTACAGGGGGAAACAATGTTATGACTAATTCTAACTGACTGAACTCTGCAAGCCAGCAAGTCCAGAAACCACTTGAAGATTGAGGCCTCAAGGAAAAGATCCAGGAGGTTTGTGATGAACGTATTCAGTATTGTGGTGTTGAAGGCTGACCTGTACTCAATGAATAGCATCCTGACAATGATGTTCATATTATCAAGGTGAGTCAGAACAGAATATAATGCAAGAGAGACGGCTTCCTCCAGAGATGTATTTTTTCTGTTTGCAAATTACAAAGTGTGTAGAGTTTTTGGTATACTGGTGCTGATGTAGCCCATTACTAATCTTTTAAAAAGCACAATTGCTGTCAGTGTTAGAGATACTGGGCAATAGTCATTGAGACATGTCACTTTACTTTTCTTGGGGACTGAAATAGATGGGGACAAAACACTGTAAAGTGAGAGGTTGAAAACGTCGATGAAGGCTGCGGCCAGTTTATTGGAGCATGATTTCAGAAGCCATCCGGGGACTTCATCCAGGCGGGCCTCTTTCTGAAAGAATACCCTCATGAAAGCAAATATGATGTCTATCACTGGGATGTATGGGACCAAGCCAGTAGGGGATGGGGAACATGCCACAGTGGGACTCTGAGCTCCAGCAGCAGAGATACGTTGTTGCCACCACAGATCACACCTGATGTTGGCTTGTGGCCCCTTGTTATTCAGGTATGCTACAGATGCTTAGCACCTGCTTGATTGAATTGAGCCTCCAGCTTGTTCTGTAATTCTCTATTGGCATCCCTGATAACCTTACAAAGATAATACTTGGCCTTCTTATACATGCTAGATCATCTATCTTGAAAGTGTTGGATCTGTCTTTAGCAGAGTGCAAATCGCCCTGTACATTCAAGATATCTGGTTAGGATAGAACCCAAATGTCTGCATCAGAATGCAGTCATCGACACAATTTTTCATGAAACTGGTGAAGATTAAGGTATGAATTTGGTCTAGATGAACCAATCTTGAACATGTTCCAGTCCACTAACGCAAGGCAGGCATGAAGTGGACCTTTAGCCTCCTTAGACAGTGGAGGAAGTAGAAAAATCCCAATGGCAATAGAGAACCTGAATATTAATCATAAGGAGAACTTGGAATTATTATTAGTAAGAAATGATCATGGACACAATTCTGGTGTTTTTAATACAGAGCATTACAAAATAAAGAAATTGAAATTGAGGATTGGTCATAATTTTCCAAAGTGGTCATGTCTTCCGAATTGTGTTTATCAATTGGATAATTACAAATGTTATTGCAATTTTTAAACAGAGTGGTACAAAGAAAACAAATACTTACCTGCTATCAGTTGTGGGAAGTCATTGGGTTCTCAGAGAATGGGTGACTGACCACATAGTGAAATGTGGGCAGATTATAGAGAGTAGACATGGAGAAAGGACTTTGAGACTGTGATACTTGGCCAAGGAAACATCTTTCCCATTTTACCCAAACAACCCCACTAAGAATTTTATGTGTTTTCAAGTAAATGACCTCTCATTCGTATAAATGCCAGAGAACAGGGGCTAATTCTCCTCAATCATTCGACATATGGCAGATACACATCTCTGGAGTAAGTCTGGTAAATCTTGACTGCACTTTCTCTCTGGCAAGTATAATGCTTTTTAGGTAATGAGATCAAAATGATATACAACCTTCCATGTGTGGCCTCTTGAGGCCATCTGTAATGTTGGAACATTTGCAAATTACAGAAGATTAAGAGAAACAAGAAGTTGTATGGATGTGAGAATAGCATTACCCAGGATCACGGACAGTGAGTGAGTGTAACTGACAAGCTGAATAATGTGTGACAAGGCCATTCACCAAATTCAGAAAAGCCAAGTGGGAATACATTTATTAATGACCTGACTAAGTGGGACCCATTGGGTCCCTGTCACACGGGAGGCCTGGTCTCCCAACGCAAAGCATTCCCCAATGCAATATTTCACCTCTCACCCGTTCCCCGAATGCAACCCGTTTCCCCAACGCAATATTCCACCACTCACCCATAGCCCCCTAACTGCGCAGGCGCGGCTCATTTCCCCTCATCCCCAGCACCCCTCCCCCTCCTCTTCACCCTCCCTCTTCTTTCCCCTCTCCTCCTCCCCTCGCCCTATCCCTCCATCACCTCTCCCTCCCTCTCCTTTCCGTTAAAGGCCTGTCTCACGAGTCTGCGGTCATTGGCGGCGAAACGGGAAGAATCTGCCGCCATAGACCGCGCACTCGTGAGAACGTACAATTCCGGGGCCGTGCGGCGGTGTTCCCAACACCGCACGGTGCTAAAATAAAACCGACAATGTCAAAAACTATATACTCACCGCACAACCTCCACCAGTGATGCACGAGTGCGGCACGGCCGCCCGCACGGGCCGCCGCCAGTGTGGCTCGATCGCCGTGCGTCAAACCTCCACTGCCACAGCCTCCGCCAGTGAGGCACGTGCCTCTGCCAGTGAGGCACGTGTGCGGCGCGGCCGCAGGCACAGCCACCGCGACAGCGCCGCGATCAGGATGGCCGCCGCCACAGCCGCCGCTAATGAGTCACGTGCGGCGGGCCGACGTCATCGCAGTCGGCCAGCCCTTTTTTAATTTACCGCAAGCACGTGGGACCCGCCGTGTTTGAATTAACTCGGCCCCCGCGCAGCATCCGTGCGGCGCTCCGGTGGATAGGCTCGACGCTCTCGCCGTTGCCGCGCGGTCCCCGCTACCGGCGATGCCGCGCTTCACCGCCGATGACCGCAAACAGGTAAGATAGAGCCTTTACCCTCAGTCACTCCCTCCCTCCATCCACCCCTCCCTACCCCTATCCTATTCCTCTATCCCTCCACCACACCCACTCCTCACATCTCCCTATCCCCCCACTATCCCTCCTCACCTCCCCCACTGCCCTCCTCTCCCTCTATTCCCCACTCCCCCTCCTCTCCCTCCATTCCCCCTCCTCCCCCACTCTTCCTCCTCACCTCCCCCACTTCCCCCCTTCTCCCTGCAGAAACGACATTTCGTTTGGACCTCAACAGGGTCCAAATGACAAATAAATTGTATTGTATTGTATTGTATGTATTGTATTGTATTGTAGGCCCGAATCAGCAGCAGCAGCCGTCGGCCTCACAGCCAGCCTCAGCGCCCAGGCCCCAGTTCGTCGGCGCCCACAGACGCAGCCCCAGCCTCAGCACCAGAACTTGAGCTTATAGGTGCAGTACCAAAGGTGAATAAATAAAGCTGATTAGCAATTCAGGCTAAATCTGGATAGCAAATGGTAGAGTAAGCTCAAAAAATACTTCCTATTATCTACACTGCTGTTTTGCATTTAATGCAGTACATGTGTAGCACTTTGGAAAGCACTTTTTAATGTTATCTTTGCTTAACAATCACTTTGATTGTATTATTTAAATGAAGCATTATACTCTGCGAAAATTGAAGCCTCTAGCATCCATTCTGTTACTTTTTGCTAAGGCTACACGGCTTTTTTTGCCATATTAAGTAGCATAAATAATTATTAGATGTCTTTTCAGCTTAACTATTGGACTGTAGCCAGAAATGGAATAAAACATCGTTCTGCCAGAACTCCAGTTCATGGAGAAAAGGTCAGCATATTCTGGTGGGTGGAAAGTGGGTGGATCTTTGCTTGACTCGAGGGGTGTGTCTGGCAGACTGCCTGGTAACTCTGCCCTTTTACAACCCTGTGAAGCCTCAACTGACCTCTGACACCCCAAAAGACCTTTGGAAAGTGTCAAGTCTTTATGAATAAAAAGTTAATTGATTGCTAAATGGATTGTGGGCTCCTCCATTGGCAACCGAAGATACTGAAAGGTGATGTTTAGCAGTGAGTGCTGTGAGAGGTGTTCCCTGAGGGTATAGAAACAATAGCACAGAGATTCTTTTTGTTTCCATTAGCAATGTGAATTTAAATTTAGTATTTATTCAGAGCGTGTTCAATATTATTTTAAAGCATAGCATCCTCTTCTTGGAGCTCTGCGGTGCTTTCTTTGATTCTAGCTTCTCTGCTGTACAACCTACATAAAAATATCTCAACCACCTCTCTGCCAGGATTAGCATTAGCACATAAAGCACTGCTGTATGCCATGTAACTCCATTTGCACAACGATCGACCTATGAGTTTGGTTCTCTAAGCCCACACTAACCATACCCATTTCTGACACATCTAGTACTCTTCATGCCAATGTCCTGATCAAGGACTTGTGAAAGAAGTCCAATGTTTTAAAAGAAGCTGCCAATTAGAACATTAGGTGAAGCGCTTTTAAGACTAAGGCTAAAGTCTCTAAGATGGACTCATTCTACTGTCGGCCCAGATTCGACCCAGCACTGGTGTGTGCAAGAACACAAGAAATGGGAGCAGGAGTAGGTCATCTGGTTCTCGGAGTCTGTGCTGTCATTCATTGAGATCATGGCTAATGTTCTACCTCAGTCATTTTCAGCAACTATCCCCATATCCATTAATTCCCTGTATCCAGAAATCTGTTATCTCAGTCTTAAATGAATTAATTGAGCTTCTGCACCAGTCCAGGGTAGAGAATTCCAGAGATGTACTATCCTTTGAGTGAAGGATATCATGGAATCATGATCAGGCTGGGCCTGAACCAATCTTTTGAGCCCCGAGTCTAGATCCATTCTTCCTCTAGTTGCATGTATACACTACTGTATGCAGAGATTTGTCACCATTATGTTTTCAGTGTTCATGGGCACAATTTTCTCATTGTATAACGCTGGTATGCAGAAGGGTTGGGCACATTTCAGGCAAAGCAGAAAGGTGAATCATAGAAGTGGTGTATGAAGCTGCAAAGGAGTGGCAAGAGAAATGGAGGCGTGGTAAATCTATTGCCTGAGTTGAGGGTTAACAATCACAAGAACAAAATAATAGAACATCACAGATGTGATGCGCAGAGCAACAAGGGAGTAGTGGGGATACCAAATGGAGAAACAATCAAGAAGCAAGCAGAACAATAAGGCAGAGGCAGAAAGGCAATGAGCATAGCAGTGAGGGATGGAAGTTGAGCAGCAGGGGAAAAGGCCGCAACACAAGCGTGAAAAGGAAGCCGTGGAACAGCAAAGAGGCAGTGCACTATAACCACAAATTGAAGTATTAGTACCCGATTATATACTGTTAAAATATGTTTCTCATGAGATGCCTTACAGATTGGTTCAGATTATAAATCAGGCTTCTCTAAAAAAGATTGTGCGATCTAATCATATCAACATATTCTTCCATTGTTTTATCTGTCATGTGCTTGCTTAGCTTCTGCTTAAATCCAACAGTTAATTTAGGGGCATATGCTGGTTATTTTGCCACCTTCTGTAACATGAGAGCAACGTTCCTGATTGAAAATATCAAAGTAAGGGATTAGCCCTTTTGAATATTGAAATCAAAATTGCGGAAAAGAATTATGATCCTGTTCATTGTAATGTTCTGTTCCAAGAGTCATGCTAGTTTCAATAGAAATTTTACAAATGTATAAGAACTCTTTTTCACAAGTATTAGAAGGCGTAGGTTTAAGGTGAGAGGTTTAAAGGAGATGGTGCGACGCAAGTTTTCTTTTTACACAGATAAAGTGATAGGTGCCTGAATGCACTACCAGGGAAGATGGTAGAAGAATATGCAACTTTTAAGACATTTAGAAAGACATAAACAGGCAAAGAATAGGGCAGCTTACAACCCAACGGAATGAATATTGATTTCTCTAATTTCAAGTAACCCTTGTATTCCTCTCTATCTCCGTCACCTCTTCCTTTTCTCCAGAGATGCTGCCTGACCAGCTGAGTTACTCCAGTATTTTGTGCCTATCTTATTAATAGAGGGATATGGTCCATGTAAGATTGGTGTCATGGTCAGTGTAGCCATGCTGCGCCGCAGGGCATGATGTTTGCAATGTTTTCTGTTCTTATTTATTCTTGACTAGAATGCATGATGCTACTCTATGCTTCATTGTTTACATTTATCTTGATTTAATAATTAACACTCAAAATGAAAATCATTTAGCCATTTTTAAAGTAATCAGCATCAATAATTTCACGTAGTAGTGACTTCCACATCTATCTATATTACTAAAAGTCTGATCTTGACCACTTCCTGTTGTCCTGTATATTGATTTTAGAAAAAATGCTGCCACTTACGGCTGTGACGTTTGGCCATCTTAGTCAGTCCCCCTCCGCTGTGCAGGACGAGGATTTTTCCCATCGATGAAAATTAAAGAGTTATTAGTGTTTTAAAAATGTTGAGATTCTCTCTCCTGAAGGCCATGCCCCTTCTGGAGGAACAATAAAACCTGGAAGTGTTGAGTGCATCAGTCAGTCCCTGCAAGATGGGGGAAGCAAGAGGGTCATGTCTCTCAGTCTGAGCTGTGAATAACACTGAACACATGTCTACTAAACTGTGAGTGGTTTTACTGACCTGTCAGTGCCCTTAATGTGGTTTGAAAATATAGTTTGGAAATGCTAAAGCTGTGTTGCCTTTGGTTTGGAAATGCTAAAGCTGTGTTGTCTTTGGTTTGGAAATTCTAAAGCTGTGTTGCCTTTGGTTTGGAAATGCTAAAGCTGTGTTGCCTTTGGTTTGGAAATGCTAAAGCTGTGTTGCCTTTGGTTTGGAAATGCTAAAGCTGTGTTGCCTTTGGTTTGGAAATGCTAAAGCTGTGTTGCCTTTGGTTTGGAAATGCTAAAGCTGTGTTGCCTAATTAAAGTTGCCTTGCCTAATTAAAGCTGCCTTGCCTAATTAAAGCTGCCTTGCCTAATTAAAGTTGCCTTGCTTAATTAAAGTTGCCTTCCCTAATTAAAGTTGCCTTGCCTAATCAAAGTTGCCTTGCCTAATCAAAGTTGCCTTGCCAAATCAAAGTTGCCTTGCCTATTTAAAGTTGCCTTGCCTATTTAAAGTTCCCTTGCCTATTTAAAGTTGCCTTGCCTAATTAAAGTTGCCTTGCCTAATTAAAGTTGCCTTGCCTTCTATATAATTAAAGGTCTAATCTTGACCACTTCCTGTTTGCGCTTTATATTGATTTTAGAAAAAAACACTACCACGTACAGCTGTAATTTTTGGCCATTTTACTCAAAGTCCCCCTCTGCTCATCAGGTACTGAGAATGTTTTCCATCGACAAAAAATAAAAGAGTTATTAGTGTTTTAAAAAATGTTGAGATTCTCTCGCCTGTCAATCACGCCATGAAGGCCACACCCCTTCTGGTGGGAGGGGGGAGGGACAATAAAACCCAGAAGTGTGGGCATGGCTCAGTCTCTGCAAGATGGAGAAAGGAGGTCACGACTCGCTGTCTTTAGTGCACTTGAATTTGGTGGCCGTGCACCCTGCATGAAATGGAACTGCCAGCCCACCAGCCGTGAGTGAGCTGCCAGCACAACAGGCTTGAGTGACAGAGCCGCTAGCCCAAGAATCCATTCGGCCTACAATGTCCATACTAATCCTCTGGAAACCAGTCCCTTCAGCCCACAACACCCATACTAGCGCTCCAGAAAGCGTCCCCCCCCCCACTGGCCACCAATATTGGAATTGGTGGAGAGGTGGAATATTGCATTGGGGGACCAGCCCTCCCATGTGATGCTGGGACCCAACGGGTCCCACTTAGTCTAGTACATAACTAAAACTCGGATCTTCTGCTCTTCCAGTTTGCACGGTTTTTCTATTTGCACAAAAGCGGTACGCGATAGTGCTACGATTTTTCGTGAGCTCACTCACCTTTCTCCTGTGCTGCGAGTGCATCAAATTTCGTTCAGATCGATAGTATGTTGTAAAAGTTAGCAAGGTTTAAAAATCGTAAAAAAACGTGCATGCGCAGATCGATCTCCTCTCCTAGCCGGCTGGAAGTCTCCACCCAGACACAATTTTTGGAGGGACCGCAATCGGCCCGGTCCGGCGCGAAGTCGGAGATGTCACCAAATGGAAAGGGGTGAATCTGATCCCGGCGGAGGAGAGCGGCCACTGTGAGTCCCAAATGCACCACCATCGCAACGGGCTGCAGTTCCAGCCCCTTCCCTTCTGGTCCCCCTCACTGGCTCCTGCCCACCTCCCCCATGATACTCCCCTGAGCCGAGGATCCACGCCGATGGCTGATGCTCCTCCGGAAACCCACAAGAAGGGAGAGGAGCGGCAACCTCGAAATCCTGGGGAGAGTGGGGGAGGAGAGGGGATAGAGGTAGAGGAGGGGAGTAGGGAGGGGAGAGGAGTTATGGAGGGAGGGAGGGAGTGACTGAGGGTAGGGGAAAGGAGAGGTGAGGAAGGGATTGGGGGAGGGTAGGAGGAGAGGGAAAGAAGAGGGAGGAAGTGAGGAGGGAAAGTGAGGGCGGTGGGGGTTTAGAGGTAGAGAAGGGAGGGAAGTAGAGGAGGGGGGCGTGGGGGAGGTAGGGAGTGGGGAATAGAGGGAGAGGAGACGATGGGGAGGTGAGGAGTGGGGGAGGTGGGGGATAGAGAAAGATAGGAGGGGGTAGGGAGGGGAGAGGAGTTATGGAGGGAGGGAGGGAGTGACTGAGGGTAGGGAAAAGGAGAGGGAGAGAGAGGTGAGGGAGGGATTTGGGGAGGGGAGGAGGAGAGGGGAAAGAAGAGCGAGGGTGAAGAGGAGGGGGAGAGAATGCTAGGGATGAGGGGCAATGAGGTGCGCCTGTGCAGTTGGGGGCTATGGTTGAGTGGTGGAGTATTGCATTGGGGACCAAGCTTCCTGTGTGACAGGGACCCAAATGGGTCCCACTTAGTCTAGTCCTAACTAAAGTTTCTCCAGACTTCAGACAGACACAAAAAGCTGGAGTAACTCAGAGAATCACGCAACATCTCTGGTGAAAAGGAATAGGTGACGTTTTGGGTTCAGGCCCTTCTTCAGACAGAGTCGGGGGAAAGGGAAACACGAGATATAGAGAGATATATAGAATTTAGGAATGAATGAAAGATATGCAAAATATAACAATGATCAAGGAAAGGTAGAGGCCACAATGGTCCATTGTACGTTAGGAAAAAACGAGTTATACAGACAGTGAAACTCAATAGGACAACAGTGAAACTAGTATGATGACTATGGTGGGGGAGGGACAGAGAGAGAGGGGATGCAAGGGTTACTTGAAGTTAGAGAAATCAATATTCATACCTCTGGGTTGTAAGCTGCCAAAGCAAAATATGGGGGGGCTGTTCCTCCATTTTGTGTTTGGCCTTGCTCTGACAATGGAGGAGGCCTAGGACAGAAGTGTGGGAATGGGAAGTGTGAGAATTAAAGTATCTGGCTATCGGGGGATCTGGTAAGTTCAGACGGGTTGAGTGAAGGTGTTCCGCGAAACGATCGCCCAGTCTACGTTTAGTCTCGCCGATGTGAAAGAGTCCACATTTTGAACAACGGATATAGTAGATGAGGTTGGAGGAGGTGCAAGTCAACCTCTGCCTAACCAGAAAGGACTGTCGGGGTCCCTGGACAGAGTCGAGAGAGGAGGTATAGGGACAGGTGTTGCATCTTCTGCGGTTACAGGGGAAGTTACCTTGGGAGGGGATGGCTTGGGTGGGAAGGGATGAGTTAACCAGGGAGTTGCAGAGGGAATGGTATCTGCAGAAGGCAGAAAGGGGTGGAGATGGGAAAATATGGCAAACCACTAGCTTCTCCTTTTCACCCTACAAACAACTAACAATGGCCTGTTTCCTTTATCATCGTTACTTCTTTGCATATCTTTTATTTATTGTTCTTTATCTCTCCACATCATCGTCTACATCTCTTGTTTCACTTATCCCTAACCTGTCTGACGAAGGATCTTGACCCGAAATGCCACCCATCCAGCATCTGCAGTTCCTGCCTACTCATTAGTGTAACGTTTGTTGAGAAAATTCCCAGTTTAAGCAGTCTTTCCCAACATTGTAACCCCCACAAATCACTACCAAGAGTATTTTGAGTAAAACTAAAAATGTTGCGTATGAAATTTAAAACAAAATATTGACAATTATTCCAGATTGAATACGTACAATAGTAATGGACAGTCAAATTTTAGACACCCGTGGATCTGCACCCTCAGAAAGAAGCATTTAATTACGATCAGGAAAATTTCTCAAAACTATCAAATATCCCAGCATTTTATGCCAGACAGAAAGTAAACTTGAAATGGAATGATGGAATTGCAAATGCTGGAAAATTTGTCGTTTTTTATCTACTCAAGTTCTGTTGATGTATTATGACTTTACCGAAACCCTTTGGGCTCTTTGTCAGGAAGCAGTATGAATAGTTTGATATTTCCAGTAAAACAAGCTGGTCATCCCATGTTACAGTATAAATTTTGATTGTTGTTCACCTTAAATAACCTTATGGGAAAAATTTAGACTTTAGACATACAGCACAGAAACAGGCCCTTCGGTCCACCAAGTCCGCGTCGACTAGCAATCACCCTGTACACAAGCACTATCCAACACACCAGGGCGGATTTACAATTTACCAGTTGACCAATTAATCTTCAAACCCACACGTCTTTGGCGTGTGGGAGGAAACTGGAACACCTGGAGAAAACCCACAGGGTCACAGGTAGAACGTGCAAACTCCGTACAAGCAGCACCCATAGTCAGGATCGAACCCGGGACTCTGGCGCTGTGAGGCAGCAACACTATCGCTGCGCCACTGTACTGCCCTTGTAAAGATGCTAGATGCATCTCATTAAATCATGGAACCAGCGTTCCAAAAATGTTGTGGTATGCACTAATAGGCAAAGAGAAAGGGGAAGAAAAAAACTTAACTGCAACAGTTGAACCTCATTCAAGTTTTATTCAACAAAAGCTTGACCACATATTGAGACTGACAGCCCATCCTCAAACGCCTACCATTGATCACCACGACAACTCATGAGCCTCCCATGTTAATCTATTAAATTCTCCTTTGCCAGCCTCAATGGTTGTGAAGAAACTAATAAAAATATAGCCTTGCAGAAGCATCAGAAATAAGGATGACATTTATTCAGCGAAGGCAATGTTTCTATGTCAAGTTACATTATTCAGAGAAGTTTCTGTCGAGTTACATTATTTTCGCTACAACATTACTCTACATTGACTTGAAACGAAGACAAAATTATGTTATGCTTGCTTTTGCCACAAAACAATTTGCTGAAACAGATTAGGAAAAGAAACAATGACGTGTTTCGTGTGTATGCTTGTAAGATGCTTTATGTTTTATGAGATGCAATCCCGAATACTGACTCAGTGGGGGTCCTGAGCAGTCACAGATCGAACAGCTTCAGATCCTGGCAATGATGCAATCAACCTAACCATTGCAGCAATTGACATTTTCACTTGCATGTTTTGCTTTGAGAAAGAGTTATAATTGCACTGAAATTATAGCTTAGAAAATAAAATGAACAATTTGCTGAAAACATTCAAATGAACATTCAAATGAACAAATCTTTGCCAATATCTGATCTTGTACAATGTGATATTTTACCTGCATAAAATCAAAAGGAAAACAAATCACAATTGGTAAAAACTTTTCATCTGTGAATGCAACATAAATGAACTAAATATGATGCTGTATAAATTTGTTCTCGAGCTGAGAACCACCACCTTTTCTTTCACGTGAAGAATAGGGAACCAATGATTGAATGTTAAGGAGGGTTGAGGTGTAGTGGGAAAGAGGTAGTTATGAGGGAGGCTTGTTTACTCTAACAACAGCCCAGGACTAAGACAGTGCTCAACCACGCCAACAAGTGGACAAGGGTCCATCTAAATAAAACCAACAGAAGGCAGCGTAGACATGGAGGTTACAGCACCTTGGCTACTATTAGAACAGCAGAATATGGAAAAACATTTGTTCTTTCCTATTGATTAATAGGACAGCAGCTTCTCAGACAAGGCTGGAATTATTTTTGCTTTCTCAGTTTGAAAGTGTGAAGGTAATGCTCAGAGGAGGATTACCTCTCTGAGGTGGTTCTCAGCCAGAGAAGTCTCCCCCCACCCTTGAAGTAACCACACTCCAAAGACGTACAGGTTTGTAGGTTAATTGGCTTGATTAATTGGCTTGATAAAAATGTAAAATTGTCCAAGTTGGCAATATGCAGAGTACTGCCCTGCCGACTACAAAATTCAGGTTCAGAAGGTACAGTTCAGAATTACAACTTTGTCGGTAAAGCCTGAGGCTGAGGGGTTGACACTTCCAAAAAAAAGAGTGGGCTGGTGTCATCACTATACAGTTAAAATACATGGGACCAGCAACAGAGCAGCAGAGGCAGAGGTTGCAGACCAGAGGCAAAATATTACCCTTCCAATCATCCGGCCAGTCCATGGACACCCTAGTGTGAACTTGTGTTCTGTGGTCTACTCAATGTCAGCATGGGTCAACTGTCAGGGATCACATCAAACATGATCTGATACACTGGGCTTCAGTCCAAATCCAAATTAATATCCAGCTGAGAACCCAGGATATTTCTGAGTACAGATCTAACATTATTCAACACTGAGTACTATGCTGGTTGGCAGATGAGTCTGAATTTTGCTGGGATATATTACTTTGGGTACTCACCCATTGTTGGTGCTAACTAGTTTTAAAAACCTGACAAAAAAATTAATTGACTGTATTTTTATCAGCTTTTGGATGTACTTTGAATCACCATCCCTACCATTGTGGTCCTCCTAATTTTTACTCTTGTTAAGACAAGCATCGTGATATGAACTTGAGGGGTTCTCAGGATAAGCTGACAGTGTGAAGCAGTGATTATTGAAAATGGATTTAGTAGAATAGGATTTTTTTCAATGAGAAGAAGAAAGCAAACAGCCACCCCTTAAAAATAAACACATTTTTTTCTTAATATCTTGGAGAACTGCCTATAGTATTTATTTCTGAATGTATTAACATTAATGTGTACAGTGCTTTCAGAATAATAAATCAGAATTAATGAAGAAACTAGCAGATCCAATATTTACAATATATTTCTCTTTCACTTAATTAATTTAATTTCTTGCAATATTTCACTGTCACAGAGGGCCATTTGGCCCATAGAATCCGTGATACAACCACAACCTTGCATTATACAGTGAGTGTTGTCTAATGGCCAATGAAAGGGTGCAGGAGAGCATGAACATTGCATGCATGTCTGCATTTGTCACGAGGCCTAACAACTCTTAATCCACCAGTTATCTGTGAATGATTCTGTGGATTAGATACACTTTTTCTTCTAGACAGCAGAAAACACAGATTTGCGAGATGGTGTAAAGGAAGCCCGAGTGCGCTGCTACGTTACATCTGGTGGATTATGGACAATGAACTGTTAACACAAAGTACACTTGCTTATAATTAGCCTGATGACAAGGCTTCATGAGACTATTGGGCCTGTCCCACTTAGGCAATTTTTCAGGCGACTGCTGGCGACTGTCAAGTTGCCGGCAGTCGCCTGAAAAACTGGCAACTGGAACGACGACTGTTAGAGTGGAACACACACACAAACACATCGCTTCCTTCACCGGCCCGTTATGCAGGCGGGGGGACAGGGCAAGCGGGGGGGAGCGCTGTCTAGAAAATTCACACAGTGCAAAGCCAACGTGAAACAGACACACAGAACAGGAAGGTTGGCGCTGTAAAAAGACGGCTAAAGCACAGTGTACGGTAAGTCCTTTAAAAGGAGGGGGGAGAGGGGGGAGAAGGAGTGGAGACAACTTTTAAGAAGCCAGAGATACACGGCTGTTAAGCTCGGCGGACATTTAACATTTCCGGTCGGTTATCCTTGGTTCTGAAAACTACTGCTTACCTTTTTTTTTCCAAATGAGCGAATGAAATTCACCGGTCAGCACCGGCTACAACCTACGAGAACCTCCGAGAACCTTCGACCTCCTGGCAACCCATTAGGACCTCTTGTTGACCCACCTACGGCACGAGAATTCTCGCTACTCTCCATGGCGGCTTCATTCTAGTCGCTGCTAATTTTTCAACGTGTTGAAAAATTCACGGCGACCATAATGAGGCTGTGACTACTTCCCAGAATGCAGGAACTCCTCACGACCATGAAGGCGACTCCCCGGCAACCACCCGTGAACATGTGGCGACCATGTGGCGACTGCATAGTCTCCTGCAATCATCTAAAAAGTCGCCTAAGTGGGACAGGCCCATAACAGTCAATGAGTCAATGTTGTCACTCCTTCATAAATGTAATTCATACATATCACAACACATAATGGGTGCATACTGTTGGAACAGCACACATTCAGAGAAGATTGGTTGTATGATTTTAAGATGATATACTGTATGTGCTCGGATACAGTTTACCGAATCTCACATTTTGTAATGTTCCCAAATACTCGTGAGGATGTTTTTTCCAGAGTTGACTGGGTTCTGAGTCTGGATCAACATTGGGTGGTTCATCCAGATTTTTTCCTTATAATGTCATTTCTTAAAACATCAGCTTGATACAACTGAATGATTTATTGGACTCAAGCCCATTGCTCTGTATTTAGAGCTGATCACGGGTCAGACCAGCTAAGCATGCAGATCTCATTCTCTAAGAACATCAGCAAACCTAACTGGGTTTTGCAATAATTCTATGCTCGTCTGGTGTCTTTTCATTCCAGTCTTAATGAATTAACTGAATTTAAATTCCCTCACTGCTGACCCTGAACCCCGGTTAATCATTCAAGCTTTATGATTACTTATCCAATAACAAAGCTATTGTGCTTTCATTCCCATAACCAAAACCATCAGTCAAGTTTTTGCTACATGGGCATAACTATTCTGATGTACCTCTGACTGTACTCCTTATCTTACATACCATCATTCAAATCTCTGCGCTAACTAGTTCAAAACTAATCCACTGAAATGGGAAACGTGCAGTTCCCAATAGGATTCCGCTCAACTGAACATAACGTCCAATAACTCTCTGCCCAGCAATCTGAGTAGATGCATTCTTTGTTAAAGCCAAGCAGCAGAAATATATTTAAATGACTGTAATGGAGGAGGGGAGAAGAGTGCCTCTTCAAATATTAAATGGATAGCCCCTTAACCTAAAATATTTTTCCTTCCCTGACCAAAGGAAATTTCCTCTCTGCAAAAATACTATCAATCCATTTCACGAACTTTTGTGTTTTATTCAAATCAACTCTTATTCTTTTACATAGCAAGGAATTGAGGCCTCAGCTGGTTAATCTATCCTCACAAAATAGATCCCTCTGGCATTTTAAAATGCTGCAGGTTATGTTTCTGAGGATGCATTAGGAGATTAGAGGACTCTTGACAAACTTCACGAGCACCTTTTTGATTAAAAAGGTGATAATGAAGTTCATAAGTTCATACATTATAGGAGCAGAATTAAGTCATTTGGCCCATCAATTCTACTCTGCCATTCAATCATGGCTGATCTATCTTTCCCTCTCAACCCCATTCTCCTGCATTTTCCCCATAACCCTTGACACCCGTACCAATCAAGATCTGTCAATCTCCGCCTTAAAATATATACATTGACGGCCTCCACAGGTCTGTGGCAATAAATTCCACAGATTCATTACCTTCTGACTAAAGAAGTTCCTTCTCTTCTCCTTTCTAAAGGTGCATCCTTTCATTCTGAGGCTATGGCCTTTGGTCACAGACTCTCCCACTAGTGGAAACATCCTCTCCGCATTCACTCTATCCAAGCCTTTCACTATTCGGTAAATTTCAATGTTTTCCCTCATCCTTCTAAACTCCAGCGAGTAGAGGCCCAGTGCCGTCAAACACTCATCATATGTTAATCCGGTCATCCTTGGAATCATTCTCATAAACCTCCTCTGGACCCACTCCAGCACCAGCACATCCTTCCTTAGATACGAGGCCCAAAACTGCTCACAATATTCAAATTGTGGTCTGACCAGTGCCTTATAAAGCCTCAGCATCACAGCTCTGTTTTTTTTTAAATATTCTAGTCCTCTCAAAATAAATGCTAGCATTGAATTTGCCTTCCTTACTACTGATTTGGCTTGCAAATTAACGTTTTGGGAATCCTGCACCAGCACACCCCAGTCCCTTTGCAACTCAGATTTCTGAATTCTCTCCACATTTAGAAAATAGTATACGCCTTTATTCCTACTACCAAAATCCATAACTCCAGACGTTGTTACTGTATTCCATCTGCCACTTCTTAGCCCACTCTCCCAACTTGTCCAAGTCCTTCTGCAGAGTGTGTTGGAAGGAACTGCGGATGCTGGTTTACACTGAAGATAGACACAAAATGCTGGAGTAACTCAGCGGGTCAGGCAGCATATCTGGAGAAAAGGAATCCTGTTACTCCAGCATTTTGTGTCTTCCTTCTGCAGAGTCCCTGCTTTCTCTACACTATTTGCCCCACCACCTATTTTAGTATCATCTGCAAACCAAGCCACAAAGCCTTCAGTTCCCTCATCCAAATCATTGATATACAAAGTGAAGAGTAGCCGTCCCAGCACCGACCACCTGTGGAACACCGCTAGTCACTAGCAACCAAACAGAAAAAGCACCCTTTATTGCCACACTTTGCTTTCTGCCATCCAGCCAACCTGCTATCCAGGCTGATATTTCCACTTTGATACCATGGGCTCTCATCTTCTTCAGCAGCCTCACGTGCGTCACCTTAAAGGCCTTCTGAAAATCCAAGTAAACAACATCCACTGCTCTCCTTTGTCTATCCTGCTATTTACTTCCTCAAGAATTCCAACAGGTTCGTCAGGCAAGATCTCCCTTTCACAAAACCATGCGGATTTTGGCCAATTTTATCATGAACATCTAAGTATTCAGAAACCTCATCCTTTATAATGGAGTCTAAAATGTTACCAACCACAAAAGTCAGGCTAACTGGCCTACAGTTCCCACTGTGTAGGAAGGAACTGCAGATGCTGGTTTAAACCGAAGATAGACACAAAAAACTGGAGTAATTCAGTAGGACAGGCTGCATCTCTGGAGAGATGGAATGGGTGATGTTTTGGGTCGAGACCCTTCTTCAGTCTGAAGAAGAGTCTTGACCCGAAACATCGCCCATTCCATCTCTCCAGAGATGCTGCCTCTCCCGCTGAGTTACTACAGTTTTTTGTGTCTATCTGCAGTTTCCACTCTTCTGTCTCGCTCCCTTCTGGAACAGTGGAGTAATATTTGCAATTCACCAATTGTCTGGAACCACTCTTAACTCTAGTGATTCTTGAAAGAGTTTGCCAACAGTCCTTCAATGTACAATCATCATGAACACTGCAATTTATGGCACTTTGGTGTTGAAGAGGTCTGCAAATTGAGACAACAATTGCCTGATCCAGATGAATGAAATGTGGTTCTACTGATCTTGCATACTGAAATATGGCCCCGTTAGAAGGCATCATTGCACATGAATGATCAAAGGTTTTAGGCTGGGATGTTTTGTACCTTCATGTATAATTTGACTACCCTGCAATCACAAAAATCCCAAAGAGCAATGTGGTCGCTTATAAAAATAGACTGTGGATGTGAGAAAGAAGTTTAAAGCTCCCTGTCCATAAATGAATTGTCAGACATTTAGTCCTTAAAACCATTATTTCTGAGGCAAGTATTAAACCTTAACAAGCTCTGCCAGCATGTAAACTAGAATGTTTTACACTAAAGTAAAAAATCTCTAAAGACTGTAAATGATGAATTACATCCACTTCTGAAGGAATGATTGACAATATTTTGGGTTGCGAGCAAGGTTGTGGTGTCAGCGATTAACATAGTAGTGAAAATGTAGACATAATGTATTTTGTTTCTGTACTGCATTTTTGGAAATGAGTTGAGAATTTAACACTTTGGGAGCATCTCAGAATAATAATATTATAAACACACCAGCATGTCATAAATAGCATGTATCTCCTTCCGTTCTCCATTCACAAGATTTTATATTGCTCTCAGACTGTGCAGATGAACTAGCAATTTAGTTCTATTCACAACTTATGATGCACAGTCCTCTAGAGAAACCAAAAGCATATTGGGTAACAGCTCTATCCAATCCACAAGCATGACAAAGATTTGTCTGATGTTCTTCATTTGTACCAATATTCCAATAAAACTCAACACAAGTCTGCAGAATAATATTTCATCTCTCCACAAGGCACACTGCAGCCTTCTGGGCTCCATGCTCACCAGCAATTTTAAATAATGATTCTGCTATTATCATGTATCTCCTGTAAACACATCTTTGCATAATCTATTGCCCCATTATTACCTTTTTTGCCTTGCACCACATTCTCCGTATCATTCTAGAACATGCCATTTTTGAAAAGGAGGAATTTGATGTTAAAGTGGGATAAAAAGTGGATAAATCTCCAGGACCTGATGAGATATATCTTAGGATGTCCTTGGAGACAAGTGACAAAACTGCTTGGTTCCTGACAGAGATTTAGTCTTCACTCTCCATAGGTGAGGTGCCAGACAGGTCTGTGAGTGTAACGCCAGTGGCAGGGAGATTATTGGAAACAATTCTGGTGACAGGATTAATTTATATTTGAAAAAGCAGGGATTAATTAACGATAGTCAGTATAGCTTTGTTAGAGCAGAAGAGGGGAGGTCCTGTCTGACCAATTTGATTTCTAGTTGAAATTTAAGAAAATGTTGGATAAGCCATATCTTGAGTACTGTTTACAGTCCTGTCACTACACGATATGAATAATGAGGAGAAGGTGCAGAGGAGATTCTCCTGTTGTTTTGCCTTGGAAAGAGCATTTCAGTGATGAGGAGAGACAGGATAGGCTGGCTTTGAGTTTCTTCGAGCAGAGGACGATGAGATGGGATCGAATAGATATTTACAAAATTATGAGAGGCATAGATTGGGGAAGGAAGAAGGAAACCTTTCCCTATAGAAGAGGCATCTGAATCTAGGTTTTAGGTTAAAGATAAGGGGAACGAGATTTAGATAAGATCTGAGGAAGAACATTTGTATCCAGAGAGTGGTTCAAATCCAGAGTTCCCTGCCTAAGAAGATGGTAGACGCAGAGACTCTCTTTACATTTACATTTAAGAGGTATCCAGATGAGTGCTTAAATCACGAAAGCAAATGAAGCTATGGGCTGGTAGGTGCGATTAGTATGGATAGTATTTGATGTTCAGATGGATATAGTGAGCCGAAGGACCTGTTTCTGATTTCTGTGCTCTATTATCCGTAAACATTACCCTCTCTCTACCCAGCGACACCTTTTTTGATTTTCATTCTTTTTTGGGATGACTTTGAAAAGAGGTTAGCCATGGGATGCCAGTTGAATTGAAAACATAAACTGGCACAAATATTCAACATCCTATATGCCTGCAAAGAACAAAAAAATTGATAAAGAAATTGCAGAAGTTTCATGATCTAAATATTAGTGTGCGTCTTCTATGGTCTTTTGTACTATAGCTATTATCTACAATACTACACCTCCTCTTAATTGTAACTGTAATTGACTAACAATACTGGATTTCCAAACACTGGAATGTTAGAAATTAAGCATTTGGATGCTTAGTATCACTACTTAGTATCCATGTTTGTCCATACAAAGAAAGTCCTGTATTATAGACATTCATCTATGTTTCTGTTAAAAAAACAAGCTTTATTCCTGTAAATTTCTCCACCCATTTCAAACTAAGGAACTCCATAGATATCCTTAGAAAAACTGATTGGATTGGAAAGAAGGATTGCTTGACGTTTGCCATCCTTTTCCTGGTAAGCCGTCTAGGAACTCGAAATAAATGCCTTGAGGATCTTTATGGATCTGGGATGAGTTTTACAGACAAATAGCGCCCCTAGATGAAGCAAAGATCATTCAAACAAGAAACTCAAACTTATTTGGAGGCAGTGTGTGTGTGTGTGTGTGTGTGTGTGTGTGTGTGTGTGTGTGTGTGTGTGTGTGTGTGTGTGTGTGTGTGTGTGTGTGTGTGTGTGTGTGTGTGTGTGTGTGTGTGTGTGTGTGTGTGTGCGCATGCGTGGGTGTGTGTGTGTGTGTGTGTGTGTATATATGTGTGTATATATATATATATGTGTGTATATATATGTGTGTGTGTATATATATATGTGTGTATATATATGTATGTGTGTATATATATATATGTATGTATATATATATGGGTGTGTATATATATGCACATATATATGTATGTATATATGTATGTATATATATGTATATATATATATGTATCTATATATGTACACATATATATGTATATCTATATTACGAAAAGTCTGATCTTGACCGCTTTTGGCTCGCTGTGGCGTGATTTCCGAGAGAACACCGCCACCTACGGCCGTCATTTTTGGCCGCCTCGCTCAGATCCTCCCTCCGCCTTCCTGGACCGGAGGATTTTTCCCATCGATGAAAAATCAGAGAAATATTAATGTTTTTAAATAATTTGCCATTCTCTCTGCTACCCCTGCTGGAGGGAGGGGGAGGGACTATAAAATCAGGAAGTGGTGTGCCTCACTCAGTCTCTGCAAGCTGGAGGAAGCCAGAGGTTCACGTCTCTCTGAGGTCTGAATAACACTGAACACATGTCGACTCAACTGTGAGTGCCCTTAATGTGGTTTGAAAATGAAAATATGGTTGAAGTAAAAATGCACTGCTAATGGCTGTCTGGGTTGAAGTAAAAATGCACTGCTAATGGCTGTCTGGGTTGAAGTAAAAACGCACTGCTAATGGCTGTTTGTGTTGAAGCAAAAATGCACTGCTAATGGCTGTTTGGTTAAACTTGACAACTTCCTGTTTGCTTTTATATTGATTTTAGGTAAAACGCTACCACTTACGGCTGTGATTTTTGCCCATCTTACTCAATCCCCCTCCGCTGATCAGGTGCAGAGGATTCTTCCCATCAATGAAAAATAAAAGTGTTATTAGTGTTTTAAAAATGTTGAGAATCTCTCTCCTGTCAATCACGCCATGAAGGCCACACCTTTTCTGGTGGAAGGGGGTGGGGTTATAAAATCCAGAAGTGTGGGTGTGGCTCAGTCTTTGTATGATGGGGGAGGGAGAGGTCACAACTCTGTCTGAGCTGTGAATCAACTGAACACACTGAATGTCTACTGAACTGTGAGTGTGGTGTTTTGTGTGGTTTTATGGTAGTTTCACCTTGCTTGAAATGGTATGAAACTGCATTTGAATGTGGTGGCCTTGCACCCTGCATGAAATGGCATGAAACTGCATGTGAATGTGGTGTCGTTGCACCCTGCATGAAATGGTATGAAACTGCATTTGAATTTGGTGGCCTTGCACCCTCCTTGAATGGTATGAAACTGCACTTGAATTTGGTGGCCTTGCACCTCCTCAAAGAGGTAAGAAACTGCACTTGAATTTGGTGGCCTTGCACCCTGCTTGAAATGGTAGGAAAATGGATTTGAATTTGGTGGCCTTGCACTCTGCTTGAAATGGAATTTCAAGGAATAGCCGTGTGTCAACTGCCAGCCCACCAGCCGTGAGTGAGCTGCCAGCACATCAGGCTTGAGGGACTGAGCTGCCACCCCAAGAATCCATTTGGCCCACAATGTTCATACTAGCCCTCTGGAGACCAGTAGTCCCTGCAGCCAACAACACCCATACCAGCTCTCCAGAAAGCCCCCCCCCCCCACTGGCCACCAATATTGGAATTGGTGGAGAGGTGGAATATTGCGTCGGGGGACCAGCCCTCCCATGTGAACATGGGACCCAACCGGTCCCACTTAGTCTAGTATATATATGTATATGTATATATAGGTGTATATGTATATATAGGTATATGTATATATAGGTATATGTATATATAGGCGTATATGTATATATAGGCATATATGTATATATAGGCGTATATGTATATATAGGCGTATATGTATATATAGGCGTATATGTATATATAGATGTATGTCTATATATAGGTGTATGTGTATATATAGGTGTATGTGTATATATAGGTGTATATGTATATATAGGTGTATATGTATATATAGGTGTATATGTATATATAGGTGTATGTATATATAGGTGTATATGTATATATAGGTGTATATGTATATATAGGTGTTTCTGTATATATAGGTGTTTCTGTATATATAGGTGTATCTGTATATATAGGTGTATCTGTATATATAGGTGTATCTGTATATATAGGTGTATCTGTATATATAGGTGTATCTGTATATATAGGTGTATCTGTATATATAGGTGTATATGTATATATAGGTCTATATGTATATATAGGTCTATATGTATATATAGGTGTATATGTATATATAGGTGTATATGTATATATAGGTGTATATGTATATATAGGTGTATATGTATATATAGGTGTATATGTATATATATATATATATGCATATATATTGTATGTATATATATGTGTGTGTGTGTATATATGCATATATATATATATATGTATATAAATATATGTATATATGTATGTTATATATACACATACTTATATATGTATGTTATATATATATACATATATAGTAAGAACATAATTAGAAACAAATGATTCCTGATTGTTCCAGAGGTTTAACTATTCATGAATCCCATGGTGATTGTTTCCTTCTATTAATGGGATTGCATCCGAAAGGCAGCTGAGCATCTATATTACTAAAAGTCTGATCTTGACCGCTTTTGGCTCGCTGTGGTGTGATTTCCGAGAGAACGCCGCCACCTACGACCGTCATTTTTGGCCACCTCGCTCAGGGCCCCCCTCCGCCTTCCTGGACCAGAGGACCTTTCCCATCGATGAGAAATCAGAGAGATATTAATGTTTTTTAATAATTTGCCATTCTCTCTGCTGCCCCTGCTGGATGGATGGGGGAGGGACCATAAAACCCAGAAGTGGTGTGCCTCACTCAGTCTCTGCAAGATGGAGGAAGCCAGTGAGTCACGTCTCTCTGAGTTCTGAATAACACTGAACACATGTCTACTCAACTGTGAGTCCCCTTAATGTGGTTTGAAAATGAAAATATGGTTGGTTTGAAGTAAAAAGGCACTGCCTGCAAATGGTGGTTTGGGTGCTTTGGCTTGAAGTTAAAAGGCACTACTGCAAATGGTGGATTGGGTGCTTTGGCTTGAAGTTAAAAGGCACTACTGCAAATGGTGGTTTGGGTGCTTTGGCTTGAAGTTAAAAGGCACTACTGTAAATGGTGGTTTGGGTGCTTTGGCTTGAAGTTAAAGGGCACTACTGCAAATGATGGTTTAGGTGCTTTGGCTTGAAGTTAAAGGGCACTACTGCAAATGGTGGTTTGGGTGCTTTGGCTTGAAGTTAAAAGGCACAACTGCAAATGGTGGTTTGGATGCTTTGGCTTGAAGTTAAAAGGCACTACTGCAAATGGGGGGTTGGGTGCTTTGGGTAACTTCCTGTTTGCGTGATTTTTGGCCATCTTACTCAGTCACCCTCCGCTCAGCAGCTGCAGAGGATTCTTCCCATCAATGAAAAATAAAAGTGTTATTAGTGTTTAAAAAATGTTGAGAATATCTCTCCTGTCAATCACGCCTTGAAGGCCACACCTTTTCCTGTGGGAGGGGGATGGGTTATAAAACCCGGAAGTGTGGGTGTGGCTCAGTCTCTGCATGATGGGGGAGGGGGAGGGCACGACTCTGTCTGAGCTGTGATTCAACTGAACACACTGATTGTCTACTGAACTGTGAGTTTGGTGTTTTGTGTGGTTATATGGTGGTTTTATGGTGGTTTCACCCTGCATGAAATGGTATGAAGCTGCGTTTGAATTTGGTGGCCTTGCACCCTGCTTGAAATGGAATGAAACTGCACTTGAATTTGGTGGCCTTGCACCCTGCTTGAAGTGGAATGAAACTGCACTTGAATTTGGTGGCCTTGCACCCTGCTTGAAGTGGTATGAAACTGCACTGAATTTGGTGGCCTTGCACCCTGCTGAAAGTGGTATGAAACTGCACTTGAAAATTTGGTGGCCTTGGATCCAGCTTGAAGTGGTATGAAACTGCACTTGAATTTGGTGGCCTTGCACCCTGCTTGAAGTGGTATGAAACTGCACTTGAATTTGGTGGCCTTGCACCCTGCTTGAAGTGGTTGGAAACTGCACTTGAATTCGGTGGCCTTGCACCCTGCTTGAAGTGGTAGGAAACTGCACTTGAATTCGGTGGCCTTGCACCCTGCTTGAAGTGGTAGGAAACTGCACTGAATTTGGTGGCCTTGCACCCTGCTGAAAGTGGTATGAAACTGCACTTGAAAATTTGGTGGCCTTGGATCCAGCTTGAAGTGGTATGAAACTGCACTTGAATTTGGTGGCCTTGCACCCTGCTTGAAGTGGTATGAAACTGCACTTGAATTCGGTGGCCTTGCACCCTGCTTGAAGTGGTTGGAAACTGCACTTGAATTCGGTGGCCTTGCACCCTGCTTGAAGTGGTAGGAAACTGCACTTGAATTCGGTGGCCTTGCACCCTGCTTGAAGTGGTAGGAAACTGCACTTAAATTTGGTGGCCTTGCACCCTGCTCGAAGTGGTTAAAAACTGCTTGAATTTGGTGGCCTTGCACCCTGCTTGAAATGGTAGGAAAATGGATTTGAATTTGGTGGCCTTGCACCCTGCTTGAAATGGAATTTCAAGGAATAGCCATAAGTCAACTGCCAGCCCACCAGCCGTGAGTGAGCTGCCAGCACATCAGGCTGGAGGGACTGAGCTGCCACCCCAAGAACCCATACCAGCGCTCCAGAAAGCCCCCCCACTGGTCACCAATGTTGGAATTGGTGGAGAGGTGGAATATTGCGTCGGGGGACCAGCCCTCCCGTGTGAACATGGGACCCAACGGGTCCCACTTAGTCTAGTACAGAATTAAAACTAGATTTAATTACTGCTCGAATCTACTTCTGGCAACCATATTGCTCCAGATAAAAAAATCTTTACATGAGCTTGGATGAACAGTGTTTGAAAATGTGTCTTTTTACAACTTTTTGAATCAGGGTTATTACTGCACAAAAAGTGGGGAAGAGCTGTATTTTATACAGCACATTCATGCCTCTTTCAAAATACCCAAAAGTGAGCTACTACTACAACACAGACATAAATGTGGTTGGATACAGCAAACCTCTACAAGCAAAGTGAAAATATCCAGTTACTATTTTAGTCAGGAAACTAGATATCACTCCCCTGAAATAATACTATAAGAACTATCACATTCACTTGAGAAAAGTGATTCGCTTTCTAGACAAGATCTGTAAAAGCACAGTGCTCTCTATTAGTGCTGCACATGTTAATCAGCATAGATCTTTGTGCAGAAGCTGCTCTGGTGGTATTTGAACCAGCAACTTTTTGACTCCAAGTCAATTGTGATACAAACCAAGTATAACCAACACGTTCAGGCCAAAGGTACATACAGGTGAAAAGGCTGCACACATTACATCCAATTGTCCTAATTTTATCACCACTCTCCCACAAATTAACAAAAGTAAACAAGTTCAGATTTTTGTAATTATCCTATTAACTCAAAATTCTCTCCAAGGCAATGGCACTCAACACAGTCAAAGATTAGTGAGCAGCTCAAGTTACATTTTAAGCCGTGAGTATTAATTTGAACCAGAGTGAAATTATACAGAGGGAAATCACCCTGAGATTAGTTGTGTTGAAATTAGAAATATTCACATTGAATACATTGACATGCGGGAAGCTTTCGACAAAGTACCACATTTCAAGCATATTCAAAAAACAGAAGCAACATGATTAAAGGGATTAAAAATCATAATTGGAAAATGATTAATGAAGGTTAATGAAGAGAAGGCAATTAAGGTAGTCTTTTCCTGTAAAGTATGGAATGATGTCCCTCGGGGATCAAAATTCTTGTTTTACATTTTTTAAATAAATGACCTATATTGGTATTTGTTGCACAATTTGTGTTTTGTGTTTATGGTAAGTTTGCACTTAAAATTATTTTAACAATCGTCTCCTTAAGTTTATTTTAATTAAGATTAACTCAATTGTAAATTCTGATGATGCTGATCACTCTTAAACATTAACTGTGCTTCTCTCTACAAATGCTGAGTTATTCCAGAATTATTTTACTACTTCCAGATCCAGTTTAAAATAGCTAAGTGTAAAGTGATTGACTCGAAGAGAAATAACACAAAAAACAAGTATATTCTAAATGGTATTACTTTGATGGAGCTCCAAGTGTAGAGCGACGGGGATGTAAATTCAAAACTCTGAAGCAACATGTAATTGATAAGATGGTTAAGAAAGAATGGTATGAACTCGACATAATTAGCAGAAATGACTACAAAATTTGCAAGTTATGCAAAAAAAAATCATAAATATACAGTTGGGGCACACCATTGTGTCGAATACAAAGCATAATGTTTCAGGAAAGATGTCAAGAAGATAGAGAGGAAATTAGAAGGGAATAGTCAGTCATGACTTTGGTTTCATGAAAAGAAGGGAAACCCATGTGTGCTCTTAAATCAGTTCAGCAGAGCCCTAATCGGGGCATTCAATATTTGGAGAGATTAAGCAATAGGAAGAAATTGTCTCCTCCATCAGGAGGGCAAGTTCTGATGAAGGTCATTGACCTGAATAATTACATAAGAACCATAGAGGAAATTAGATCTTTTTCAAAAGACAGTGGATTTGTAGGTGAAGGTGATTGATTAGTGAAGCTATGGTGAAAAAGCTGAAGAAAGAAAAACTGAGCCCATCTTGCAGATGGATGACCTGGGGCAGTACTGATAAGTTCTAACACAAACGGAGAAACCACGTTATCTGAAGCTCTTGAATCCAATGGGCATTCCCTACAAGTCTCCATTTCACAACTTTAATGTTCCATTATTCATGTGTTTTTCTCTTTCACCAACAGCTCTCCTTAGCTTTTAAGTTCCCTTGTTCAAATTATATTAACAGATAGCGTTATCAATAGTTTATCCCCTTGCCAGTCCCTTTAGGAATATTCCTATTTTCCTCTACAACCCTTCTCTGCTCTCTCTACAATTTAAAACTTGGTTTCCTTTCATTCAATGTTGATGAAGGGTCGTTGACTGAAACGTTAACACCGTTTCTTTTTCCATAGATGCTGACTGACCTGCTGTGTATTTTCACTATATTTTGTTTAGACTTCCAGCATCTGCAGATTTTTTATTTACACCCTGCTTCGAAGTGCTTAAAGAAACACATGATCTGCTAACTGCTATCCATTAAGTTACTTACGCAACTCTCTGAACAATATTACTGAATCTTCGTTCATTAGTAATCCTGGCACTCCATTCCAGACTTTTAATTGTTCTTTCCTCATCTCACATTTATTTCATTGTGCCAATCAATTGTATTCTATCACTCCTAGATCTTAACCCTTTCTGCCAACAAGAACAGCCCCTTCCTGAACTATCATAATTTTACATAATTCTCCCCTGATCCCCTTGCACCCTCCTCTGTTCAAAGAAGAACATCGCCAGGCTTTCCAGCCTATTTACATTTTCTCCAGATTTTCCACTTCCTTCACCCTTATCTTCGCCTGTGCCTCATCCCAACAAATATTTTAATAAACATTTTCTGCGCCAGGGGTCATAGAGTCATGCAGAATGGAAACAAGGACTTCAACCCAACATGTCCATGTCGACCATCTATGCTAGTCCCACCTGCCCATATCCCTCTAAATATTTTGGTTTGGCGCATAACCCTCTAAATCTTTCCCATCCATGTACCTGTCCAAATGCCTTTAAAGTGTTGTCATTGTACCTGCCTCATCTATTTCCTCTGGCAACTCGTTCAATATTCCTATTAAATGTTTCACCTCACCTTAAACCTATGTCCTCTGTTTCTAGATGTCCCTACCCTACGGAGAAAAAGATTCTGTGCATTCACTCTATCCATTCCCCTCATGCTTTTATCCACCTCGATAACATCACCCCTCAGTCTCCTGCGCTCAAGCCTTTCCCTGACCTTCTAAATTATCATTTATTTTTTAAGTGAATCAACAGTATTTCTTAGATATTCTCCTTTTCTTAGGTTGATAATTTAATTCCTTCATTGCTCAGAGTTTGCCTAGTTTTTCCCCCCATGATAAAACCACCTGAACACTGCAACAAAAGCTTTTTTTTATCACCACAATTCTCTCTTCTATCTTAATCTATTTTCACATATTTAAATTCTACATATATTTGTTTTAGTGATATTATTAACACTTGATTAGTATCGGTGTCAGGGGTTATGGGAGAAGGCAGGAGAATGGGGTTAGGGGGGAGTGATAGATCAGCCATGATTGAATGGCGGTAGACTTGTTGTACCAAATGGCCTAATTCTGCTCCTATCATATGACCTTATGAACACAAATCTTCCAACATGTCTGCAAATGTCAGCCTTGATTTCTCTTCCACTTCCCCGAACACACTTCTTATCGGGTGACCAATACTTGATATCCTTCAGGGAAATATAAAATAAATCTGTTTTGGTAATTCCTAAATGTTGTTGCACTGGAAGGTCGAGTCGCAGGTAGATAAGGTGGTCAAAAAGGCTTTGGCACTTTGGCATTCATCAGTCAGAGTATTGAGTAGAGAAGTTGGGAGGTCATGTTACAGTTGTATAAGATGTTGATGAAACCACATTTAGAATATTGTGTTCAGTTCTAGGCATCATGTTATAAAAAAGATATTGTCAAGCTTGTAAGTGTTCAGAAAAGATTTACGAGGATGTTGCCAGGACTAGAGGGTGTGAGCTATAGGGAAAGGTTGAGTAGGCTGGGTCTCTATTCCTTGGAGCGCAGGAGGATGAGGGGAGATCTTATAGAGGTATACAAAATCATGAGAGGAATAGATCAGGTAGATGCTCATAGTCTTTTGCCCAGAGTAGGTGAATCGAGGACCAAAGGACATAGGTTCAAGGTGAAGGGAAAAGATTTAATAGGAATCTGAGGGGGTAACTTTTTCACACAAAGGGTGGTGGGTGTATGGAACAAGCTGCCAGAGGAGGTAGTTGAGGCTGGGACTATCCTATCATTTAAGAAACAATTAGACAGGCACATGAATAAGACAGGTACACAACAATGCTGGAGAAACTCAGCGGGTGCAGCAGCATTTATGGAGCGAATGAAATAGGCAACGTTTCAGGCCGAAACCCTTCTTCGGCCCGAAACGTTGCCTATTTCCTTTGCTCCATAGATGCTGCTGCACCCGCTGAGTTTCTCCAGCATTTTTGTGTACCTTTGATTTTCCAGCATCTGCAGTTCCTTCTTAAACACATGGATAAGACAGGTTTGGAGGGATATGGACCAAGCGCAGGCAAGTGGGACTAGTGTAGCTGGGACATTGTTGGCCGGTGGGGGTGAGTTGGGCCGAAGGGCCTGTTTCCACACTGTATCACTTTATGATTCTAGATTGTATTTAAAGTCTGTTTTCTAAGTAGTGTGCATAGTTCAAGAAGACATCTTCGTTGAGAACAATTAACACAGCACAAAGAAAGTTGCCATAGTTTGACCATTCTTGTCAAGGTTTTGTTTGCAGATAATTACTATTGGGGAAATGCAAGAGCAGAAACTTTAATTTTTCAACTGTTGGAGCTATGAAGTTGGTCAAACATGGTTTACTTTTCTTATTGGCAAAGATTCCCAATTTGTCAAATGAATTGCCGATGCTGGAAGCTTGAGCAAAACAAAGTGGTACAGAACATCAGCGGGACAGGCAGCATCTGTGGATGGAGTGGACAATGTTTTGGATTGGGACCCTTGTTTGGACCCTTCTTGAAAAAGGGTTTCAACCCAAAATAAATCATAAACCATTTGATAGAGATGGAATTGCAATTGGTGTGCCACAACAGCATCATGTGGAAGCTGTGGAGGGCATCAGAATCATGGCGGCCACATCTGCATTAAGTGCCTGTATCTCCAGGGACTTCAATGCAAGATCATTCCTTCTGTATTGAAATGGTGTGTACAATTTCTGCAGAAGTTTAAAGTAAAAGGGAATGAAAATACATGGTGGGAAAATTTAAGATATTCACTCGTACAACGCAAAAATTCCAAGCTTATTTCTGGTCTTTGTTCAATTAGCTGATATACTGAGTTGCAGTAAGTATTCCTATGATACAATAGAACATTATTTATCCCAGGAGGGAAATTGATCTGCCAACAAGTCATGAAAACACAAAATACATGAAACATTAAATTAAAGTGACGAGTGGAAAGGCTTGGGAGATGTGCAAAGATTTGGGGGGGGGGGGGGTGGGGGAGTCAGTCTCTGTCTACCCCACGACAGAAGGGGGAGGAGCTGTCAAGTTTGATAGCCACAGGGAAGAAGGATCTCCTCTGGCGTTCTGACCTGCATCTTGGTAGAACCAGTCTGTTTCTGAAGGTACTCCTCAGGTTGACCAGTGTGTCATGGAGGGGGTGAGTTGTATTGTCCAGGATACTCCGCATTTTTTAAATTCTATTGGCGTCCGCAGCTTTTACCCTACTGCCCCAGCACACGGCAGTGAAGACGATGGCACCGGCTACCACCGATTGGTAGAACATCTACAGCATCTTACTGCAGACGTTGAAGGAGCAGAGCCTTCTCAAAAATTACAGGCGGTTCTGTCCCTTCTTGTAAAGGGCCTCAGCGTTCCTGGACCAGTTCAGTTTACTGTCCAGGTACACTCCAAGGTATTTGTACTCACTGGTAAACTGCACATCCACACCATTGACAGGGGACAGGGATGTTCCTCTCCTTCTAAAGCCCACCACCAACTCCTTGGTCTTATTGGTGTTGAGCTGCAGGTGATTCAGCCCACACCACTCAACAAAGTAATTGACTACACCTCTGTACTCAGCTTCCCTCCTCTCACTGATGCAGCCCACAATTGCAGAGTCATCTGAAAACTTCTGCAGGTGGCAGGAGACGGAATTATAGCTGAAGTCCAATGTGTAAATGGTAAACAGGAAGGGAGAGTGGACCATCCCCTGTGGGGCCCCCGTGTTCTTCAATGAAGATGATAAAAATGTTGCACTAGTGTCTTTGTTTGCACAGATTTTCTTTGCACTGATGTCTTCTCATTATTTTTCTTGTTTTTTGCAAGCTTTTTCCTTTCTCCATCTTGGATAGTTTATGTAGAATTTATATTGTTATTTGTTGTCTGAGCCGATGCTGCACAAGCAAGATTTTCATTGTACCTTTACCTCACCGTACATGTCCATATGTCAAGAAGAAAATCAAATTGATTACCAGTTTCATCATATTTTGGATCATAAGACCTTGTTAAATATCTTCCATTGATTAAACATCATTTACAAAGTACATTGACCCAGTGAGCAAATACATATAATTGAAGAGAGTCTAGCTTCACAGAGATATACACTGTACTCCACACTCACATTTTGCCTTTGATAAAACCACCCCACTCAAATACTTTTGTCAGGAAACTATTTGGATTATGTCCAAGATGCTATACAAAAACAATCCATGGTAGTTGGGCACAAAACAAATTCGAATTTGAAATAAATAAATTGTAAAGCTCACTGGCATAGTTTTCCTGCCTACTTTCCAACTATGCACTACTTTAGTTTGCTGCCACTTGTTTAACTGTCCACTGGATTACCCAATACTTCCATGTCCCCATGACTTTCAACACTATTGTCTGCTTCTTTCCACAGAGAACAATTTATACTACTTCCAGTCCTATTTTCAATATCTTCTATCTTTAACACTACCATTCTCTGAAATGATTTCTCAACTTTACTTTGTCTTTATGTCCATTTTTTCCACCACTCTTTGGTAAAAACATACCACCCTTTCTGTCAAATACATTGTGCTTGCCTGTCTATATCTCTGTTCTAAAGAACCTTCAAAAATAAAAATCAGACCATTTTTCACCAGAAGGAACAAAATATCAATTAGCTCATCATATGGTACCATCATACCGTCATATGGTCGTTTTTCATAACTCTGGACTATTTAAAAGTGCTTCACAGCCAATAAAGTTTTCTTTCATGTGAGGCAACAAATAGTCATATCAACAATGCACCTGCTAGGCACAGGAATTAGGGCTAATCCATTCCGCATGAGGATCTAGGCAATGTATTTTTCCCCCACTCCATCATAGCCCTAATACCAGAAAAGGAGAGACAAATTTCCATTCTACAAAATTAGTTTGTATCAACCCTGATACTAATAGTCGAATCATATGATTTGAACCTAAATCATTTATGCCAAAAGGAGAACTGCTTATGCAATACGCTTCAATTATAAATGATGGAGTAAAGTGCCGTTCCCCCACGCCACATTATCGTCTTCCATACTCCCTTTTTAGTGACCTTATCACCATCATCAATACTGTCAGAAGTTCTGGAACAGAACTGAGGATATTCAACCCAACTGTGGATAATGCAATAATGCTATCAATAGACTCTTAAATCACAATCAGATATTGCATCCTCTATTTATTTGAAAACTAAAGATGAGTTAATTAGGGATTTGTACAAATACACAGTAAGTATTTTACTAACTTGTCCAAGTTTTTTGAAGTGGTGACAAAGGTGATTGATGATGGTAGGGCTGTGAATGTTGTCTACATGGATTTTAGTTCGGCATTTGATAAAGTCCACCATGTAATCCAGAAGATTAAGATGCACGGGATTAACAGTGACTTGGTCGTATGAATTCAGAACTGGTTTACTGACGGAAGACAGAGTTGCTGTGGAAGGAAATACCTAGGCTGGAGGTTCGTGGCATTCCACAGTGATCTGTGATGGGGCCTTTGTTATTTGTGATATATATAAATGACTTAGACATAAATGTAGATGGGCTGGTTAGTAACTTTGCAGATGGCACCAGATTTCTGGGTGATGGACAATGTAGAAGACTGTCAAAGTATACAGCAGGATATAGATCAGCTACAGAAATTGGTGGAGAATTGGCAGATGGAGTTTAATCTGAGCAAATGGAATGATTGCATTTTGAGAGGTTGAATGTAAGGGGAAAATATACAATTAAAGACAAAACCCTGAACAACACTGATATGTCGAATTAGACAATGTAGAATTTTACAGTGTAGGAACTGGACCTTAAATCCACCACATCCATTCTGATTGCCAAGCACCCATCCACAGCAATCAATTTTACCAGCACAGTCTGTAGTCTACTATGGATTGATGATTGTCTAGTCTACTATGCACTGATAGTCTACTATGCATTCCAGATGCTTATCAAATGTTGAGAAAGCACATGCCTCTACCACCATCCAAGGTGCTGTGTTTCACACTCTGGGTGAAAGAATTCTTCCTCAGATCCCCTCTAAACACCTTACTCATCACAATTCTATGCTCTCTGGTCTTCGATAGCTCATTCACCAAAACAAGTTTCTTTTTATCTGTCCATTTTTCCTTTTTTTTTACACCTCCATCAGGTTTAGTTTAGTTTAGTTTAGTTTAGAGATACAACGAGGAAACAGGTCGATCAGCCCACCGAGTCTACACTGACCAAGGATCCTCGCATATTAACACTATCCTACACACTAGGGACAATTTACAATTTTAGAAGAAGCCAATTAACCTACAAACTTGTACATCTTTGTAATGTGGGAGGAAACCGATGCTCCTGGAGAAAACCCAAGCAGGTCACGGGGAGAATGTACAAACTCCGCGCAGACAGCACCTGTAGTCAGGATCAAACCCGGGTCTCCGCCACTGTAAGGCAGCAGCTCTACGGTTGCGACATCTTCCCACCTCAGACTCCACTGCTCCAAAGAAAACAAACCCTGCCTTTCTAGTCTCTCCCCATGATTGAAACATTCCATGTTAGGCAATATACCAATGAAATTGAGGCACAAGGAACTGCAAATTTTAGAATATTGAGTAAAATACGAAGTGCTGGTGTAACTCACCAGTCAGGCATTTTATTTGGACGAATAATAAAATCTAGGAGGACAAGGATACGCAACATTTTGGTTTGGGACACTTCTTCAGAGTAAATATAGTGGATAGAGAACTGGAAAAGAGGTGGGGGGCTGGCAGGTGATAAGACCATATGTGTAGGAAAGAACTGAGGGTCTAGACCCAAAACATCACCTATTCCTTCTCTCCAGAGATGTTGCCTGTCCTACTGAGTTATTCCAGCATTTTGTGTCTACAGGTGATAAGACCACCTATCCATGTTCTCCAGAGATGCTGCCTGACCCGCTGAGTTACCCCAGCACTGTGTGTTTTGACACAATAACCTGGTGAATCTCCTTTGCACCCTCTCCAATACAGTTACATCTGTGGTTTCAGCGGATGAGTGAAAGTAAAGATGACTGTTCCCCTTGACTGGCACTTTGTTATTGATCGCACATTGATGACACTGTTTGCTTTGTCATTTCCAATCTGGGCTTAAATATTTGTAGGAGAAAGCCATAATGACACCAACTATTAACCAAATAATATTTTTTGTTTGTAATTTCCCATACAAATGCCTCTGTTGGTATGTCTAAAATGCTGTGTCTAAAATGCACAAATGCCATAAAACTGAATCTCCAAGTAATTCTTAAATATTTTGCAAATCAAAATTTCAAATCCTTAGGAGGAGATGTCATCCTTTAACCTACCACCGTTAAGCACATATTGTCTGCCAGACATTCCAGAAATGGTTCATGCTCAAATACACATATTGATTTAAAGCTCTCTTGTTATGGAGTGAAAAATATCTAGCTGTTGACTAATCATTTGAGACAGATCAAGGAAAAGGAAACTTAAACAATATAAGCATTGTTGTGATATTAGATGTATTTTTTTATATTCTTATTTTGTACATCAAAACGTTGTTAGAATGAAAATAAATGGAAAAATAAATCTAATGAAGCTTTTGTAATACACTCCACAACACCACTTGGTGGTCAAAGGTTAGAATTACAACATCACAGAATCAAAGATCCTGATAAAAAACATCTTGAGACGGACATAACTAGAAACTAATGGAGCTAACATAAAAATCCCCAGTCACCATTGAATGGAATAATGATGAGATATTAATTCATTTATATGTACATAAGCTAATTGCAATAAACATCAAAATACTGATCTAATTTTAGGTTTAGGTTTAAAAAAAAGCTTCATGTACACTCACTTTTTGACAAAATTCAAATTTATTGATTTGATCACTGTACAAAAGTTTCCTCAAAGACATTCAGTTTTAATCTACATATTTCTCTATGTCTGAAAACCTTTTCTAACATCAACAGTGAATATTGACAACTTTATTTAGTGGTTTTTGAATAGTGATTATTCACAACTTGTTTTTGTAAGCAGTGCACCATTCAGCCAGTAGCCCGATGGTTGCCAATTGCTGACTCATTGGTAACCTGAAACATTGTCGCTTTTGTCTCTCAAGATAGTTTAGTTTGAAAAGTGTCTGAATAATTGGAAAGATGAAGCATTTTGCAAAGACGACCAATTGTCCATAAGATTTCGAACAAAGTTATTCCAAAATTAGTTTTTAATCTTATCAATGTAGATGAAGAAAAAAAAACATGGAGTTAATGTTGAAATAGTCAATGTTGAACTTTCTGTTCCTCTGCTGGGTTTTATTATACTGGTCCAAATAAAATATAATCTAATATATCAGTGCATGTTTAGACTGACTTTAGTAATGAAAGCATAATTTTAAAAAGGCTGTTATCATATTACAGAACTATCATACAGATTTAGGTCCTAGAATTAAACCCTGTTGTCTTTTATGTTGTGCACATGCTGTTTACTCTTACATGGTTCACATAATCACAAGAAAATGATAAACCACTCTGCCTACCTCCATCTTGGCTTATAATGACATAATTCAAAAGCCAGAATGCATGACTTTTATGCAATTTGTAATAGTTATGTAAAAAGGAATTTACTAGAAATTGGCACTTCTAGAAAATGCCAATTTATATAACTTAACAAAACTGCTTCTGGGTCCTTTTACCCTGGAACTTACAGGCCAAGGGGTGACATAATAGAAGTATATAAAATCACGAGGTGGTACAGATATGGTGATTGGATGTCTTTTTCCCAGAATAGGGGAGTCTAAAATAAGATGGCATACTTTTAAGGGAAAGGATTTAAAAGGGACCTGAGGGCAATATTTTCCTTGCAGAGGGTGGTGCATACATGGAACAAGCTGCCAGAGGAAATGGTAGAGGTCATGCTGGGTTCACATCCCTCAATAAACTCGCTTGACTTGAGTACATGCGCGTGGGACTAGCTTAGTCAGCAAATTGATCAACATTGATGAGTTGGACTCGTGGAACGGTTTCCAATGCTGTATAGCTTTCCAACTTTATGGGTTACACTGGTTAGTGTGACTGGACTTATTTAAATCAAGATAACTAATTGACCTTGGTGCCCATATGACTGAATGAACCATTAGCCATTCCCAGCCAGCAATACTTGCTGAAAAGTGAAAGTGCCAGGTGCAAGTAATGTCACCTTGGTTATCAAAATAAAACAACATGCAAAGATTCAGAGCAAGTACTAATTTGGCTAAATTTAGCAATGTTACAAAATTTTGAGATTTAAAAAATAAAGTCTGCAATTTATCCCATCAGATAAAGCACAAAAAGAAGTTGAATTTGACACCTAATTCACTTTCATATCTTCAGTATTAAAAAAGTTATGGCCATTTTCATAGTCGGAGATTAGCATCTTGTTCCCTATTGCTTTTCCATTGACCTAACACAAAAGCTGTGATCGAGGACAGTCAAAAGCCCATAACTTTCTTAAAAATTAAGAGAACTGAAAGAAATTTTCAGTTATTATAGATTGAAGCATTCTGAAACAAATATGAAACAATCTTATTTAGATGACATGAAATTAAAGCATATAATTAGTTAGTTACCTAATTGTAGCTAATTACAAAATTCAATTACTAGATCTAAACATCTATCAATTTCTTAACATTTTTAAATAGCCTAAGTGTCCAAATAACATTCACACAAGAATTCACAATATAACATAATTTTTAAATCTCATTGTCATGGATTTACAGGCCAAATGGAAGGAATTTAATGTTTAATACCTGTAAATTAATGGACATTTAAATCATTTTGCGAGTGGGGATTTCTGGAACGCGATCATTTGGAACGTTGATTTGCGGTGAATTTAACCCCGTATCGGCATGAAAAATGCTGCCGTTAGTTCGGGGAATAAAATCACCGTTTTGCATGAAAAAATGTGAATTAAAGGCTTCTTAAGAAGCACTTTTATACATTAAAATAAACCACTTTCGTTTACCTGTTCCGTACGTGAAATCTGTCCCCGTTGTTGGCATTGACGGCTTCAGAAGCTGATTTTAAAATGACTGCAGCGCTGAAATTGTCGGGAGATTTATTTTTTTAAATACTCAAAACGCCCCTCGGAACGATTCTTCCGCAAAAGCTTGTTCTCCAACGAAATATAATACAGGACAAGGTAGGAGAAACCCGCGTTTTAACCCCCCCCCCCCCCTCAAAGGCGCCAAAATCACGCACACGGCCAGTGGCCGAACTACAGCGCCACTGAAGGTAAGTATTGTAACATACCTACTAAATTAGCACCACTCATTCCATGACAAAAACAATGGATTGAAGGTATCATTCAACACTTAAGCACAGTCTAGGCTAATACTTGAAAGCATTGCTCAGTGACTGCATCGTTGTTAACAATGCATTCTTCAGATTAAACTGAGAACCTACCTGCTTGTAAACAATGTGTAGGAAGGAACTGCAGATGCTGGTTTAAATCGAAGATAGACACAAAAAGCTGGAGTAACTCAGCGGGACAGGCAACATCTCTGGAGAGAAGGAATGGGTGTCGTTTCAACCCAAAACGTCACCCATTCCTTCTCTCCAGAGATGCTGTCTGCCCCGCTGAGTTACTCCAGATTTTTGCGTCTATCTTTGCCTGTAAACAATTGTGTATAGCAATATGTGTAGGAAAGAACTGCAGATGCTGGTTTAAATCGAAGGTGGACACAAAATGCTGGAGTAACTCAGCAGGACAGGCAGCATCTCTGGAGAGAAGGAATGGGTGATGTTTTCGGTCGAGACTGATCCGCTGAGTTACTCCAGCATTTTGTGTCTATCATGTGTAAAGCAATACCCTGGTGTTGTTTGAAAATGAAATGGAGGTCTGTCTCTCGCTCAGTTAACGCCACTAAAATAAATCATCATCCTCTTGATGTTATCATGTTGTGTGTCTTGCAGTATTGAATGATGCATAAAACGTATGCGTATAAAATTCATCGATCTTTGGTAGTAATTAATTGATGCAATACCCTATAAGATACATTATGGGACATGAATGCAACAGATGAACATAATTTATTTAAGTATTACAGAGCTATAGTTTGAATAATATTCAAACATTGCAGCAATCCTTTACACTTCCAGCAGTCTCAACAACTGCATTCTATCTTCTCCTGCACGAGCATACACACACACAATCTCATTTGCACACACACCACAAAGAAACATAGAAACATAGAAAATAGGTGCAGGAGTAGGCCATTCGGCCCTTCGAGCCTGCACCGCCATTCAATATGATCATGGCTGATCATCCAACTCAGTATCCTGTACCTGCCTTCTCTCCATACCCCCTGATCCCTTTAGCCACAAGAGCCACATCTAACTCCCTCTTAAATATAGCCAATGAACTGGCCTCAACTGCCTTCTGTGGCAGAGAATTCCACAGATTCACCACTCTCCGTGTAAAAAATGATTTTCTCATCTCGGTCCTAAAAGACTTCCCCCTTATCCTTAAACTGTGACCCCTTGTTCTGGACTTCCCCAACATCGGGAATAATCTACCTGCATCTAGCCTGTCCAACCCCTTAAGAATGTTGTAAGTTTCTATAAGATCCCCCCTCAATCTTCTAAATTCTAGCGAGTACAAGCCGAGTCTATCCAGTCTTTCTTCATATGAAAGTCCTGCCATCCCAGGAATCAGTCTGGTGAACCTTCTCTGTACTCCCTCTATGGCAAGAATGTCTTTCCTCCGATTAGGTAGACCAAAACTGTACGCAATACTCCAGGTGTGGTCTCACCAAGACCCTGTACAACTGCAGTAGAACCTCCCTGCTCTTATACTCAAATCCTTTTGCTATGAATGCTAACATACCATTCGCTTTCTTCACTGCCTGCTGCACCTGCATGCCTACTTTCAATGACTGGTGTACCATGACACCCAGGTCTCGTTGCATCTCCCCTTTTCCTAATCGGCCACCATTCAGATAATAGTCTACTTTCCTGTTTTTGCCACCAAAGTGGATAACCTCACATTTATCCACATTATACTGCATCTGCCATGTATTTGCCCACTCACCCAACCTATCCAAGTCACCTTGCAGCCTCCTAGCATCCTCCTCACAGCTAACACTGCTCCCCAGCTTCGTGTCATCACATCATTGTGTAGATTATTCAGCTAGTATGGAACGTCAGGGTGAGGGACTCAAATTATCTGTGATCTGGCTGTTTTTTCTAAGTTCATATTTCCCTGTTCTTCAAAAGATTAGAAAGACTAACAGAACATACACTTACGTGGTAACCTTTGGGGATGAATTACAGTGTTTATGATCTAGTTTTGACTTTGATGACCTATAGATTGCGATCAAGTAAATATGACCAATATTTACTTAATCCACATTGAATCTACGGACAAAAAACAACACCAAGACCTCTACTTCTTCAGAAGATAAAGGAAGTTTGACTTGGCTCCAATGACTCTTCTGCAGATTCATTGTAGAAATCATCCTTAAGGGATGCCTCAAAGCTTGGTTTGGCAGCAGCTCTTCACAAGACAACAAGAAATTGCAGTTGTCGATGTAGCCCAGTCCATCACACAAACCAGCCTCAATCACACCCCCCCCACCCAATCCTCCAACCTACCTCATTGCAGACCTTGCACTTTTTCTCTCTATAACTGCTTTTCACTGTATCTCAATATACGTGACAATAATAAACCAATAGCAAGTCACATTGAACTGAACCAAAATCCTGACTAGATCCAGTTATCTAATTCATTAAAAAAAACTGACATAAAATAAATGTATTTCACACACGCATCATGGGGAACTGCAAACTTGATAAACAGATGCACAATTTATTCCTACTATGTACTTTAGTTCTAAATTCCACAATAAGCCCAGGCTTGTTATAATATACTAATTTCCATCTTCTCAAATGTATATTCTAATTAGTTTCAATGTCAGATAAAATATATTGCTCATAGTTTTATTTCTAATTAAAAAGTATATACAACACATTCGTTATAATGCTTCTTGTCTGGCTTCTCAAGAGGAATTTACGCTGGTTTGGCTTGATTGATCTGCATGCCTTTTGGATGGGGATTCTTGCTGTGTGATTTGTTTAGCACAGGTGCAGGAAGAAAAGATTAGGAAAGCCTAAAGAGATTTGCATCCAACAATACTTGGTATTTTTGTGACTAAACCCACTTTAAAAGTATGGATCATGTTATAATTATTTCTTGGGACTGGTGCCAGCAGTGCATATTTATAGTTCACAGAGGCCAAGGTTGAGTAAATCTATCATATTTAATTAGCTAATGCTTCAGTGTCTCAGCCCAACTAATTGAGCAGTACCCACAAAAATGGCAAAGGCCCCATTATCCACTGAGGTGTATTTAGATGTTTTTGCCTTGGATTTCCATCAGTCATTAGATCCCACTTCCCAGAAAAATGATTTGGGAATTCTTAATGTAAATTTTCTTAAAAACGGCTTGCTCAATCAGTGTTTCAATTCCTTGACCAAACATTACATAATTCTTAACAAGGCATACCTGCGCCCAGCATGCACAGGTGACCAAAGATGAGAGATTATTTGAATTTGGGCATAAACATTGTATTCTCCAATTTCAAGTCATATCCCACTACCCCTGTCTCTCCCCTGTGCAATCCCCACCCCAGTGCACACCCATTTCTCCTACTATCTCTCAACCTCCCAGGTACCTTGCTCCTTTCCTTTCCTTCATACACTCATCTCCCAACCTCGAGTCCCTCATTTCCCTTTTAGCCCCCCCCCCCCTCTTTTCACTCCACCTTGTCCCCTTCCACCTCTATTCGTCCCTCTGGCTTCACATTTCACTCCTCTTTTCTCCATATTTGACAACCCTTTGTCTGCGTTTCACCTCCAGCCTTTCATCCACCAATCAAACGCCCCCTCACCAATAACCACCTATCACTTGCCAGACTATTCCCTGCTGCCACCTCTCTTCTCCAGCTTTCGCACCCCTGCAACTATCACCAGGTTAATCCCCGGGATGGCGGGACTGTCATATGAGGAAAACATTTTAGAACCATCTAAAATTATAAAAGGACTGGACAAGCTAGATGCAGATTTTTTTTTCCCAATGTTGGGGGAGTCCAGAACCAGGGGCCACAGTCTAAGAATAAAGGGGAGGCCATTTAAAACTGAGATGAGAAAAAACGTTTTCACCCAGAGAGAAGTGAATTTGTGGAATTCTCTGCCACAGAAGGCAGTAGAGGCCAATTCAGTGGATGAATTTAAAAGAAAGTTAGATAGAGCTCTAGGGGCTAGCGGAATCAAGGGATATGGGGAGAAGGCAGGAATGAGTTACTGATTGTGGATGATCAGCCATGATCACAATGAAGGGCGTGCTGGCTCGAAGGGCCAAATGGCCTGCTCCTGCACCTATTTTCTACGTTTCTATCAGTCTGAAGAAGGGTCCCATTGTCTGTCCATTTCATCCACAGATGTTGGCTGATCTTCTGAGGTTCTCCAGCACTTTAGGTTTTGACTAAGAAACTCCGTCCTTGGTTCTGGTTCATCTTCCGAGTCAATTGTCTCTGCCCCCACAGTGGGATACAGAACATCAAATGAAAGGACAAGACACAACGGATCATACCAATCATTCTATGTACACAGATGAAGCAATAACCATGCATTATTATTTTTTTTACATAAAAATTGAGCTTAAAATACAAAACAGACTTTTCCCTAATGTGCAATTTGAGAGTAAGAATATAAAATGCTGGAATACTCAGCAGGACACGTAGCATTAGCAGAGAGATAAACAGGGTTACATTTCAGGCCACTACTGTTTTGTACTTTTCAACATGGTTGCAGTCCATGGGCAATATGGAATGCCAATTAATTGTGGAATAATTATTTTCCTTTAGGAAGCAGTCCAATTGTTGCCACTTTAAAACTGACATTCATTATAGGTAGATATAATTAAATGTTTAAAAATTGCAGAATATTTAACGCACATTGATTGTTAAGTCACATATGAATAACGTTTTTGATACTGCCCATGCAATAATGGGGAAATACTTTAAGAGACTTAAGGGCCTGTCTCACTTAGGCGACTTTTTAGGCGAGTGCAGGAGACTCTGCGCTCGCCACATGTTCGCTGGTGGTCTCTGGTGAGTCTCCTTCATGGTCGCGAGGAGTTCCTGCATTCTGGGAACTGGTCGCGGCCTCATTATGGTCGCCACCAATTTTTCAACAAGTTGTGTGTGTGTGTTCCACTCTGACACTCGCCGTTGCAGTTCCAGTTTTTCAGGCAAGTGCCGCAAACTTGACAGTCGAGGGCAGTCTGCTGAAAAATCGCCTGTGGGACAGGCCCTTTATGCCTACAATGTGACCAGGAGAACAGTGCTCTTATAGCTTTAGGTTAAAAATATCTGCTGCAGATTTCTGAATTACAAATTTTGCCCATGCTGTTATATTGTCAGCAACCATTCAATTAGGAGAGTACAACTGATTTTAATAAAGTAATTGAGTAGTTTTACTGCTATAAAACAAGCAGGAACAGATGCTCTCTTCCAGAAGGCAGGGTCCTTCATTCATTTCTTTAGATAGCACAGCCAAAGTTTTCTTGCTCAAGCTACCCATCACCAAAGTATCAATGTAGCTGAAGGCCTCCTCGGACTGACTTTGAGCCCCACCGCGTGGCGGGGACTTAACATTGGAGTTGATCCCTTGCCTGGGATCGGTCCAACCACAGCCTGCGGACATTACCAGCGTGAGTTCACAGTCTCGGGAGAGTCGAGTCGGGAGCTCCAACGACGCAGAGGCTCGACCAGTCCCGACGTGGAGTTCGATCGCCGGCGTGGGGGAGCAGACATCCCCCCGATGCAGGAGCTGATCGCCCCGATGCGGAGGTCCCAAATGCCCCCGGCTACGGGAGTCAAGATCATCCCATCAACGGAGGGCTCGAGGCCCCCGACCGCGGGAGAGTAAAGAAGGGAAGAGATCTGAACTTTTTTTTCCCCTTGCATCACAGTGAGGAATGTGGAGGAGTCACTGTGATGGATGTTTATGTTAAAATGTATTTTGTGGTTTTCCGTTGCTTTTTATTTGTATGACTGACTTGGCAAATGAAATTCCTCGTATGTTGCAAAACATACTTGGCTAATAAAGTATTAGTTTGATTGTTGGAGAGAACTGTACAGACACAGTCTGGTGTTCAAAGTCAGCTTTAATCATCGGTCATGGTTGTGCAATACAATACATTGTTAGTTCATCTCTCCCACCAGTGTGACTACGTAATATGGGAAGTGAGTGTTAATATAAAGTGTACAGTAAGGTGGAGCTAATGTTAGTACATTACTCTGATTGGTGCACATGCACTAACCAATCTACATCCTTCCCCGTAGAGGAAAGAGTTGTTGAGCAGTTGTTAAAACACATGCGGTTAAACATACTCACCGTACCTGTCGGGCGGTCAGACTAGCTGGAAACTACCCAATGCTTCTGTCTATCGGGTTTTATTTTCATTTTATTAGTGTTGATCTTTTACTCCGATGGCTCACTCGTGCCGCAAGCCAACCCAGCTCATCTTTGATGCAGACATAGATCGATGGAGGCTTTTTGAAATTGAAGATGAGCACTACATCAATATCGTCCATCGCAACAATCCTGATGAAGTCAAGGCATCGCTCCTGCTCAACCTGGCTGCACCCGAGGCTATGATTCACGCACAAACCGTCGACTTTGCGCCAGCTGTACTCGACGGGAACGGCCAGGTGGTGGTCCCAGCTGAGACGATGCGCAACCCTAACGTGCTGCTACGTAAATTCCGTGAGCTATGTGACGTGCCATCGAACCGCATTCTGGAGAGAGCAAAGTTCTTCGCACACCAACAGCATCCTGACGAACCTGTGGAACGTTTAATTTGTGATTTGAAGTACATGGCCCCGAGATGTCGCTTTGGTGAGATAACTAATGAGTTAATATGCGACAAAATCGTTAGCGGCATGTGTGATCGGAAGCTCAAAACAGCGCTACTCCGAAATGCTGACCTGACTCTTGAACAGGCTGTGCATGCCTGCCGTATGTCGGAGGTTGTAGCCCCACTGAGTGATCAGCTTGGCACTCAGAAACATGATGTTAATCTGACCGGTTTCAGTAACCGCACCGCGTCAGCTGCCACTAAAAGATTTGTGAATGAGCCACCACAGAGGTGCGCTAACTGCAACTATTTCCATAAATAGGTCGCCAGTTTTGCCCAGCAAACGGCAAATCATGCAATTACTGTAAGAAAATGAATTTTTCCACATGCTGTCATTATCGTGGGAACCCTAGTGCAAATTCAAAGTCTAATCTACACCTGCTGCAGCAAGACCAAACATTCCCTGACTCCCATGAACAGTTCGAAGCTGCCCACACTCTCCTCCGCACATCTGGTAAGCTCTTGGACCCTGCTGTTACCGTGCACATCAATAACAAGTCTGTTATTGCTAAAGTGGACACGGGAGCGCGCGTGAATGTAATGTCCCTGAAGGTCTATAACAAGATAAGAAATAATGAGACCTTGACTAAGGATGCCTCTACCTTGCATGCCTACGGGGGGGGGGGGGGGGGGGAGGTTCTGCAACCTCTCGGAAAAGCTGATTTCAAGTGTGTAGTGGACAACGTCACTAAAAACCTAATTTTCTATATTGTGAAATTGAACTCTGAGACTTTGTTGGGAATCCATGCGTGCCACGACCTGGGTTTAGTGTCCTTCGGACGCGCTGTCCACAAGCTATGCCTATCTGACGAACCGACACAACAACTCCTGTCCCTATATCAATACAATACAATACCATTTATTGTCATTTGAACCTCAAATGAGGTTCAAACGAAATTTGGTTTCTGCAGTCATACAAACAAGTAAATAGAACCAAGACACAACACAATTTACACAAACATCCATCACAGCGAATCTCCTCCTCGCTGTGATGGAAGGAAAAGTCTTATCTCTCCCCTGCACTCCCCATTCCCCTCCCAATGTCAGAGTCAGAACCCCCGGCGGGCGATGGAAAATAAGTCCCGCGGCTATTAAAGCCGCGCCGGGCGATACAAGGCCGTGCTCCAGGTCTTGATGTTGGAGCCCCCGGTAGCGCTAGCAAGTCCCGCAGCCATTAAAGCCGCGCCGGGTGATGTTAGACCCAGCTCCAGGTCATCTTCAACCCCGCAACTCGGGCGGGAGAAGTTGCCGTTGCGGAAGCCCCGAAAAGCGGTCTCCCACCAGGGACCCGCGAGCTTCCGATGTTACCGTCCACCGGACCTGAGGCTGGAGCCTCCGAATCTCCGGGGTCGGGTCACAGCCGCGCGTCACCGCAGCTCTCCATGCTCTGAACTCGGCCAGCTCCACGATGGTGAGTAGTCCGCAGGCTCCGCGACTGGAGCCCCAGGTCGTTCCGGTTGGAGGCCTCTCCACGGTGCTAGGCCCCAATGACAACGGAGACCCGACAGAGAAAGGTCGGGTCCTCCATACAGGGAAGAGATTTTTTTAAGTATCCCCCTCCCCCCCCCCGCCCCCCACATATACACAGTTAAAAACAATATAAAAAAACACAAACAACTACATTTAACTAGACAAAAATTTAAAAAAGACAGATGGACTGCAGTCGAGCCACTGCCGTTAGGCGCCGCCACTTCCGGATCAGGATTTGTTCGACGACAAACTGGGCAAGTTGCCAATGACTTACAATGACTTACTATTGACCCCACTGTTGTCCCAGCAGTCCGTGCGCCTCGCCGCGTACCGCATGCTATGCGTGACAGAATTCAAGCTGAACTGAGACACATGGTGTCCATGGGGGTACTGGCTGAAATAAGTGAACCCATAGACTGGGTCTCCACCATGGTCGTTACAAAAAAGAAAGACAAAGACGAGTTCCGTGTGTGCATTAACCCTAGAGACCTGAACACAGCTATTAAACGCCCACACTACCCAATGAGAACCATCGAAGACGTTGCAGCTCAAATCGGTCGTGGAACAGTGTTCTCAGTACTAGATGCCAAAAGCTCGTTTTGGCAGATACCTCTAGATGACACATCCTCAAACCTCATTACATTTGCCACACCATTCGGCAGATTCAAGTTCCTCAGAATGCCATTTGGAATTAACTCGGCCAGCGAGGTCTTTCAGAGAACTATGGAACAGCTATTCGCAGGCTACCCACGTGCTATCATCATTGATGACATTCTGGTGTACGGCCATGACTTAGCGGAGCACGATTCTAATTTTAAAATAATTCTGGACAGGGCACGTGAGATCAACCTAAAGTTCAACCCCATGAAGTGCAAGTTTCGTGTCTCAGAGGTTACCTACGTCGGACATGTGTTCACACACGAAGGGTTAAAGCCGAACCCTAAGAAGACTGCAGCCATCAATGAACTACCTGTTCCCAGAGACACCCACAGCCTTCAGCATTTCCTGGGTATGGTTAACTATCTGGGCAAGTTCATACCCAACCTCAGCGAACTTATCTTGCCACTGAGACAGCTCACTCACAAGGACACTGCCTGGCCTGGTGCCAGCAACACCAACACCAACAAGTGTTCGACTCTTTAAAACTTCAGCTAGCCAGCGCACCCACCTTGACGTATTTCGACCTCAAGCTGCCAGTCACCATCACCTGTGATGCCTCGCAATATGGTTTAGGCGCAGCCTGCCTGAAAACATCAGCTGATGGCACCGTGCTACCTGTATCGTACGCCTCTCGCACCATGACAGCGTTATGCCCAAATTGAAAAGGAGCTGCTAGCCGTCGTTTTTGCATGTTCCAAGTTTAGAGACTTTATCTTTGGGAAAAATATTACAATTGAAACTGACCACCAACCCTTGGTCACCATCCTGAACAAGCCTATTCACGCAGCGCCTGCACGTTTGCAGCGCATGATGATGCAGCTCCAGCATTTTGATTTCCAGATTGTTTACAAAAAGGGCAAAGACATGCTCATCGCCGACACTCTCTCTCGAGCGCCACGGGCGTCCTGTGAACAACATCCTTCTGAGTGCGACGAGCTTGCTGTGATTAAAGTCGACTTCGATCCCACGGATCGCCTACTTCACCTTGCGGAACACACAGCAGCTGACAGAATGCTACAGCTGCTCTCCTCCATTATCAAGAGTGGTTGGCCCACAAAACAATCCAACACACCACTAGATATACAGCCATTCTTCTTAGTTCGCGATGAACTGGTGATACAAGACGGGATCATTGTCAAGGGTCACATAGTCGTGATTCCCTCATCCCTGCAAGATGAATACTACAAAGATGTCCACAGCAGACACCCAGATACTGAGGCTACGCTTGCCCGTGCACGAAGCATGTTTTATTGGCTAGGAATGACCAAATACATATGTGAAAAGCGGCATCCTGCTCCACTTGCAACAGCTTAGCACCCCACCTACAGAAACAGCCTCTCCTGCAAAATCCCGCTCCAGAACTACGTTGGACATCCATCGCCACGGATATTTTTGAATGGCATGGTAAACACTATCTAGTTCTGGTCGAATCCTATTCCAATTGGTTTGAACTTGATCTGCTGCCGACCATTACGTCTGAGATGATTATACAAAAGCTTCAGAGACATTTATCAGAACATGGCGTACCAGTTCGACTGCAAACTGACAACAGGAGACAGTTCACCAGCCAGGCATTTTAAAACTTTGCCAAACGTTGGAACTTTCAGCATGTTACCAGTAGCCTCATTCCAACGGCCTCGCTGAGCGTGCTGTCAGAAGCGCAAAACAGTTAATGGAACGTTCGCATCTTGCCAATTCCGACATCTACCTGGATCTGTTAAACCTGAGAAACATTTCCAGGGATGGTGTTCTAGGCTCTCCCGCCCAGCGATTGATGTCTCGCACGACATGGCCCCAGCTCCCCGTCACCCAGCAACAGCTGAAGCCACAGGTGCTCAAACCAGCTGCGGTCCAGAAACGCGTTCAGGAGAAACACGGTCCAGAAGCGCTCTACTTAAGACCACTTAAACTGTTACTGCAAGGTCAAGTGGTTCACCTGTAGACTGCAGTTGGACATACCCGACTGGGTTTCGTTGAGGGGCCAGCCAAGGAACCTCGTTCCTACCTTGTCAACGTCGATGGTGTTCTGTATCAGCGCAGCCGTCAACATCTTCTGCCTGTGAACGAACCGCGACCATCTCCTCCCGGTCCTTACGCACCGCCGTTGGTTTTCAAGATACCCGCTGCTGTTGTCCGTCCCAGACCCCCTGACCCCAGCATGTATTCCCCACGTCGTTCGGTTCCCTCATCCCTGCGTCGATCGGTTTCCTCATCCCCCAGTACCCCTAGTCCTGCATGCTTGCCCCGCCGCTCCTCTCCAGGCTCCCCGGCTGCGTTCTCCTTCTTTGGTTCTCCACCACCCAGCCCTACTAACTTTTCCGGAACGGAGGGGGAAGGGTTTGTCCATACGCACTCGGGTCCAAGTGGTGGCGTGGGTTCGATTCCCACTTCTGACACCATGTAGAGAACTGTACAGACACAGTCTGGTGTTCAAAGTCAGCTTTAATCATCAGTCATGGTGGTGCAGTACAATACATTGTTAGTTCATCTCTACCACCAGTGTGACTACGTAATATGGGAAGTGAGTGTTAATATAAAGTGTACAGTAAGGTGGAGCTAATGTTAGTACATTACTCTGATTGGTGCACATGCACTAACCAATCTACAATTGTGATTGTGATAATTGTCTTAAAATGTAGGGATAGCTACTCCATGTAACAATGCTTGCTGGTAAGAATTTCTGTTTTCTCAATGTAGCAGCATTTTAATCTAAATATGTATCTCTTGTAGAATATCATTGATTGTTGGTATATTAAGAAATCAGAAATTCATACCAGCACGCATTGTTACATACATGTTTTACGACAATTATAGGATACAATACTTCGGTGAGGACAAGTCATTTATGTGTTTTAGACTTATCGAAAAAAGAATCCAAATTTATGATTTGAAGTAAAACAGTTCCTCACTGGAATAGTGTAAAACAGCTGTAAACAGTCACACAATCATCAACTATCATCAACACATCTAAATCTACTTTCTATTTAGAACAAATTATAGTCATAGAGTGATACGCGTGGAAACAGGCCCTTCGACCCAACTTGCCCACACCGTCCAACATGTCCCAGCTACACTAATCCTACCTGCCCGCGTTTGGTCCATGTACCTGTCTAACTGTTTCTTAAATGTTGGAATAGTCCCTGCCTGAACTACCTCCTCTGGCAACTTGTTTCATAAACCCACCACCCTTTGTGTGAAAAGGTTACCCCTCATATTCCTATTAAATTATTTCCCCTTCACCTTAAACCTTATGTCCTCTGGTCCTTGATTCACCTACTCTGAACAAGAGGGTGCATCTACCTGATCTATTCCTCTCATTATTTTATACACTTCTATAAGATCACCCCTCATCCTCCTGCACTCCAAGGAATAGAGTCCCAGTTTACTCAATCTCTTCCTATAGCTCAGACCCTAGTCCTGGCAACATCCTCGTAAATCTTCTCTGTACCGTCAGGTGAAATACAAGAGCCAATCTCACAGAGCAGCAAATAGATATAAAATGACTCAAAGGCTGAGCTGACCAGTAGTAACTGTGGCGGAAGGAAAAATAATTTTGCTGATCCTTCATCGGAACTGAAAGAGGAATTGTTTACCAGGAGACACAGAACCAGGAAAAAGATGAAGATAACAAGCTACACAAGAGCAAAGAAAGGAGGTGCTCAAAAAATGAAGTAAGTGGAGAAAAAGAGATTATTAAATGATTGATATGACAAGAGCAGAAAACAAAAGTAGACATGATCAAGAAAATACAGTTTGGTGAAGATGTGCTAAAGAAAATAAGGAGAGGGGAGCAAGATATAGAAACATGACCAAAATAGACCAGGTGGTGAAGATCCACAACTGGTTTGGGATTTGTACACAAAAGAAAGAAATTCCTGTGGGCAACTTTATGGAAATACATGCTGCCATTTTAAACAGTTTAATATTGCAGTTAAAAATAGTTTGATACAAATGCTCATTCTGTAGTTTGATGACAACCTCAGTAATCAGCCTTGGCCTTAGTAAAAACCTTAAAACAACAGAATTAACCACATTTAAATGCATACTTAATTTCATTTTAAAAAAAAATGTTGATTAAAATAATTATGTGTTCCAGAATTGAGAGTACTCAATAGAATAAATGTTAGTCACTATAGTGAGTGTAATATTGGTGAAAATCAATGTTGGGTCCAGATAATAAAGCTATACAATTTAAGAAATTGCTCTAACATGCATAATGACAACATAAAATGTAACTTTGAAAAAAAAAGTCACCATTCCGGAAAATTGCATTCAAGCTCATAAAGCACACAGTTTGGTTTTATTGGACAATGTATATTTTCATAAATTGAATGCTGAGATTAAATATTATAACTATCACAAGCAAAGCTGGTTGTCACCCAGGCATCTTGCCATGAATGTCCTGGAATATTTTAAATTGATGGCCATAAACAAATTAAAAACACAAAATCTTTATAATTTCTGCATATACATTTCCTATTATCTTGAGATCCCTCAGGTTCAACATAGGACTCCAGTGACAAGTCTGCAGAACAAAGTTGACATATTTTCAATTGTGTAGGGAAAAATCTGAAGAAATTCAAGATTGATTATTATGAACCACACCAAAAGTTCTTCGAGTTGGAATGAAAACAATGAATTGTGACTCATTGACAGCTAGAGATCTTTACACTTATGAAGTGTGTGTGCCAGAAATGCAAAATTAATTGGTCAGGTTCATCCTAATGGATAAAATGTAAATAAACCACATTTTAAAATTAAAATATGGAAGGTCCTAAACTGACCTGCCTGAATAATGTCATGAACTTTAGTTTTCATTAATAAATCTGTTTTTTTAAAAACTTTTTAAGGATTAGTCATCTTTATTAAGAGGGAGCAAGTAAGTTCTCAAACATCTCATACAGAACAATAAAGTCTCTCTTTTCTTAGTTAAGCTCTTTGTACTGCAGAAGGTACTGTCTGACAGTGCTGCTCTCTCTCGGCACTGCATTGAAGTATCAACATTGGTTTTATGCTCTAACGGGACTTGAAGCCACCATCTTTTAACTCGGGGGCAAGAATGCTCCAAGTGAGTCTGTATAAAATGAACTATGCAGCCAAAAGCTGAAAATAAATGGTGGTTCATTGACTCAACATTCCAGAAATTGATACCTGTATTGTAAATAATGAAGGAGCTTTACTCAATCACATTGTTTACAAGGGTAAGGTTGTATAAATTCCAAACATTATTAGACACCTATAATTAAGTTATTTAATGGAATAAATATAGAAAGCAGTTACCATCCAAAAATAATCTCACCCTTTATAAATTAATCTGCTTGCTGACATTATTAATGCTCAGCATCCTTCATAATTGAGTTCCAGTGATGCACAAATTGCCAGTTACAGTAACTAACACTGCCCATTTCTAATTTGCTGCCCAATGGTTGGATAACTCTTGTCCCACTAAATCAAATGCAGGTACTGAAAGTTGAAACTAAGAAAATAAATAACTGTAAATGTTCAAGTTTTCTGTGAAAAACGATGCAGACTAAACTAATAATCTCATCCCCAGAACAGGAAAATATCAAAGATATAACAGATTTTTAGCAAGAACAGAGAAAAGAAAGAACAAAAAGATAGGTATGAAAGATTGAAAGGCAGGAGAGGTTAAATGACAAAAGGATGGTGAAATTTAAAGGGGACTGTAAACAAATGAATCACAACCATGCATCCAGAGGATCTTTAATTTATAGGAGCTCAACTATCACCTCCTATTGCCAAAGGGAAAACGCTGTAGCAGTGGATACGCTCCAGAAGTATTGAACTCCACATTGAGTCAAGAAAGTTATTTACTGCTCATTTTGAGAGCTCCAC
>CM075977.1:156093280-156150758 GCA_038087875.1 Malacoraja senta
CGCAACACTGCTCTCTCTCCCCATCCCCCCACTCGCAACAAGGGCAGAGTCCCCTAGTCCTCACCTTTCACCCCACCAGCCGTCACATACAACAAGTAATCCTCCGTCAGTTTCGCCACCTCCAACGTGACCCCACCACTCGCCACATCTTCCCATCTCCTCCCATGTCTGCCTTCCGCAAAGACCGCTCCCTCCGTAACTCCCTTGTCAATTCTTCCCTTCCCTCCCATACCACCCCCTCCCCGGGCACTTTCCCTTGCAACCGCAAGAGATGCAACACTTGTCCCTTCACCTCTCCCCTCGACTCCATTCAAGGACCTAAGCAGTCGTTCCAGGTGCGACAGAGGTTCACCTGCATCTCCTCCAACCTCATCTATTGCATCCGCTGCTCTAGATGTCAGCTGATCTACATCGGTGAGACCAAGCGAAGGCTTGCCGATCGTTTCGCCGAACACCTCCGCTCGGTCTGCAATAACCAACCTGACCTCCCGGTGGCTCAGCACTTCAACTCCCCCTCCCATTCCGTATCCGACCTCTCTGTCCTGGGTCTCCTCCATGGCCAGAGCGAGCAACACCGGAAATTGGAGGAACAGCACCTCATATTCCGCTTGGGGAGTCTGCATCCTGGGGGCATGAACATTGAATTCTCCCTATTCTGTTAGCCCTTGCTGTCTCCTCCCCTTCCTCAGCCCTCGGGCTGTCTCCTCCCATCCCTCAGCCCTCAGGCTCCTCCTACGCCTTTTTCCTTTCTTCTCCCCACCCCCCATCAGTCTGAAGAAGGGTTTCGGCCCGAAACGTTGCCTATTTCCTTCGCTCCATAGATGCTGCTGCACCCGCTGAGTTTCTCCAGCATTTTTGTGTACCTTAGATTTCCATAACAGTGTTCCCATGGCATCATTGTAGGACACCTTTAAGGGCCTGTCCCACTTGGCCGTCATTTGCGCGTCATTTACCCGACCTGGTAGCGTGTGGGTAGCGTGTGGGTCGCACGGGACGGGCGCATGGAGTGGCATGGAGGAGTGTGGAGTTGCGCGCGGAATCGCGCAGCGCGCAGGATTTTGTGCTGCACGAAATCTTCGCGTGCCACCGGCCTATCACGTAAATGACGGCCAAGTGGGACAGGGTGACGTTCGGGTCGAATGGGTGACGTTTCGGGTCGAGATCCTTCTTCAAACTGAAATATCATCCATTCCTTCTCTCCAGAGATGCTGCCAGTCCCGCTGAATTACTCCTGCATTTTGTGTCTATCTTCAATTTAAACCAGCATCTGCAGTTCCTTCCCACAGATTAATTTGGTCTGCAGCTTGCTACTTTTCATTCACCTCTTTTTTTGAATAGGGGCATTATATCAGCAGTTTTTCCAATTGCTAGCACCACTCAAGAAACTGGAACATTTTAGAAAATCACCATAAATATCATAAACTGGGTAAATATCATAAAACTGGGTATTCAAATGACGTCACGCGCTCCAGACGGCTGTGCAGATGCATGATGATGTGCGCGACAGTCACTACCGGCCTGTCGCGTAAATGACGGCCAATTGGGACAGGCCCTTTAGTCAATGCAAACTTGTCTTTCCATAGTTCGACCACAGGTGCGCAGTATAGAATGGTGTGCAATATGCTCTAAACAGCGACATCTTCACCATATCTGTACACGCACCAAACTTACGCCAGAGAATATTTGCCTGTACATACAGCATACATCGTTGCCTATAAATATCCTCATCATCTGTCATTTGTTCTGTAATAAAATGCCCAAGATATTTTATCTTATTACAGACACTAAGATATTGTCAGACAATTTAATATCAGGAAATTTTAGACATTTATCCTCTTTGGTTCTACAGATCATAACAGCACTCTTACAAGAATAATATTTAATATCATGTTCCACACCATACACAGAACTGGAGAAGTAAGGAGCTGCTGGAGAACAGCGCTAGATGGACTAAAGACCACAAGATCATCTGCATACATTATATGGTTCACTAAAATATTACCAATCATGCACCCAGTATTACAGCTTTCAATTGTTTGGACAGATCATCAATATAAAGATTAAAAAGGACTGGGGACAAAATCTCCCTTTGTCTAACACCATTGCTAACCCCAAATGGGGCTGAGACCCTATTGACCCATTTTATTTGCATAGTCTGGTGGGCATACCAGTAAGCCAGAATTCTCACAATGTATTTAGGCACCCCTCTTTGACTCATTTTAACAAACAGCTTTCTGTGATTAACACGATCAAAGGCTTTGGAAGCATCAATAAAGCACATAAGAATTGAAGAGTTTTTGCCTCTATATTTGTTTACAATCTCCTTTAGGGCATATATGCACAAGTCACTGCCATGTTTAGCTTTAAAACCAAACTGGTTATCTATGGAGTTAACAAACTCATTTACTCTATCCAGCAGAACTCTTTCTAAGACTTTTGACAATATGCTGGCTAAAGCTATGGGGCTGTAATTATTTAGGCTGCTTACTTTACAGCGTTGTCCTTAATGACCGGCACTAACAGAATAGACAACATTGAGTCTGGTAACAAGCCATGAATCATAAAGCCAGTAAAACAAATAGCAAGGAGAGGAGCTATCCTCATACTCGCATACTTAAGATGTTCAGCAGAAATATGATCCAAGCCACTTGCTTTGTTGTTGGACAGCTTGTTCATGGCATGATACACGTCATGTGACATAATCACCATTGAGTCATTACTCTCAATATTGTCCACCCTATACAAATCACCTTGGACACAGTTGAATAAAGCACTATAATGTTGTCACCATAACTCCGCGATATTAGCTGTTCCGGAGATTCCATCTACAGTGCATGGTAGAGATTTGTACAAGATACAACTTTCGTATCTTGTACAAATCAATAAAGATACATAAAACTAATTTATTCATGGAAAAATATGCTTGGATACTTCATAGAAAAATCTAATGAGAACAGCTATGTGACAGTTAAATATACTAGCCAAAATCCTAATTAAAATGAAATACAAGCTTTTTGAGATGATGATATTTTAAAATATAGAGAATAAGGTAATGAGGTTGAAGGATTTATGAAGAGAATTGCAAAAAACAGAATTAGGAGAATTAAGAGTTAAAAAGTAGAGAGAGAAGAAAGACTGTGCAGGAAAAATTTCGGCACGGACTTGAAGGGCCGAGATGGCCTGTTTCCGTGTTGTAATGGTTATATATGGTTATTATATATATATGGTTATAAGTCATCTCAGAAGCCAGGAAGAGATGGGGAAGACGTGGGAGTTCAGAATGGTACAAAATGAGAAGGCAGGATTTTTAGATGAGGAATTAAAGCTTTGTGGAAGAAAGGGGGGCGGAAGATGGTAGGATATACATGATTTAGTTTGTCTTAGATAGACATTAATGAGGGAGATGAAACTTGTGACGGAACGAAAACTTGCACATCCCCTTGTTATTAGGTGTGGAAAGACTGTCTATTATCCAGTCATTGACAAGAAATGTAATTTGATGTTCATGGACATGGTTCAGATGGCAGGGAGATGAAGCCATTAGCAGTAGTATGGAAGTTGATTCTGATCACAAGGTCACAGAAAACAGAGTTAAGCAACAGTCTCAGAAATGGAAATAGAATACATACATAATGTTGGAAATGTCCCTTAGACCTAACATAAAATATCATGCTTACCTGAGACGATTAGATGGATTGTAGAGAGGGAAATTTATGGGATGGTTGAGGAGATTTTTTAGGACATTGATGACAATAGCAAGGTCACAATTAATAACTAAGCAATCCTGAGAAAATAGTAGAATTGGGAATAGGGTCTGTAGAAGGGTCTCAACCTGAAACGTTACCTATTCATTTTCTCCAGTTATGCTGAGTTACTCCAACTTTTTGTGTCTATCTTCTGAGAAAATAGTGATTGCTTTGCTCATGAAACAATTGATTTAAAATTTAGTAATCCTTTAGCCCACATTAACAGTCAGCTACATGGTGTGGTAACAGAATCCTTTAGCCCAGTCTAGATGGGCTAAAGCTACTTTACTTTCCAAATTATCACTGAACCAATTCAACTGTTCTGTTGTTATTTATCCACAATATGCAGTTACAATTTGAACTGTTAAATTTAAAAAGTTAAAATCTGAGGCTGTGAAGAAACAAACAACCTTTTGAAAATATCACAGGAATTCCCTTCAATAACAAGTATTAGAAATGAGGGGAAAAAAGGTAAAACTCAAAAGAGTAAAGTTGACAAATGGTCTGACAAGTTATATTTTGATGGTGCATTTCCGGTTTTAATTATTTTTATATTATTGAAACTGTAATTGTCTTTGAATAATCTTTTAGGAATAATATTGAAATATAAACAGGCATTTATGTTGTTACTTAAGTTAGTACTGAGAGTAGTTTTTGGACTTGTATCAACTTGGAAGCAGAATTACTCAAGAGGTAACTGTTAATCAGATTTCTGTAGCATTGATTTCTGTAATCAGATTGCTAATCTGATTTTTGTGGCAAGACTCTCACAAATATGTGCCTTTACGTGATAAATATAACTCCTGTTCAGAACCATTTTAAGAGTCTCAAATGAATTTTATGGAGCTTCTTTTTATTTCTTCTATTCTTTTGAATAGGTCAATAAAAATAATTCTCCATTCAGCTGTGCTTTTGTATTGCCCAATACAAAGCCCCAGGTAAAATTGGCATGAAGTTCATTACTGCAACTTTTAACTTCTGTACTGTTGCATTCAGCATTTAAAGGGGAGACTAAAATCTCCATTGCAGTTTGGCAGAGTAATAATTTCCAATCCTCCCCCCTCCCTCCGATCTGGAACACATTGTCACTAGATTGCAGTTCACAAAATGCAAGGGATCATAGCATCTTTCTGCTATCTTGCAGACACTTTTGTGCGTCAGTCACTGAATGTGCCTCATTCAGCTGGAATTTGTTGGCAGAATTTCCTGTGTTAAGATTTCAGCACAATAGTTTCAATTATGGCTTGTAACCAGTATGTGTTATGCATCTTCATAATGTTAAATATATATTAAGATTGTTTGACAACTTGAGTATGCAGAGTTAGAGTATAATACTAATAAATACACATGCTACAAAATGTGTTCCCACTTATATATTCAATGGTTCAACAGTTTCTTTATTATCATGGGTGCTAGGGTACAGTGAAATACTATTTTTCTAGAGTAATCCAATGTATAACATTGTTATTTTTTATTTTAACACTATATTAACAGTTTTCCCCATTTGGGCATCTACAATTAGAAATAGGTTTGGTTTTATTTTAGTGAGCGAAATTAATAATCAGCTAGCCTACACAAAGCAATTCAAATAATAAAGGATGACCTTTGAGTATCTTCACTATTATATGGTTCTCTACATACATCAGCTCAGTCTTCAAATATGCTACCATTGATGTCAGGAAATGTCCATTGACGAGAAAGTGTTATTTTTTAATGGACTTCCTGTGAAATGGAAGCTTAATTCACCAGAATTTTTCATTGGCATTTCAAAGCTCTTTAAACTGATATCTTAATTGTAGAACTTTGAAAGAAAATCCCATTAATATATTCAATTGACATTTATTCAGTGAGGTTTTTTTTGCAAACTGGTGTACAGATACTTTGAAGTGATGTCTGACTGCGAACAACATTGGAGCAAGACAAGCTTAATGCTAAGTTTGAAAAGGCTAAAATCGCAGCATCTTCAGATTTCTTCAGATAAAATGGCCTAGTCAACTATATTACTTGGGATCTACTTAAAATTAGGAAAACTGCTCCTTTAATTTGATGTATCGTTGTCAAACCAGATAGGGCTAAATCAAGCTAACAGATGGTTAATGGTCCCACCAGGAACTGTTCGTGGAAAACACAGCCAAATGCTTCAGTCTGAAATGAGCTGTACATCCAATGCTGGTGCATTTGACCTCCCCCTCCACTGCAGATCCCTCCAGCAAGCCCAGTAACAGTGCAATACATATGGTAGAGATTTGTTAAGGTTAAACTTTCATGTGGAGTTCTGGCTGGTATACAAATGACCACACCATCCATATGGAGAAAGTTACTGTTTCTGTAGAAAAGGCACAGATACAGGTACAGATAGGTACAGATTTTAAATATATTCCCATATTTTAATTGTTAATTGTGTTAGTATTATTCTGTGCTTTGAGCTGTTGAAGATCACCATATGATTTAAAAGGCAGAGCCTTGAGGGTTATGGTGGCCAGATTGCCACTCAGAACCCGTTTTACTTCTTGGGTGCAGGGGGTCAGATAGTTCACTCTATTTTCATACGAAAACTGCTGATGATCAGGCCTCACCGGCAGGGAGTCCAAACAGTGAGCATGGGCCAAAATGATACAGCCCAGAGTCGGTAAACTAGGTTACATTTCACAACTTGAGTTACAACTTGCGCAAAAATTATATATGGGAGAAAATAGTGGAAATAATCATTAGATGCTTTAGTGTTGCAATGATCTGAAATCTCTGAAGTCATACAATCTTCTGGAGCAACATAGAAGAAAGGCGAGAATCTTTCATTTGGTACAAATTAAATGTGTTGTTGGATGGCAATGTCGAAATACTTATTGTTATGATGGTCCAGCATATTGTCCACTAAAATCATGAATGTTTTAGAAACATTAATTATGGAATATCTATTTTCAATTTACAAACTGCTCAAACTTAATCATTTTGGGAGAGCATGAAGCATTGACAACATTAAGCACTTCATTAAAAAACAATCTGCAAATTTTCAGTGGACATTTATCTGGCTCAAACTAAGTGAGTTGCACTTTTTTTCCTGAATCAAAAATTCTGTGCAGACTCAATGGCACAATGGATTAGAGTCATAGTGCTATACAGCATGGAAACAGGCCTTTCAGTCCAGAGTGTCCATGTCAACCAAGTTGCCCCCTGAGCTAGCCCTATTTGCCTCAATTTGGCCCATATCCCTTAAACCTTTTCTATCTGTGTACACCCCCAAATGTTTTTTAAATATTGCAATTATATCTGTCTCTAGGAACTTTTTCCACAAACTCACCACCCTCAGTCTGCTTTAAATCTTTCCCCTCTCAACTTAAACCTATGCTCTATAGCTTCAGATGCCTATCCTGAGAAAATAAATACTGTAAACAGGCCACCCTTCAGCCTCCTGCACTCCAGGTAAAAAAGCCCTAACTTATCCAGTCACTCCTTTAAATCTCAAGCCCTTCAACCCTGACTCAGTTGTGAATGTTTCCAGCTTAATGACACCCTTCCTACAGCTAGGTGAACAGAACTGCACACAATACTCCAAATGTGGCTCAAAAATGTTTTGTTTATTTCAGACATATTACATTTGTAACATGATGTCCCAACTGTTTTTACTTCATGCTTGATTCATGAAGCCTCGTAACTGCCTTCTTCACCAACCTGTCAACCCATGTCAGGTTTTTCAGGGAGCTACATAACTATACCACTAGATATCTCTGTCCAATAACACTTTCCAGGCCCTGCCATTTACTCTGCAAGTCCTGCATTGGCTATAACTAATCAAAATTCAACACTTTGCAGTTGCCCAAGTTAAATTTCCTCTGGCAATCCTTGGCCCACTTTCCCATTTGATCTAGATCCTGTTGTAATCCTTCTTCACTGCCCCTGCATCACCAATTTTGGTGCTATTCGCAAACTTACGAACCATGCCAACCCTATTCTTGTCCACATCATTAAGATAGATGACAAACAACAGTGAATACGGCACTGATTTCTGTGGCACAGCAATGGTCACAAGCTTCAAATCTGAAAAACAATCCCCTCTGAAGAACCCCCTCCAGTAACGTTCCCACCACTGATCTTAGGCATTTTGGCCTTGCTCTTGCAGTCCTGCTTAAAAAAAGGCACTGATGTTTTTAATCTATTAAACGTACTCAGATTCAAAGAATAAACTAGGGATATATTATATTGGTACTGACTATTGTGAAACATCAAAAGAGGTATGACCCTTGGATTATTAGTTTATTTCCAATGGGTCCAAATCCAAAGTAATTTTAAAAAAAATTATGTAAGTTAAAATGATATTTACAACTTCTGGGAAATATGGATTAAATTGAACTGACGTGATATCTGGCTCTCTTCAGAGACTCGGTTGGAAGACCAGAGACGAGGGACTGTTTGCAACAATTCGATGCATTATTTTTTGAAGGCGATGATAGCATGATAACTTAAGTGCAAAGCATAATAGCCTAGTCGAATAATAATAACAATATTTTACAAACTAGAGTTATATAATCACATTGCACCATCTGGTTTCAAAAGCATACAGTATAAATGTACATTGTCATTGTGTTATTTTGTTTACGAAATGTACTATGAAATACATATGGATGATCATTGCATAAAATGTTTAGTTTGAGATCTCTGATCAAAATTTGTGAGTGGTCAGAAGCCCAGTTATAAAATGTCAATTAACCAAGGGAGCCAACATATTCAGGGTGATGTCCTAATTGCAGGTAACACTTTATAGCTACAACTATAGAGGGTTATTTATTTCCTTGAAATTATTCCATGTGTTATTTTTTAATATACACTCTATTTCTGCTGGTGACTACTGTTATAACAGATAACAGCAGCACAACACACTTTGGAGACGTGTGTGATGATTTATCCAAAGTGATTAATGATTGCTTTATAATCCGGTGACTCATCTGTTGATATTTTGCCGTTCAATACTTGAGAATAATAAATCAGTATGCTTTATAATAAGATACGCCATGAAAAGCTGGTTATTGATTCACTGCATGTGCTGCAGGAGTCCTATGCAACAGTTACCAAGCAAAAGGTTAAAAAAAGCTGGCAGTAACATTAGAAAGGGTCACTTACTATTTAACCAAGCATAGTTTAACTTGCTGGCAGTGTGCTGACATCATCACCAACATGCAAAGACATGCTTAAGGCAATGGATCAGGACAGGTCAGCTCATTATTAATCATTCAACCATTTATTCCAATATGCTGTTTTTCCAGCAATCAAAGTAATATATTATATGTAGACAACAACAAATATCTAGCTTTAAATGTTCTGATGTAGCTTTGGAGAATGCATAACTTAACTAATCGCTTCAGATTAATTCACACATAGACACTCTCAAGAGAAAACAACATCCATTTCAGTTTTAAAAGCCTTACCTTTTGCACAGCTGTTCAAAAAGATGCCTCCAAATTCCATGGATTTTGGTTTTGAGGAAAGGGCTGCTGAATGACCCGGTAGTTGGGGTACTTGAAAGGTATGTTTTGATACCACTTGCCTTCTCGGACTTAGAGCGGGTAAATGGATGGCATTTTCGGGCATGCTGGTGTTTTGAGGTGTATCGGTAGGGTGCTGGCAACCATTCATTGACAGCTTCCTGTGCATGTTGTTTGCGAGCATTGCGGCCGCGGGACTCGGTGTTGCACTGTTTGAAGACGGGCATGGTGTTTCTGTCTGAATCCTGATGGGCGGGATCTGTTGTCCATTGATTAAGGCTGGCCCCTGAGGCGTACCCGTTCCCCGGTGGTTAATATTGCATGGTCTTCCATTCATGGTTATATCGGTTCGTGAGCGAAAAAAAGTGCTTAGATTATCCACGGAATTCGTCAATCCAACAAGAGTTAATGAAAGTTCAATAAATTATCCATATGTCAGAGAATATCCTGTCAAATGAACAAATACGCACTTGTAAAGAGCATGCTTTATTGAATATAATGCATTACATGAAAACAGATGAATTGTAATATATAAATATTACCCTGTTTGATGAACAGCCATTTATTTGGTATAATGTACAGTACTTGCATTTTAGCCCTGATAAAACTGATCCAATGTGATAAATGGTTTAATTTATATTTACTGCAGCACCAGTGCATGCATCCGACCCGAACCAAACACTGTAAATGAAATTGTACGAATTTAACAAATATGTACGATTGCTTCACTTCTGACAATACTGAGCCAACCCATTTTAAACATAGCAACTAACCCCATAAGACGGGTCTAACTGTGTCCTTGTGGGAGGATGGACAAAAACTACAAAAAAATATGAGCTGGGCAAACGCGAGCATTAAAGCAATTCGACATATATTGAAATAAAAACAAAAAAATGATTGAAATTCTCAACAGGTTAGGCAGCAGATGCAGAGGGAGAAACGGGGCTAAGGTTCAGGTCAATGACCTTTGAACAGCGCAGTTCTGGTGAAAAAGTCACCGACCCAGGCTGAGAATTCCCTGCTATATTTCCCATCTCCTGCATCTGAAGGGTTTTTTTCCTCAACAAATAGGAGATGGAGATGGTTGTACAACAGCACTGGATTCGGATTTGTGGCGATCTCTTTGATATTCATAATCAAAACATTGCCTTACACATTTATTCACTTTGTTTCTATTTCTATTTTCCGCATTTATTGAGGGGAGGGGGAGGGGGGAATACTTCAATGCTGTTTCTGCATTAAATGCAATAGAATTAGTAAATGAAGCAGAAGCACAGGAAACTGAAAATGGTCCAAAGTTATTTGTGAAAGTATCCCATTTGATGCAAGTTATTTTAATGGGTAGTAAATGCAAATATAAGATATCACAAAGTCACCACCGCGTCCTTGTAGATTATGCAAAATGTACTCGCAATTCATAATTTGTTATTTCTGTATTTTTAAGAAATATAGGGCCTCCTTTATTTTACATTGATCTCGCTCGGCAAACTCCAAGAGGCAGTATGTTGTACATGGTGACTGCAGACTATTTGAGCGGTCCATTGTTTAGCAATTAGAGATAATCCACCGTACATTGCAGTGGCATAGTGTCGCGGGAAAGCAGAGAGCACGGTGCCAAAGTGCAAAATGTTGCAATGTATCCATGTACGCTCTGACACGTCTGTCAGAGTTGTTTAAATGAAACCCAAATAAACTGCAAACTGACAGGCGTGCCGTGGTGCCGAAAATATATTCAGCCGATATGTGTAAAAATAAACTCCTCTGCAGAAAACTCCTGTGCAGAAATGCCCGAATCCCCGGGCCTGACTGACAGGTGAAATGTCAATCAAATGTTTTCGCCAGAGCAGGCGGGCTGCAACCAATTGGTCCTCTGGCGGAGAGAAGGAAACATGAGGCGGGGCGGGGATCAGCTCACCTACCGTTTGCTTCAGGATCCCAGCTGGTGTTTCACTGCGGCTGAGAAAGGTTTGGGAACAGATTGGAGCTCAATTCCGCCCGCTCCCACTTCAGTCAGCACTGACACTATCATCCATCGTGACAGGGAAGGAAAAAAGTGGCGCAAGAAAATGCATAACACACTTTATCTCGGCTGTTTTTGTTTGTTGGGGGGAGTTTGGAGGGATGATATCCAAGGCCGGGTTTGCATTTCCCACAGTAAATATTTGGAAACCCGGAGCCAAGTTTTCACAGTGGTTCCATTAAAAAAAAATGTAACGAACCATGTAATGTTCGACACAAGAAACTGCAATGCTGGAATCTTGAGTAAAAAGCAAACTGCTGGAGGAACTCATCAGTCTGAAGGGTCCCGACCCTGAAAGGTAGTGTTCACCTATGCTGCCAGTTAGCCAGTCAGGGACGTTTACCGCGAATGGTTTACAAAACCGATACAGGTTTTAAAATACAATGCGAATGACAGTGGAACATAACGTTTTGGTGAGGCAGTGGTATTAAAACCAGGCAGAGGAAAACGTGGGAACTTTGCATTCGATGACACAAAGTTGGAAGTGATGGGATGCGCCCAGAGGCGCGAGCCGGTGCACCTTGAGCGCGAGCCCGGAGTCCGGGCTCCAGCTCCTGCCCGTCCTCACCGCTGCACCCGGGCGCCTTAAACAACTTTAAAATAATCTTGCCGGTCCAGACCTATTCAGAAATGTGAGGATGAGGTTAGTTTACTTTACAAATCAGTGCAATTAATTAAACTTAATATTGTGGGAGATTAATAGGAGCATTAACATGCAGACATTACAAACTGCAGATGCTGGTTTAAACCGAAATAGACACAACAAGCTGGAGTAACTCAGCGGGTCAGACAGTATCTCTGGAGAAAAGAAGGGTCTCAACCCGAAATGTCACCTACTCTTTCTCTCCAGAGATGCTGCCTGACCCGTTGAGTTACTCTAGCTCTTTGTGCCTATCTAAAGCACCAGGACTGATAAACACTGCTGTCCGTTCCTAATAAATTCGACGCAGTACCATGCATGAATATTAGAGGAATTAAAATTATTTTATTTTACATACGCATTCAGTTATGTGCCTTCATTCTGAGCGCACGCATACTTTTAAAGCATTTTGCAGAGCATCAAGAGACTGGTGTAAAAGGACACACTATCATTTGACAAATATTTTTTTGTGTATTTGGGTTTAAGTCATTAACATTTTCTGTTGTTTGTCATACGGAATTGTCAGGAAGGAGGTAAAGAAGCGAACCTGGTCCGATGGCCACGCTTTCGGTGTTCAGTTTTATCTCAAGTTTGCAATGTCACTAATTAACTTTGCCACTTTATAACAGCGACTAAATATGAATAATCCTCTCTCTAACGTTTTATGGACCCCGCAAAAAGCAATTTGCCCTGGACACAAGCATTCATCCCAGCACTCCACCTGTAATAAATGCAGAGCTTCAGGACCATGTTTCCTGAAAGGTGTTTCGCAGTCAAAACTTTCAGAGTGTTTTGTTGGTTCTCCGGGGGAGGGCGAGATATTGGAGTTTTCTTTACTTTCACATCGACTGCACACCTTCAAGGAAGGATCATTACAACATATAAAAACGTTGTTATTCAAGACAATCCACATTTCTTTCAGTGTTTGTTCACATTTAAATAAATGCTCAGTTCACTTTGTCACCTCTGGTTCCACATGTTTCAGATGCACATTACACCAGAGATAAAATGGTCATCATGATTGACCCCCTATTTCATTGCGTCTCTCTCATACAGCACATATAGTGTTGGAGTAACTCAGCGGGTCAAGATTCCAGCATTTGCTGTTCCTTGTGTCCTTCTGATAGTTGTGACAGCAACAACAGTTCGCTCAAATCGCAAGCATTCACACAGCAGTCATTTGCACACAGATCACGGTAGAAATGTTGTCAAGGTTTACTTTTGCATCCTGTTCGAATCAAGAGCCACTTACCGGATAGTTAAGTGATTCGCACAACGCACCACAAGCCCCTTCATGATCTAGAGTGAGTCTGGATCCGGGCGAATATTTCGCCGTGAAGTTTCTCGGCGTTCACAGATGAAACAGATCCCATGTCGCCTCTGAGTTTTCCCAGCAGATCTCTCTCTCACCGTTCAGAAGCATTTCCTTTCTCTTTGCTTTACGCCGAGGGGGAGGGGTTCTACAACTTTTTTTTGTTAGTTTTGGGATCACTGCTATATGTCCGGGTTTTATGTTGCGACTGCAGCTATATCTGTGCCAGTGACTGCAAATCTGTGCTCAACCTAATGCAAATGCGGGGGCGGGTAATTGGTGACCGATTTGTGGAAACTCACTCAACCGAGGAGTTGGGAGATGCAATACCCATTCGCTGAAATAACTTTTACAAGTCTGCGCTCCCGCGTGCGGCAGCTGAGTTTCGCACGACAGCGTGCTGCAGATATATCAACTACATTGTTTCCGTTAAATTGTCTTCAATCTCTGTGTGCGTTTGATTAACTGTCTTGAATGCAACATGAATACTGATATCTGCACCCACACACGGATGTGGTATCGGCAATTCCAGTAGAAATAGGTTATCGCAATTCGCTTAACAATTTTAAATTATTATAAAGTACGCATTTTACGAATTAGCAACGCATGTGTATTTGGGCTGGGCGATTTTCAATTCACAACAGCTAATTATTTGCTCCATTGATTGTAAAATTGTTTTACAAATTGTTTTACAAAAAAAACCTATGACTATTATTATTCAAATCCTTAAAACTGCAAGGACGAAGTGATAAAAGGGTTAAACCATAATGCGATGATCTTGCTGTTTAATTGCCAAAGGCGTTGGATAAAGTAATACATTATTCAAATATTCTAACCCTTGTATATATTTCACTAATCTGGTGTCCACATGGGTGTGTGTACAATAGGAAGAAAATATTAAGTCATCTTAGTAACACACTTTTGAAAGACATTTTGTCATTTAAAAGCTGCACCCTCACCTTACTTAGCCATTGTATACAGGAATGAACACTCACTTGGTTACCACAACCCATTGAGAAAAGTCGAGAGTTCTCACTTACGCTGCAACCAGGCACTGAACATAACATTGATAAACCTCTATCGTGAAAACGCACACTCCCATTGTGCCATTATGGTAGCTTAATGAGAATGCAAAAAACAGTACAAGAACTTCGAATGGTAATTACTGTTATTATTCATCATTAAGGTATGCGACATTTTGTTCCCCTTTACAATGATTGTCGCTGAAAACATTTTTAAACCGATGGATTAATCATGTCAATGGATTTATTGGATTGATTGGAAATGTTTTCTATCGATTAGCGGATCCAAAGCATGACATTAATTGGAGGAAGTTAGAGGATCTAGTTATTCTCAAACATCTTTTGTTTTATTTTGTCATTTCTTGAAAACACTTTCTACAAGTGTATTTCGCTTGGTTTATCCCTTTATGGGTTCTGGTTTCTTTTTCTTTATAAATATGAAACCGGATGTAACCGACACTGTAATAGGAATAGATTCATTTTTGAATGGAGGGTTCATTTTAGGTTAAAATGCAGTTCGTAGGATTTGAGGGTATTCTTTCCATCTATCCTTGCATTTTATACATTCCTTACTGAATATTCCCCTCATATCCTCAAGTGCTTTCAACAGGTGACGCCGTCCCTCGCAATCCAGTTTACACCATTCTCTCTCCATCACTTTTTTTTATTATCTTATATTCACAGAACATTTGTTTAACACCACTTACTCATTGCTAGAATATCAAGAGCTTCAAGAATTTTTGTAGAGAATGAATCCTGTTTGGTTTGAACCTGTGGCTGCTGCTTTATTGCATTTTTTTTACCCTACCTGTTATTGTTAATTTCCCCTTCAGTGACTGCATTCCATCCAATTATATCCCGTTCATGTATTAACACATTATTACATTCTCATGCTATATTATCTGACCCTTCAGCTCCATTCCATGTGTTTGAGATCATCTGTCCTTGTCCAAGATTTTCTGCCTTCCAGTGCATGTTTCCAGTTCCTCTAAAGCTGCAAAAATTCACAATAACCATATTATCTGCCTATCTTAAATCTGCCTATGATGAAATGCAAAGTGCCTGAAAACTGTGAGGAGGCCAATAGTAGAAAAAAAAGTGCCGAGACTCAGGGCAATATTAATAAAAGTAATTTTGGGTCATTGATTTGCAAGGATGCAAATGTTGTATTTGGCTTCATAGCCTCACTGAAGAAAATTGAATATCAGTTGAGATAAGTTGGGACTGATGAAATGAGGTACCAGGCCGAGGAGGCAAAGTCTGCACATGATAAAACATGAGAAGTAGCTTTCCAACTTTTAAAATAAATGATGAGAGGGATAGACAGAGTTGACGTGGATAAGCTTTTCCCACTGAGAGTAGGGAAGATTCAAACAAAGGGACATGACTTGAGAATTAAGGGACAGAAGTTTAGGGGTAACATGAGGGGGAACTTCTTTACTCAGAGAGTGGTGGCTGTGTGCAATGAGCTTCCAGTGAAGGTGGTGGAGGCAGGTTCATTTTTATCATTTAAAAATAAATTGGATAGTTATATGGACGGGAAAGGAATGGAGGGTTATGGTCTGAGCGCAGGTATATGGGACTAGGGGAGAATACGTGTTCGGCATGGACTAGAAGGGTCGAGATGGCCTGTTTCCGTGCTGTAATTGTTATATGGTTATATGGTTGTAATGCAACCAATACCACTGAAAATAATCATTGTGGTAATGGTGGCCAAAGCAAAGAACATAGAGCAAGGTATACGCAAGCAATGCATATATACGCATCTGTGTGAGACAGTGAGGGCAGTTTCAAATTAATCATAGTTAAAGAAATTCAGGATGCATGTTGAAAATTATAAAACTGCTCTATAAAAATATTCAAAAGAAGTGAAGATGGAAACTAAGAATACGAGACATCAATATCATGGCAACATCAATGGCGGATGTTTGCAACTACATTGTGACCTACAATTGTTTATTTATTGCATACCCATATACAATTAAACATAGATATGTTTAGGAAAGAACAGCAGATGCTGGTTTAAATCGAAGGTAGATACAACATGCTGCAATAACTCAGTGGGACAGGGTGCATCTCTGGAGAGACAGATATGTTTATATCTCAACGGTTTCAAAGGTCTTTTATTGTCACGTGTACCAATTAAGGTACAGCAGGGACGTGCGGCCAGGGAAGGCAGGGGAGGCAGAGCCTCACCTGTCATACTCCCAATGAAAATAGCTGTTAAGAAAAGTAAAAAATAACAATAAAATAAAATAAATATTAAGTTTTCCACTGATCTGTGTTATAAATGTCATTTCTATATGAATCTAATCATTTTTTATAGTCAAAATCACAAAATTTTCGCACCTCTGCTGCAAATACAGGGAGAAATGAGAGGTGAGGCAGCGACGAGCTGAGCCTCCCCTCTGATTGCGCAACCCCTCAGAAACTGCATGGAGCGCGGGCAATAAGCGTATGCCTGTTACTATCTCTATGTATGTCACCAAAGTAATGTGTGTAAATCCCTTCATTACATGTCCTTACCTTTCATCGTCCAGGTAACGTATTTCACATATAAAGATATTAAATTTGTGCTCGCTGGTCTCATCATAAAACTGCTATGTAAAAGCTCCAGGGGAGGCAGCGATCACGTCTGCCTCACAAGGGTGTGTGTCTTGAGCCCAGTGTAGGAAGAGCGAGCGTCAATTACGTAGGCTCACGTAATTGACGCTGCCTCGCTCTCCCTCCACGTTAGTTAGCTTCAGCAGCGGCGGCGCTGACTGGTAGGTTGATACCAAAGATACTCCTCTAGTATCTTTGGTTGATTCGTTGATTTGTTGCGGCCGATTCGGAGGCTCTGGGCCGCTGAGAGCTCCCAATTGGGCCCCACGCTGGAGTAATCTACTCTCGGCTCGGGACCCCGGCATCCACTCCCGCCGCCGGCCCTCTCCCTCCCTTCTCTCCTTCCCTTCCCTCCCTCCCTTCTCTCCTTCCCTTCCTCCCTTCTCTCCTTCCCTTCCTCCTTCCTCTCTCTCTTTTCCCTTCTCTCATTCCCTCCCTTCTTTCTCTCCTTCCCTCTCTCCCTTCTTTCTCTCCTTCCCTCCCTTCTTTCTCTACTTCCCTCCCTCCCTCCCTCCCTTCTCTACTTTTCTCCCAGACACATACATCACGCATAGACAACTAACACACACACACACACATCACGCACAGACAATTAACACACACACAACTAACACACACACACAAACAACTAAGTTAGGATGGGGTAGAAGCCAGTGCCTCCTCAGCCATTGACCTCACCGCACGTCACTGAGGTACAGTGATATGCGAATTACCATATGAACATATATAGATATAGATATACAATAAAACTAATTAAAACATAATTATAGAATGAAAAAAATGCTTGAAAGTGTTAAATCGAATAGGCAAGACTTTAAATAATGTGCATATTTTGATATCAATGCACTTTTTTTTTTTTGGGTGAACTGGGGCTGGGGACTGGACATTGTGCCTTCCCCCACAGTGGAAATCACTGTGGGGGGATGATTTTTGTATGTAATTGTTTGTAATTGTATTTGTTAGTCTGTGTTCAAGATGGCGGTCGGAGGGGAGAGTGGACGCTGGCGCGGTTTCGTTGCCGCTGCTCTCTCCTCAAATTGTGCTTCTGATTTTCTTTTTTGTGTTTTTGAAAGGAATTCTGTCCCTGATTTGTGTATTGGTCTTTATAACTTCTTTTTTTTAATTCTGATTATATGTTTCCTATAAATCTCTGTAAGGTGTCCTTGAGACCTCGGTATAAGGCGCCCGTAAATAAAATTCATTATTATTATTATATATGTTGTATTCTACAGAAATGGGCAGAGAAATGGCAGATGGAATTTAATTCAAGCAAGTGTGCAGTGCTACACATTATCAATATAAGGTGGTCAATGAGGTCAATATAAGGTGAAATATATAATTAATAGCAAGATCCTTAACAGCAATGATGTACAGAGGGGTCATATTCCAAGCCCATAATGTCCTGACAGTAACAACACAAGTAGATAGAGGGGTAAAGAAGGCATATGGCATGCTTGCTTTCATTGGTTGGGACAGTCGGTATAAGAGTCAGGAAATCATGATTCAGCTATGTAGGACTTTAGTTAGGCCTCAATTGGAGTATTGCGTGATGTTCTGATCTCCCCAATGCAGGAAAGATGTGGAGGCTATTAAAAGGATCAGGATGATGCCGGGATTAGGGGGGTATTAGCTACATGGAGAAATTGGACAGACTTGGATTATTTTCCTCTGGAATGCCGAAGGTTGAGTGGAGACCAGATAGAAGTAGATAAAATTATGAGAGGCATAGAAAGGACACTGTCAAAACCATTTTTCGCAGGATGGAAATATCAAATACTTGATGTAGTGCATAGATTTAAGTTGAGAGAAGCAAGGTTTAAAGGACATGCGCAGGATGAATATTTTACACTGAGTCTGGTGAGTGCCTGGAACGTGTTGTCGATTGTGGTGGCGGAGGCCGATATCATCGTGGCATTTAAGAGACTTTTGGATAAGTACATTGATATGCAGGGAAAGGAGGGATATGGATTATATGATGGTGGATTAGAGTTGGTCTTGGCATTATGTGACATTGTGGACCTAAGGGGCTGTTCCTGTGCTGCACTGTTTTATGTTCCATAAAAAAAGGTTAACTATGTGCATGAAGTTACTGGGACCATTACTCATAGTAATTGATGATTGTGAGATTGTTCTAAACCTCGAACATTGGCAAATATAAATAAAATATCGTACAAGCTATACACATTTACATTGTTTTATCCACCAAATTGCATTTTGCAAATGTAAACCTGGTGCCTTCTCTACATCCAAATAAATCTATATTTAAGTTTGTACCAATTTTATTTTAAATCTGTTCAGGAATACATTAAACATACATAAGACATACATGTACAAATTACCAAATTAATCTACAATTTGAGAGGGAGAAGGGTAAATCGGAGGTGTCAGTATTACAGTTGAACAAAGGGGACTATGTAGCCATAAGGGGGGTGCTGGCCAAAGTTGACTGGAAAGATGCCCTAGCAGGGATGACAGTGGAACAACAATAGCAGGTATTTGGGGGAATAATACAGAAGGTGCAGGATCAGTTCATTCCAAAGAGGAAGAAATATTCCAAGGGGAGTAAGGGGCGAACGTGGCTGACAAAGAATGTCTTCAGTATAAAAATATAAGAGAAGAAGTACAACATAGCAAAGATGAGCGGGAAGCCAGAGGATTGGGTAATGTTTAAAGAGCAACAGAAGATAATTAAAAAGGCAATACGGGGAGAAAAGATGAGGTACGAAGGTAAGCTAGCCAAGAATATAAAGGAGGATAGTAAAAGCTTCTTTAGGTATTTGAAGAGGGAAAAAATAGTTAAGACCAAAGTTGGACCCTTGAAGACTGAAAAGGGTGAATTTATTATGGGGTACAAAAAAATGGCAGAAGAGTTGAACAGGCACTTTGGATCTGTCTTCACTAAGGAGGACACAAACAATCTTCCTGATGCACTAGTGGCCAGAGGATCTGGGGTGACGGAGGAACTGAAGGAAATCCACATTAGGCAGGAAATGGTGTTGGGTAGACTGATGGGACTGAAGGCTGGTAAATCCCCAGGGCCTGATGGTCTGCATCCCAGGGTACTTAAGGAAGTGGCTCTGGAAATTGTGGATGCATCAGTGATCATTTTCCAATGTTCTAGAGATTCAGGATCAGTTCCTGTGGATTGGAGGATAGCTAATGTTATCCCACTTTTTAAGAAAGGTGGGAGAGAGAAAACAGGGAATTATAGACCAGTTAGCCTGACATCGGTGGTGGGGAAGATGGTGGAATCAATCATAAAAGATGAAATAGCGGCACATTTGGATAGCAGTAACAGGATCGGTCCAAGTCAGCGTGGATTTACGAAGGGGAAATCATGCTTGACTAATCTTCTGCAATTTTTTGAGTATGTAACTAGGAAAATTGACAAGGGAGAGCCAGTGGATGTAGTGTATCTGGACTTTCAGAAAGCATTTGATAAGGTCCCACATAGGACATTAGTGGGCAAAATTAGGGCACATGGTATTGGGGGTAGAGTGCTGACATGGATAGAAAATTGGTTGGCAGACAGGAAACAAAGAGTAGGGATTAACGGGTCCCTTTCAGAATGGCAGGCAGTGATTAGTGGGGTACCGCAAGGCTCGGTGCAGGGACCGCAGCTATTTACAATATATATATTAATGATTTAGATGAAGGGATTACAAGTAACATTAGCAAATTTGCAGATGACACAAAGCTGGGTGGCAGTGTGAACTGTGAGGAGGATGCTATGAGAATGCAGGGTGACTTGGACAGGTTGGGTGAGTGGGCAGATGCATGGCAGATGCAGTTTAACATGGATTATTGTGAGGTTATCCACTTTGGTCGCAAAAACAGGAAGGCAGATTATTATCTTAATGGTATCAAGTTGGGAAAAGGGGAGTTACAATGGAATCTTGGGGTCCTTGTTCATCAGTCATTGAAAGTAAGCATGCAGGTACAGGAGGCTGTGAAGAAAGTGAATGGCATGTTGGCCTTCATAACAAGAGGAGTTGAGTATAGCAGCAAAGAAGTCCTTCTGCCGGTGTACAGGGCCCCTAGTGAGACCACACCTGGAATATTGTGTGCACTTTTGGTCTCCAGATTTGTGGAAGGACATTCTTGCTATTGATGGAGTGCAGCGTAGGTTCACAAGGTTAATTCCCGGGATGGCAGGACTGTCATATGCAGAGAGACTGGAGCGTCAGGACTTGTATACTCTCAAATTTAGAAGGATGTGAGGGGATCTTATTGAAACATGTAAGATTATTAAAGGTTTGGACACACGCTAGAGGCAGGAAACATGTTCCCGATGTTGGGGGAATCCAGAATCAGGGGCCACAGTTTAAGAATAAGGGGTAAGCCATTTAGAACGGAGATGAGGAAACACTTTTTGACACAGAGTGTTGTGAGTCTGTAGAATTCTCTGCCTCAGAGGGTGGTGGAGGCCGGTTCTCAGGATACTTTCAAGAGAGAGCTAGATAGGGCTCTTAAAGATAGTGGAGTCAGGGGATATGTAGAGAAGGAAGGCAGGAATGGGGTACTGATTGTGGATGATCAGCCATGATCACATTGAATGGCGGTGCTGGCTCGAAGGGCCGAATGGCCTACTACTGCACCTATTGTCTATTGTCTATTGTCATATGGCATTGTATATATTATCTCAGTCATACAAAGCCCATGGTAATTCCGTGCTGATGTAGGGTTATGGTTAGAGTCCAGAGTGGTTCAAGAACCTGCTAGTTGATGGGAAGAAGCTCTTCTTGAACCTAGAGGTAACTATTCTCAGGCAACAATATTTTGGGGTGATATTTGTCTTTAATGACCAGACTAATTGGGACCCGTTGGATCGCATGTTCACACGGGAGGGCTGGTCCCCCAACGCAATATTCCACCTCTCCACCAATTCCAATATTGAGGGCCAGTGGGGGGGGGGGGGCTTTCTGGAGCACTTGTATGGGTCTTGTGGGCCAAAGGGACTGGTTTCCAGAGGGCTAGTATGGACATTGTGGGCCGAATGGATTCTTGGGTTGGCAGCTCAGTCACTCAGGCCTGGTGGGCTGGCAGCTCAGTCACTCCGGCCTGGTGGGCTGGCAGCAGTCACTCAGCCTGGTGGGCTGGCAGCTCAGTCACTCAGGCCTGGTGGCTGGCAGCTCAGTCACTCAGGCCTGGTGGGCTGGCAGCTCAGTCACTCAGGCCTGGTGGGCTGGCAGCTCAGTCACTCAGGCCTGGTGGGCTGGCAGCTCAGTCACTCAGGCCTGGTGGGCTGGCAGCTCAGTCACTCAGGGCTGGTGGGCTAGCAGCTCAGAAACTGCCCGAAATGCTGCCCAAAACAGGTGAGAGACTATGTAAGAGAGAAGGGGGAGAGGGTGGAGAATCAATTATAGCCATTTTTCTTCTTTTTCTGCAGATCACAGCAATGGAGGAATGTCTATCCTGGCCTGGATCTCACAGGGCCAAGGAAGAGAGGGAAACAAATACTGGGGTGAGGTTTAATACTTGCAGAGGGAATACTTACTGATGGGCCGAAGGGGCTCCTCCTGGGCTAGTACAGGCCTGATGGGCCGAAGGAACTTAACAAAAAATCGGAGTGAAATCTCAGTGAAATACTTTTTCAGGACTTTTCCTGGCCTGGCACGGGCCTTTTGGGCCAAAATGCTCCTCCTGGGATAATATGGGCGTTTTGGGCAGAAGGGACTGGTTTTTGGGCTAATAGGGGGCCTTGAAGGCCGAAATTTGTGGTTTCAGGCAGGCCAAACAACTCATTTCATTTCATTTCCATTACCATTTCAAGCACAGAGCAGGCCAATCACATCATTTCATTTAATTTCCATTTCCAATTCCTTTGCAGTTTCAAGCACAGGGCAGGCCAAACAACTAATTTCATTTTCATTTCCATTTCCATTTCCATTTCAGTTTCAAGCACAGGGCAGGCCAAACAACTCATTTCATTTCCATTTCCATTTCAGTTTCAAGCACAGGGCAGGCCAAACAACTCATTTCATTTTCATTTCATTTCCATTTCAGTTTCAAGCACAGGACAGGCCAAACAACTCATTTCATTTACATATCATTTCCATTTCCATTTCAGTTTCAAGCACAGGGCAGGCCAAACAACTCATTTCATTTTCATTGAGGGCTAACAAATCATTTATTGCAAGTACATTGCAGACTCACAGCTTAGAATCACAGTTGTGGACTCTCCCTCACGATCTGCCAGAGTGACTGACTCACATCCGGCATCCGGGGCTTTATACTCCTGGCCCCCCCAGAAGGGGCGTTACCTTGATCATGGTGACTGACAGGCGAGAGGACCAATCAGCTGATCTCACAATTTTTTAAACATTCATAATTGTTTTATTTTTCAACGATCGGAAAAGTCCTTGGGATTGCTGGAGCGGAGGAGGACAGTGAGTAAGATGGCGCAAAAATCATAGCGATATAGGGTAGAGTTTTTTCTAAAATCAATTAACAACGTAGACAGGAAGTGGTCAAGATGAGACTTTTAGTATAATAATATATATAAGAGACAATGCTTCCTGTAGATCCCTTCGATGGTGTGGATGTCAGTAATTAATGTCCACCATTTTCTGCAGCCTCCTTCATTCTTGTGTTTTTGAATTTCCATATTAGGCCATGATGGAGCTAGTAGGTTTTCTCACCACCGTACACCTGTGGAGATTTGATAGAGTATTTGTGGCATGGTATAAATACAAGGCTATTTCTTTCTTTCTTTAGACACATGCATAAGAAATAGACACTGATAAAATGCAGGACAGGTGTTATTGTAAAATGATTGTATCATTGGAGTATTTTAGACCAGACTATGACAAATTACTAATTATGTTATCATCTCAGAGGGCTAACTGAAGCTGTTTGGAAGACTTTGATATTAGCTTCAGTTTTTCACAAAAACAATTGGGAATAAAACTAATATTTCTTTTAAATAATAATATTCCACCAAAATAACAATAACATACTTCTATGTAAGATGAAATGCATTCTTATTAATAGAATGATATTTATAGTGCAGTAGATGACATCTGGTTTAGATAACATGAATTGGATCACTATTGATAAAAAATGATGATTATTAGATTATTCTTTACCCTGGGCAGAGGCAAAATATCCTGCAGCCATAAATTTCTATTACATAAAACTTTATTTTTCTTTCAATTTTGCATTAATTTACTTCCATTGTAAATTCCTGCATTCACATTATGACAGAGATTATTCATGCAAATCTGTTTTATTCTAACTAAATTCTCTTCCTTATGACAAATACATAGTGTGTTGTTTTACGTGTCCCTTGACTGAAGTGAAAATCCTTCATTTAACCAACTAGAACTCTGTTTCACAAATTGGAATTTAAATTTTCACTATTTATGATGTTACAGAGATGGGCTCACAATATAATCCAGAATTGATTGATGAGTATATATTTTGACCCTGCGTTAAGCTACAGCCTACATCTGTGCATCACTAAGATAGCCTATTTCCTGCTCTATAACATCACCCAACTCGTCCTCTTATTTAACTCAACTGCTGCTGAAATTCTCATCCCTGCCTTTGTTACCTCTAAACTTGACTATACCATTGGATTCATGGACCACCTTCCTTGTTTGTTTCTTTCTAATCCTGAGGTTAACTAAAACTCTGCTACCCAAGCCTTAATCCAATTCAAGTCCCTTCCAGGCATCACTTGTTCTGATTGATCTACAAAGGCAATTTCTCAATTCTGAAATTCTCATCCATGTTTTCAAATCCCTTTATAAACCTTTCCCTCCTTATCTCTGTAAACACCTTCAAACTTGAAACTCTTCAAGGTATCCAAGATGCATTGATCCTGGGCTCTTGGTCTTCCTTGAATATACTCAGTGCTCTAGGCTTTGACATCCATGCACACTAACACCCCATGCCTCTTTTTCCTCATTTAAAACACTTCTTTAAACCTATCATCTTAACCAACATATTTATTTGTCACATCCATTAATATTCCTTTATTTGGCTCTTCATCTCTTCTTATTTTATAATGCTCATGGGAAAAAAATTGTCATTTTTTAATTGAAAAAAAGGTTTATAGATCAGAGTTGCTGATGCATAGGTAGTGATACAGTTGGGAACACATTTCATATTATGATTAAATGGGAAGCACTGAACCCAAAATATTAAAAAAAAGAATTCAGAGACCAGGGTCATGAACTTAAAGAAAGGAGACTTTGAAGGTATGATACGGGTATTGGCTAGGATAGAACGGCAAATTATAGTTAAAGGGTTGACTGCAGAGATGCAATGGCAAAGATTTAAAGACTGCATGGATGAACTCTAAAAATTGTTCATCCCTGTCTGGCGAAAAAATAAAAGGGGGAAGGCGGTTCAACTGTGGCTAATGAGGGAAATCAACGAGTTAAATCCAGGGAAGAGGCATATATTAATTTGCCAGAGTAAATTGCAAACCAGAGGACTGGGAGGAATTTAGAACTCAACAGAGGAGGATAAAGGGGTTAATTATGAGGGGGTAAAAAGAGCACAAAAGAAACCATGCCGGGAATATAAAAACTGACCATAAAAGCTTCTTTAGATATGTAAAAAGGAAAAGATTAGAGAAGACAAATGTAGGTCCCTTACAGTCAGAAACAGGTGAATTTATAATGTGAAACAAGGAAATTGCAGAACAGTTAAACAAGTACTTTGGTTCTGTCTTCACTAAGGAAGACACAAATAATCTCCCAGAAATACCAGGGGACCGAGGATCTAGTGGTAGGGAGGAACTGAAGGGAATCCACATTAGTCAGGAAATGGTGTAAGGTAAACTGTTGGGACTGAAGGCAGATGAATCCCCAGGGGCTGATGGTCTGCATCCCAGAGTACTCAAGGAGGTGGCCCTTGAAATCGAGGATGCAATGGTGATCATATTCCAATGTTCTCTCGACTCTGGATCAGTTCCTGTGGACTGGAGGGTAGCCAATGTAACTCTACTTTTTAAGAAAGGAGGGAGAGAGAAAATGGGGAATTGTGTGTAATTTTGGAGTATTGTGTGTAATTTTGGTCTCCTAATTTGAGGAATGATATTATTGTTATTTAGGGAGTGCAGTGTAGGTTCACCAGGTTAATTCCCGGGATGGCGGGACTGACGTATGATGAAAGAATGGATTAACTGGGCTTGTATTCACTGGAATTTAGAAGGATGGGAGGGGATCTTATAGAAACATATAAAATTCTTAAAGGATTGGACAGGCTGGTTGCAGGGAAAATGTTCCCAATGTTGGGGGAGTCCAGAACCAGGAGTCACAGTTTAATAATAAAGGGTAGGCCATTTATGACTGAGATGAGGAAAAATGTTTTCACCCAGAGAGTTGTGAATCTGTGGAATTCTCTGCCACACAGGGCAGTGGAGGCCAATTCACTGGATGTTTTCAAGAGACAGTTAGATTTAGCTCTTAGGGCTAAAGGAATCAGGGGATATGGGGAAAAAGCAGGAATGGGGTATTGATTTTAGATGATCAGCCATGATCATATTGAATGGTGGTACTGCCTCGAAGGGCCGAATGGCCTACTCCTGCATCTATTTTCTATGTTTCTATGTCATACACAATGTTTGTGATATGAGAATTTGAGCTGGCACAAAATTGTAAGAAAAATATTGACATACAATTTTTAACACGGGGATGGTTAACTTCTTGATGTTGTTCATTGTTATTTCATTCCTTCAGCAATAGATCTTCATTAAAATCTTTGTTGAAGTGTGTTATGCTTGCTTATGAAAGAGCAGTAGAACAAATTAAAAATCGTTCTTGTGATCTGATAATTCTATATCCACTAAATGTTTCACAAAAAAATAATCATAACTCTCCTTTGAAGTTCTGCTGTATGAAGAATTTGACATAAACTCTTAAAACTCGCAAACCTCTGCAACAATACAATTGTCACTGTTTCTGCCTCCAGCTGGAATGCAATTAAATGAAAATAGAACACAGTAGACCATTAAACGCAATTGTTTTTATCTCTTCACCTGACTAACTTTAACTGGATCTTTACTGACATTTTTGATTTTCTTTGAGAGTGAGATGGAGACCATCTACATTCCACTATTACGCCCGCACTGTCACTGCTCCAATGCTGAATGTCTCTTCAGATTGAACTAACAGTTAAAATGTGGATAGTAAGTAAATCCTCTGGATTATCAAAAAGTAATGTCCATGTATATTTTAATTTGAAATGCTTCTAATGTGTCTTTCTGAAAATGCTGTCTGATCTGTTAAACATTTCCAGCTTTTCCATTTTTATTTCAGATTTTCAAAATCTACATCTTCCATTGTGCAATCTCTGAATTAGTTGAAGATACCTGCAATGGAAAAATATGTTTTCTTGGGTGGCAATAATCTGCATTATTATTAAAAAATACCACAAATATATACGGTTAAAGTCTGGAACTGCTTAACAGATTCTCCCACCAATAAGGTGCCAGGTTCAAGTGGTCGAGTCTGTTTTACTGTTATAGGCAAGTGTATGGTAAGGTACAGGTACAATTTAAAAAAAAGCACATGCAAACAGAATTTACAGTATATATAAATTACACGTAAAGTTCTCCAAGAAAGAAGACTGCAAAAAATAAAACATTAGTGCAAAAATATAATTGGAAAGAATATCAGGTCCATAGTGGGGCAGTGCTCCTTTGTTTATTGGATTGCTAAAATCAGAAGAATTTGAGTACAATTAACAACACGAGGGGAGATAGTGTCTGTTATTACTGATTGTCTGCTATAACCGTATATAGATACATAGATACATAGAAAATAGGTGCAGGAGTAGGCCATTCGGCCCTTCGAGCCTGCACCGCCATTCAATATGATCATGGCTGATCATCCAACTCAGTATCCCGTACCTGCCTTCTCTCCATACCCCCTGATCCCCTTAGCCACAAGGGCCACATCTAACTCCCTCTTAAATATAGCCAATGAACTGGCCTCAACTACCCTCTGTGGCAGAGAGTTCCAGAGATTCACCACTCTCTGTGTGAAAAAGTTTTTCCTCATCTCGGTCTTAAAGGATTTCCCCCTTATCCTTAAGCTGTGACGCCTTGTCCTGGACTTCCCCAACATCGGGAACAATCTTCCTGCATCTAGCCTGTCCAACCCCATAAGAATTTTGTACGTTTCTATAAGATCCCCTCTCAACCTCCTAAATTCTAGCGAGTATAAGCCAAGTCTATCCAGTCTTTCTTCATATGAAAGTCCTGACATCCCAGGAATCAGTCTGGTGAACCTTCTCTGCACTCCCTCTATGGCTATAATGTCCTTCCTCAGATTTGTAGACCAAAACTGTACGCAATACTCCAGGTGTGGTCTCACCAAGACCCTGCACAACTGCAGTAGAACCTCCCTGTTCCTATACTCAAATCCTTTTGCAATGAAAGCTAACATACCATTCACTTTCTTCACTGCCTGCTGCGCCTGCATGCCTACTTTCAATGACTGGTGTACCATGACACCCAGGTCTCGCTGCATCTCCCCATTTCCTAATCGGCCACCATTTAGATAATAGTCTGCTTTCCTGTTTTTGCCACCAAAGTGGATAACCTCACATTTATCCACATTATACTGCATCTGCCAAACATTTGCCCACTCACCCAGCCTATCCAAGTCACCTTGCAGTCTCCTAGCATCCTCCTCACCGCTAACACTGCCCCCCAGCTTAGTGTCATCCGCAAACTTGGAGATGTTGCCTTCAATTCCCTCATCCAGCTCATTAATATAAATTGTAAATAGCTGAGGTCCCAGCACTGAGCCTTGCGGTACCCCACTAGTCACTGCCTGCCATTGTGAAAAGGACCCGTTTACTCCTACTCTTTGCTTCCTGTTTGCCAGCCAGTTCTCTATCCACATCAATACTGAACCCCCAATACCGTGTGCTTTAAGTTTGTATACTAATCTCTTATGTGGTACCTTGTCGAAAGCCTTCTGAAAGTCCAGATACAACACATCCACTGGTACTCCCCTATCCACTCTACTAGTTACATCCTCGAAAAATTCTATAAGATTCGTCAGACATGATTTACCTTTCGTAAATCCATGCTGACTTTGTCCAATGATTTCACCACTTTCCAAATGTGCTGCTATCCCATCTTTAATAAGTGACTCTAGCAGTTTCCCCACTACCGATGTTAGACTAACTGGTCTGTAATTCCCCGTTTTCTCTCTCCCTCCCTTCTTAAAAAGTGGGGTTATGTTTGCTACCCTCCAATCCTCAGGAACTACTCCAGAATCTAAAGAGTTTTGAAAAATTATCACTAATGCATCCACTATTTCTGGAGCTACTTCCTTAAGTACTCTGGGATGCAGCCTATCTGGCCCTGGCCTTTAAACCATTCAATTTACCCAACACCACTTCCCGACTAACCTGGATTTCACTCAGTTCCTCCCTCCTTTGACCCCTGCTATTTCCGGCAGATTATTTATGTCTTCCTCAGTGAAGACGGAACCAAAGTAGTTATTCAATTGGTCCGCCATATCCTTGTTCCCCATGATCAATTCACCTGTTTCTGACTGCAAGGGACCTACATTTGTTTTAACTAATCTCTTTCTCTTCACATATCAATAAAAACTTTTGCAGTCAGTTTTTATGTTCCCTGCCAGTTTCCTTTCATAATCTATTTTCCCTTTCCTAATTAAGCCCTTTGTCCTCCTCTGCTGGTCTCTGAATTTCTCCCAGTCCTCTGGTATGCTGCTTTTTCTGGCTAATTTGTACGCATCATGGGGGGATGATATGTACAGTGCTATTGGACAAACAGCCAATAAACATACACTGCACAATAAGCAATAAAGGACACAAAATACACGATACCTTGGGATGGTACAGTGACCGTGCAGTATAGTAGCTACCTTACAAACAACAGAGACCTGAGTTCGACCAGGTGCTCCCTGCGAAAGTCCCGTGGGTACTCGGGCTTCCTCCTGTGTTGTGGAGACGTGCATGTTTGTGGTTTTATTGGCTTCTGTGGGATCTGTACGTCACTGGTGGAGCTGCTGTCTCATGGCGCCTGGGTTCGATCCGGGGCTCAGGTGCTCCCTGTGTCCACTTGGGTTTCTTTTGGGTGCACTGGTTCTATCCTTCACACTGTTGTCCTTTGTGTGTGGGGTGGAGCTGCTGTGCCAGGGTGCCCGAGGAGGGGGGCGGTGGGGCTGGGGGGTGGGGGACTAGGGGGGGGCGGGAGGACTGGGGGGGGGGCAGTCTCGGGGTTTGCTTGGGGTCGGGCCTAGGTCTTTGGTGCTGTGGAATGGCGGCTCTGCCAGCAGTTTGCGGAGGCCTTAGGGCTACAGGCCTACATGTCTTTTTGGTGGTGCGAGGTTAAGGGGGTAAGGGGGGAGGGGGGGAGGGCACCTGGAGGAAATCCACATTGTCACAATGTCTTTGTTTCTGCAATGTGGGAGGAACGATAGAACCACTATGTTAGTTCTGTCCTACGCATTGTGAATTGTCCCTGGTGTGTTGGCACGAACTCAGTGTTTCCATGCTGTATCTCTAAACTAAATCAAGCTAACATGGTTCAAAAACATCATTGCTCCATTCACCTAGCGGTCATTCTGTGAAGCAACAAATCTGCAACAGATTTGATTTGCTATAACAGAAATCCGTTATAATGAGGTTCGCTTAAATGAGGGTTTGTAACTATTATTTTTGTAACTATGTATTTGTAACTATTATTTTTGTCAATCAGCATTTTTATGGAAAATTCTGGAAAATGAACAGAAACCAGAAACTATTAAAGTTAAAGCACAAGTGGTGGGCTGTGGCCTGTTTTACTTCCAGGCAATACCCGGGTTTAGTTGAATTCTGGCATTAGGGCAAAGACAGCTTCTGTGGGAAGAATCCTTCTTACATTTGAAGCCACTTTTAATGGAAGATTCCACGCTATTTACATAGCATACAGATAAAATATATTATTCCAAATAATAATGTATAACAGATTAATTTTAACATTTTTTTTGGCATGGGCAAATGTGAAGTACTGAAACTTGTCCTTAATCCTCACCCTGCTCATTTATTTTAGAAATGAATAATGCAACTATGCAATGGAATGATATCAATGATAATAATTGTACAAATGAATAACTGTTTAAAAACTGCATTTCACCAGAAATTTAGTCTACAGTACCGCCATTGTATTTCAGTACCTGAAGTATTGTTGTGATGAAAGGTCATCCATCTGAAATGTTAACTCTGTTTCTCTCTCCACAGATGCTGCTTGACTGCTGACTATTTTGTAGCATCTTCTATTTTTCCTTAAATTTGGCCTTCTTGGTCATATTCAATATGAGTGAGATGATTTCAGCAACATGTTTCTAATATATGCATGAAATTGTAAATGCTAAGGTGGATATTCAATATGTTTTCACTTTGAATCTTTTTTTATACATTTATAAACAGATCCTGTGGCAATATAAGCAACTAAACTTTGATTTATTAAAGCATATAGATGACTATAATATATTTGATTTAAACCATTAGAGCCTCCTTACATAATATACCTTGACGAGGACATTAGGACAATTCTAATAAATAGGCAGACAGATGCAAACTGACCTACCGTAAATGATATTGCATTATTGCTCAACTGAAAATTAAAACATTCTGTATGTTCATAATCTTTATCAGAAATATGATGTACCCCAGTCATCTGAGAAAATAAGTTACAGACGGGCTTTATCAGATCGAAGGGAATGCACTGGCGTCTGGGAATTCTAGTAATTTTTAACTTTTTAATAATTTATTTAACAAAAGCTTGTCAGTTTGATGTGAACTTATAATAACAAGTGTTCCTGTAAATCGTTTCACAGTAGGTTTATTCTCCATTTAGCTGCAGAAACTTCCTTGTTCTTTTCGACGTCACACATTCATTCCAGCTTCAGTTTCTATTTACTTTTGTCTTTCCTGAAACTAAGGACGACGTGTTGCTCATTGGCTTAGTTCTTTAAAAAAGAGCGTACCCGATAACAATTCCAAAATGAACAATGGTTAAGGCCATTGATAGTTTCCTGAAGTATTTTAAAATTGCTGAAGTGCTTCTGAAGTAATTAGATACATACTTGGCATAATTTATTTTGATGCTATAACTGAGTTACCCAAGCAATTAATTTCCGTGAAAGCTTTTAAATTGTCCTGATACCGATTAACTATCTTGTCTTAAATTCTGTGAAAACTCCTATTTCAATTCTCAATTTCAAAGCAGATTTATGTACAAGGCAGAATGTTTCAGCGTGGTAGAAGCTCCCATAGATCTGAATGGGACCTGAGCATAGAATTCCAAACACATTTGCCTTAAATTTCTTGCTCAGATATTTTGCCTATCCTGTGTAACGTTATTTGTACACCATAAGTTCAGGAATAGTGTCAAGCATTTTCAGATTTGCTGTGTCATTATACAAATTAGTGCTCAAAACGTCTGAGGCTATATAAAGTTCTATTCCACCTTGACCCATTGTCAGTCTAGGATTTTATAAAACTCAGTCTGCAGTAAAACCAGTAAGTTGAAATGGATTACCCTGGCATGAATGAACACATGGGTTAACGTTACTGCTAAAACAGGATATGAAAAAAATCGAGCCAAAGATAGCAAAGCTCAGCTGCACAGTATCTGTTGTTTGGGTAGTAAAGGATTGATTTGGTTCCAATATGGTTTGTGAGGCATGCACATATTTTGTAATACAAGTCACACCTGTTCCCATATTGGGAAGGAAACTAGCATATTGAACATGTTGTAAGCAAGAAATATATGGAGGGAGCACATCAGTCATTGGTCATTACTGTTTTGATAATGACATTGCCAAATTGGACTTCAACAATACAGCTAGAGAATAACACACATGGACAAACCAGTGTTTATCAACTGGAAGGATTTCTTCTCCCTTCAAATCTGCACGATATGAAAGGATCATTGATTATTTGCATGTGCATCATTGATTGATTTAAGGAGTGTTGGCTGGTACGACTTATTTTCCAGACCTCCCGGCAGTTCGGGAAGTCTGCTGGGAGTACTGATGCAGAAGTACTCACTTCAAGGATTCAGCAAATAATATTGCTCATGCACGCGATACTTTAGTTACCTTTCTCCCAGGAATGTAACATAATCGAAAAGACAAAGCGAGGGACAGCACTACAATCTAAAGGGGAATGGAAGAAAAAAGTGAGGAGAAGGCTCCAGGCATTTTAACTCGGGAAGCTGTTCTCCTAGATATACCACTGTGAGGAGCATGACAGAAGACTCTGGTTCAGTAAATATGTCCTCAGTTCTTAATACCTCAACTTCAGCCACCGAGCAGGGTCAAAACCATATTGTCAATGGCTATTAAGGCCAAGATAGTCAATCATTTTTAAACTTCCAGCTCTTTCTTGGCTGAGGCCAAGAATATCTGCATCATATTTCAGTTTACAAATTGTAAAATCACTATGGTATTAGAGAGTCCACATATGCTTTCTACTTCAAGCCAGGAGAATTCTTCTCATCCTCCCAGCAGAGCAGCTGTGAAATGATTCCAGTAACCCCAGTTCCCAATCCGTGCACACAAGATAATGTTGTATGTATAATTATACTCCAAATGCCAGCAGGACATTCATAGCAAAACCACTGGCAAGCAGAAGCAATGCCTCTGCTGTCTGAGCAATGGAGAAGGCTTGAATTACATTGCCCATCAGATCTCATATTGTACTACATGCTTGAGCTATAAACAACCTTGCAATTTTAGGCCTCTGACCTTGCCAACAAATGAAAAACTGGAGAAGGAAGCATGAGAGTCAGAAAAGAAGAGGAAGTGAAGTTTATAGAGGAGGAAGATTAAAGAACAAGCTGAGTGGGGAGCCAAATTCCTGGTTAAGAATTCAATTTTTTGTCTGCAATGGAGAAATTATAAGATTATGATTTCAATATGCACATTGTACAATAGTTCCCATCTTCTTTTTCCTCGACATTCTACTCTCTATTTGATCATAATTTAGAAAAAAAAACACTAAATCACCAGTCTTGAATGTCCAAATGTGGCAAAACGCAAAACAAAATATCAACTGTTCAGGTGTATTGTCATCCATGTTCCTTTGTGTCTCCAACTGTCTAACGACGAGTTTGGTGTAGTTTAGTTTAGAGATACAGTGTGAAAACAGGCCCTTCGGCCCACCGAGTCCGCACCGACCAGTGATCCCCGCATATTAACACTATCCTACACCCACTAGGGACAATTTACACATACACCAAGCCAATTAACCTACATACCTGTACGTCTTTGGAGTGTGGAGGAAACTGAAGATCTCAGAGAAAACCCAAGCGGTCATTGGGAGAATGTACAAATTCCATATAGACAGAACCCAGGTCTCCGGCACTGTAAGCTGGAAGGCAGCAACTCTACCGCTGCTCCATCGTGTCGCCCACGAGCTGCCACTCTCTTTGTAGATCAAGAAATATATGCCAAGTGACCTTACTAAGACATATAAGTATGCAAGGTAATAGGTGCAGGGTTAGGCCTCCTGGCCCCTCAATCCTTATCCGCAATTTAGTAAAGGTCAGTGGGGGCGCTGCAAGCCGGCAGCCCTGCCAGCAAAGTGTTAGTTTTTTCAACTTTTTTCATTTTTTAGTGTGACTCAATGTGTGTTTTTAATGTGTCTCTGAGTGTCTTGTTTGGGGGGTGGTGTGAGGGGGTAAGGGGGAAACCATTTCGGCCGCCTCCTCGACAGAGAGGCGACCTTTTCCACGTCGCCTCCCCTGTGGCTTAACATCGAGGATCGGGCAGCCTTTCCCGGAGAAGCGCCCGGGGCTTCAGCGGGCGAGCGAGCCCTCGCCGGGGGTCGCCGGAGGGGAGCGCTCCGTTCGCTGGCCCGCGGCAGCCTGAATCCGCGGTCTGCGGAGCTCCAGCTGGCGTGGCGTCCGCAGCCTGAGATCCCTCGTTGGGGACCCGGGAGGAGAAGAAGTTCCGACCGCCAGCCCACGGCCTACTTCTACCGCGGGCGCGGCGGGGACTTACCATCAGGAGCGGGGTCCCTCGCCGGGGACCCCTGGAGAGGAGCTCTGACCGCCAGCCCTGCCGTCTGCGGTGCTTTTGGCTGCGGCGCGGCGGGAACTTTAAATATTCGACTGCCGGCCTGCTGGACTTTGCCTTGTCTGAACTTCTGGACGCCCATAGCGGCGGCTGCGGAGGGTTGAGGTCCCGACTACGGGGGAAAGTAGAGGAGAACTGGCCACATTTTGTGCCTTCCATCACAGTGATGAATGATGTGGTGGATGTTTGTGTTAAAGATTGTTGTTGTGTTTTTGTGTGTTCTTTTTCATTGTACCGCTGCTGGCAAATTCATTTCACTTGCACTTTATGTGCAAGTGACGAATAAAACTGAAATTGATATTGAGATTGATCATGGTTGACCAGCTCCAGGTCTCAGCTCCTTTTTTGCCAACTTTCAATTGTCCTGAATTCCTGACCTTTCAAAAATGTATCTACCTCAAATACATCCAGTAATCTAGCCTCACAATCTTCTAGGGATGAGAATTCCAGTAAAAAAGGTTCACAAAATGCTGGAGTAACTCAATGGGTTGGCAATATCTCGGCTAGAATGTTTCAGGTGATGTTTCAGGTTGGGACCCTTCTTCTGACTGATTTTTTTGGAGGGGAGAAGAAACCTGGGAGAAAGGAGAGGTAGGATAATGAATGGCAGGTAATAGGTAAACAGAGGTGAGGGGGGGAGGGGGGTTTAGATAGGTGGATGTTTGGAACAAATGGCAGAGATTAAAACAGAAAGTGTGCAACAAAAGATTTGAAGTTGCAAATTGTGAAGCTGGAGGAAGGAATGTGGGTAGCGGGGCGGGGAGGGGGAAAGTAGGTGCAAGCCCAAGTGGGGCACAGCGAAGGGGGGGGGGAGGTCAGGGATGAAAGGGAAGGCTGTTATATACCCAAGTGGAATATGATGTGCTGTTCCCCCAGTTTGCGTGTGGCCTCACTCTGGCAATGGAGAAGGCCCAGGACAGAAAGGTCAGTATGGGAATGTGAAGGGGAGTTAAAATGGTTAGCAATCGAGAGATGCAGTAGGATTTGTTGGACTGAGCATGTTCTTGGTGAACGGTCGTCGAGTCATCGCATGGTCTTGCTGATGTATAGGAGGACACATCGGACTCTTTGAGGTTAGAGGAGGTGCATGTGAACCTGTGTCGCACCTGGAAGGACTGCTGGGCTCCCTGGATGAAGGTGAGGGAGGAGATATAGAGACAGGTGTTACTTACACCTCCTGTAGTTGCAGGGGAAAGTACCTAGGGAAGGAATGGTTTCATGGAACCAAGGTTTAGGTTTCAGCGAACCAAGGTGTGCAGAGGAGTGTGAGGTACGGTGGGGTGGATAATGGGGACTGAGTGGAGGGGGGTGTAAGGTGGTGGGTGGGAATTAGGGGAATAGCATGGTTAGTATAGGGGGTAGAGCAGCAGGCAGTGGTGCCATTACTGATGTTTCCCATTGGAAGGATGGAGCAGTGGGACCCAGGAGAGGCAGCAGGGGAATCAGTCTATGTGAAGCCGCTGGAGCCTGGATTTGGGCCTCGAACCCCGATTAGTTGACGGTTTCAGCCTGCTAGTGGTCGGGGGAGAGCTGAGGATCGGCGGAGTCAATAGCTCTGACTCACGGGTGGCCAGAGCTGCAGAGATTCACCACACTCTGCGGGAAGAGGCGGATCGAATGGAAAAATCCTGTGGGTTAGATCTGGCCCACAGCCATATATTGTGATCCTTTGGACCAGAGGATCTCTCACCTCCTCTCCTATTTAATAATTAAGATCACCTATGGTGTATGAGGAAAACGGGATGCTCGATCTCAGCTGTGGACTGCTATCTCATGAACAAGCTGCAAAATGATTTCCACCACTTGCTCACGCAGCAGTGAAGCCTTTTGAAGAAATGTGGGATGACTTCCATCAGCCGACGACAACTTGAACTGGCCACTCAGAAAACCTTTCCTTTTTTGATGTGTTAAAGTAATCAACAGCAAAACATTTCTCGTTTAATGCTGGACCAATGATGATCAGTAGGCAGCACAATTCATTATTTTGGCCAACATGGTGTTCATCTTCTTTGTCTTCCTCTACTTCTTTGGCAGCCCCTTGGGATCAAGGATCTTACTTCCACTCAGGCTTGTCAGATTCAGGCATAATTAACATGGGGATCACTGACTCTTCTATGTACAGGACAGGTTGATGACTGATTGCTCAAAATTGTGAACAATCTTGGGCATCATATCTGAGGAAGGATGTGTCGGTGCTGGAGAGGGTCTGCAAGAGGTTTACTAGAAGGATCCCAGGAATGAGTAGGCTAACATATGATGAGGTTTAAGATGAAGGGGAAAAGATTTAATAGGAATGGAGGTATGGAACATGTTGCCAGAGGATGTAGTTGAGGATGGGACTATCCCAACGTTTAAGAAGCAGTTAGACTGATACATGGATAGGATAGGTTTGGAGGGGTATGGACCATACGCAGGCAGGTGGGACGAGTGTAGCTGGAACATGTAGGCCGGTGCGGGCAAGTTGGGCCGAAGGGCTTGTTTCCACACTGTATCGCTCTATGACTCTGAGCGTTTGACGGCACTGGGCCTCTACTCACTGGGGTTTAGAAGGATGAGGGAGGACCTCATTGAAACTTACCACAGCTGACTAAATAGAATTATACAGCATTGGAACTGGCCCTTCGACCCACTGTGTCCGTGTTGATCATGATGCCAACCTAAGCAATCTCATCTATCTGCACATTGTCAGTATCCCTCTATTTGCTGCCTGCTGATATGTCTGTCTAAAATCATCTAAGCATTCTGAACAGATCTACTTCTATCACCTCCCTTGATAGTGCCTTCCAGGTACCAACCTCTCACTCTGTAATAAAAAACTTGCCTTGCAAATCTCTTTTAAACATTTCCCCCACTCACTTGTAAACTATGCTCTCTAATATTTGATATAACCACCTTTGAAAAAGACTCTATCTGCCCTGTCTTTACCACTCATTATCTTATACTTATACATACTTTTATTAGGTCGTCCCTTAGCCTTGAATGCTCCAGAGAATCCAAGTTTATCCATCCTTTCCTTATCGGAATCTTTCCTTATATTAATCTCTAAGCTAGGCAGCATCCTGGTGAATCTCTTCTCCACCATTTCCAAAGCCTCCACATCCTTCCTGCAGTGCGGCAACCAGAATTGCAAACAAAACTCCAAATGTTTTACACAGCTGCATCTTCACGTTTATGATACATACTCTGACCAATGAGGACAAGCATGCTGTACATCTTATTTTTTAAATCACCCTATTCAATTATCTTGCCACTTTCAGGGAGCTATGCACTTGCACCCCAATACCCCACTGTGCATTAGTAATTATGATGGTCCTGCCATTTACTGTACAGTTATAACGTGGATCTCAATCTTGGGGACAGTGGTCTGGGAGAGGACATGGGTTTCCTTGTCCTTCCAATGAACTTGGAGAAATATGAGGATTTTGCAGAGACTTTTCTTGGTGTTTATCCAGCGATGTGAGGTCCTGTAGATAGTTCGACTCAAAAGCACAGAGGAAAGCAGAATTTATTGATGCCTTGTAGACCAGGTAGTTTTATGACAGGCTAAGGCCGGAGGCAGGTACTATCTCAATGTTTAAGAAACATTTGGACAGGTACATGCATGGGACAGGTTTAGAGGGGTATGTGAAGGCGGGTGGGACAAGTGTAGATGGGACGTGTGGACAGTGTGGGTAAGTTGGGCCAAAGGGTCTGTTTCCACGCTTTATTATTCTACGACTCTATGACTCTAAAGTTCTCGATCTTCAAACATCCATTCCCTTAATCAACCAAAGGCTATGTTTGCGCTTTGATGGTGATGGTGAGTTACATAATTGATAGTTGTTTTCAAGGGTCCTGCCATGAACCATTATGGTTAGAGAGTAGTGCGGTACAGCAGGGGTAGGGTAGCAGAGGACCTTTGGCTTGTGAATGGTAAGTGTAAGGCCCATTCCCTTTTACATTTCATTAGGAGGTCAGATGCCTGTGGATTTGTTTCTTTTCTCTTGAAGAAAGGTGAAGCTTCCAATCCAGGAATGTCTTATATTATATTTATAGATTTCTGAGTCATTCTCTCCACCCAAATGGCAGGCTGGTTTGCCCGCTGCATAACCGGGAACCTGCCCGGAGAGGGAAGCCCAGCGAGTCCAGCTTCTGTGAGCCCGGCTCCTGCGCACCCTGAAGACCCGAAATAAGGTCATAAATGATAGGAGCAGAATTAGGCCATTCGGCCCATCAAGGCTACTCCGCCATTCAATTACGGCTAATCTATCTCTCCTAACCCCATTCTCCTACCTTCTCCTCATAACCTCTGACACCTGTACTAATCAAAAATCTATCTATCTCTGCCTTAAAAATATCCACTGACTTGGCCTCCACAGCCTTCTGTAGCAAAGAATTCCACAAATAAATCAGAGAGAAGGATGGAGGGAGTCGGCGATAGCGGCGGACACTGGACAAAAGGCCCGGTAAGAAGAACGGGGTGGGGGTCTATCCTTCTGCGTCCTCAAGGTCGCCTGTGGAAGAGGCGCCCCCCCCACCCCGCCCCCGAGCTGAAGAGGGCTGTGCAAGGACAACAGTTCACGGGATGACCGAAATGGAGGTGACAGCTGCAACAGGGCTTTGTGGGCAGCTGCAGCTGGGACGGTAACGTGGCACCAAAAGGGCGATCTTGCACAAAGAATCAGTGGGCTGTAGTATACATTCTGTACTAATTGGGGTATTGAGCTTATGTATGGTGATAGCTACTGATTAGTATGCAAAAAAGTATTTCTCTGTACCTTGGTACACATGATAATAAAGACAGCAATGAAGCCCTTCTGCCCACCATCCACGCCAACCAGTGATCACTCGTACACTAATTCTATCCAACGCACAAAGAACAATTTATGGAAACCAATTAACCTACAAACCTTCATGTCTTTGGAATGTGTGAGGAAACCGGAGCAGCCGAAGAAAACCCATGCGGTCACAGGAAGAATGTCCAAACTCTGTCCAGACAACACCCATAGTCAGGAACGAACTCTGTTCTCAGGCCCAGTAAGGCAGCAACTCTACCGCTGCGCCTCTATGCCACCGCTGTGGACACTTTGCAGCTTCTGTGAGCTGTCAGTTGACAGGTCTTTTTGTCATGGCTGTTTGATAAGAGCCTGCTTTGTGAGCTCCTTCAGAGCTTTGACATTGATCTTCTTGCTCCATCTCTCCTGTTGACTCATGGTTGACCAAGAATTGCTTAAACTTGCATGGAGTTCCCATTGCAAGCTTTTCCAGTCCTGTTCAAGTTCATGACAAGTAACTTAATCAGTCATTCAGAGGGAACTTTAAGCAAACTATTGAAGTAGGAATTTGTCACTTTTTTCATCCTGAACACTTTACATTTTCCAGCAATATCAAGGCAAGAGGGAAGCATGGGAGATAGGCCCCAAACTAAGGCAGAATTGCCTTGGGTGTTAGATTTTCCTGGAGGAGGCAGTCTCACTCTGTTGCAGCATCGAACGCTGCTTTCATTAGACAATAGGTACAGGAATAGGCCATTTGGCCCTTCTAGCCAGCACGGCCATTCAATGTGATCATGGCTGATCATCCCCAATCAGTACCCAGTTCCTGCCTTCTCCCCATATCCCCTGACTCCACTATTTTTAAGAGCCCTACCTAGCTCTCTCTTGAAAGCTAGCTCTCTCTCATTCATACCAGTAATTAACTGTCGAAAGGTTGTATGTGTCCAAGTTTTTATATAAATATACATTCACTGGACTTTATTCCAATCTTGAGTTTCTTCGTGCAACCAGGCAACATGTGTTAGGTTGGAATCCAACAGGCCCGTAACTATAATACAAATGCAGAACTAAGGAAAAGTGTGCTGAACACTTTAAATGCCTGCCTTTGTTGAAAAAAATACTTCTTTTGGTAGGTATATGTCTGTTTAAGACGATTCTTCAGAATGCGCACTACAATTCCATTTGTTGGAGTTTGATTAACTGTCAATGGATCCTCGGCGGTTTTAAGCGCTCAGTCATTGTTTAATCGGCAGAACCCATTATTAGTAACTACACACTGGAGAAGGGACAGGGGAGGAGACGAGAGGAGTTTTAATTAGGGCTACTGTTTCCAGCCACTTGGCAAAGCTTCCGTTTTGCCTTTGTGCTAGAGTTGTTTGATGGCTGTTGGAGTGTGTTTGTTCGCTACATTTGCACAGCCAGTCCTGCTGCCGTGCACCCATGGCAACGCCATTGTTTATATCTGGGTGACATTCGCTGGTAGCTTAGGAAAACTCCGAAAAACTAAGCAGAACAATGCCAGTGACTTTTAAAAAGCAGTACTAGGCTCATTGCATGCTTTAGAACACACTTTGACTTTCAAAGTACAATCTAGGATACTTTTTTTCTCTCTCTTCTGTTGACACCCCAATTCTTATTTTTTACGTGTAGTGAATTTAAACTGAAAACCACATCCTATGAAAATGCAATTAGAATAGAGAAATAAATAACTCAAAACCCATAGTTAATTTTCCTCACCACCTACTGCTACCCTCCCTGAAATGGTATTGAAATTAAATTGTATGAATGTTAATGAAGAGATGATTTACATGATTTTGTGAAATTATTTTGCTGCTTTAATGGAGCTGTTAGCAACTCCATTAAGATTGCTAATTGAAAGCACAATGTGTGCCGTCCACATCCTGCACTGCAGTGACCTCTACCATCAGGAAGGACAAGGACAGCAAGCTCATGGAAACACCACCATCTACAGGTTCACCGCCAAGGCATACACCTATGGTCTAGATTTCCCTAAACAAACAACATTATGGGAGTCACTTCACAATAAGGATTGTTGTGAGGAAGGAACTCAGGAAAATTACATTTACCAGGGAAATGATAGTAAGGAAATTGGTGGACATGTGCTCACTAGTCCTCGGATTCCTCGTGGATCCATTTAACAAGTCCTAAATTCTGTTGCTAGTTAGATCGTTGATGAGTTGGTTTTAATTTCAGAAAATTGCCTAGATTCAGGAATGGCTACATTAGATTAGAAAACAGGTAGGTCCTTATTCAAAAAGGGGAGGACACAGAATGAAGGACACTATAGGGCAATTAGATTAACATTGATTACAGGGAAATGTTAGGAGCTTCCTTGAAGGTTAAAGCAGAGCACTTTAAAAAAAAAATCGGTATTTTGGCAATGTCAACACAATTTTGTGACAGGGAAATTATATATAACCATTTCACTAGAGTTTATGAAGAATAAACATATGTTGTAGATAAAGGGGAACAGGCAAATGTAATCTATTGGCATGAGTAGAAGATCACTGGCTGACAAGAACCAGGAAGTCGGATCATTTATTGGTTAATAAGTGAGTAATGAGTGATATGCCACAAGGGTCATTCATGGGCCACAACCCTTTACAAACGATGTAAATGGCTTGGATTAAGCCACCAATATTATGGTTACTAAATTTGCTAAAAGTACAAGATAGTTAGGAAAATAAGTCATGAAAGGGAAGTACGAAGGTTACAAAGTGATGAGGATACATTAATTGGCAAAGATCCGGCCAGTGGATAATAACGTGGGGAAATATGAAATTATCCATTTTGAGTCATAGCGTCATACAGCACAGAAACAGTCCCTTTGGCCCAGTGTGAAGGAACGAACTGCATGTATGATGTAGGAAAAACGCGGTATGTAAATTGACTTCTCTAACAAGCAACCCTTGCATTCCCTCTCGCTCCATCCCCTCCCCTTCCCAGTTCTCTGACCAGTCCTACTATCTCTGACCACATTTTATCTCTGTTTGGTTTGTAGTTACCTTCTCCAAACTAACAATGATCTATTCTATGTTTTCCTTGATCTCCATTTCCTTTGTCCTGTTTTCACACCTCACACTTCCTTATTTGTACACTTCCCACTCCCCCGACATCAGTCTGAAGAAGGGTCTCGACCCGAACAGTCACCCATTTATTCTCTCCAGAGATGTGGCCTGTCCCCCCGCTGAGTTACTCCAGCATTTTGTGTCTATCCTTGGCCCAATGCCCATGCTGAACCAAGATATCTCATCTACACTAGTCTCTGCTGCCCATGTTTGGTCCATGTCCCTCTAAACCTTTTCTATCCATGTTCCAGTCCAAATATATTTTAAATGTTGTTATAGTACCTGGCTCAACTACATCTTCTGTTATCTCGTTCCATATACCTACCATCTTCGGTGTGAAAAACTTGCCTCTTGCGTTCCTATTAAATTTTTCTACTCTCACCTTAAACCTATGTCATCTGATTCATGATTCCCTACTCTGAATAAACTACTCTGTACATTCACCCTATCTATCCCTCTTATAAACTTATACACCTCTATACGATCACCCCTCATCCTCCTGCACTCCAAGGAATATAATCCTAGCCTATCCAACCTCTCCCGACAGCTCAGGCTCTTAAGTCCTGACAATGTCCTAAAAAATTCCTCTGGGTGGCGCCAGCAATGGCTGCCTCGCCAACAGCCTGTCTGTCCTTTCTTTCTTTGTGTTTTAATTGTATGTGTTAAATGTATGTTTTTAGTGTTATTTAGCTTGTTTTATGTGGAGGGTGGGGTGTTTAGACCGCCTCGAAGCAGGAGTTTCGCCCGCCCCGACGCGGGAGTTTCAATCTCCCCGATGCAGGAGTTTCGATCGCCCCAACGTGGTGGCTTCGACCACAGGCTGCGGGAGCTGAGATCGCCCTGATGGATGGTTCGATTGCCCTGACCGCGGGAGAATAAGAGGAAGAAGTTTGGACTTTTTTGTCTTCCATCACAGTGAGGAATGTGGGGAATCCACTGTGGTGGATGTTTATGTTAATTTTTATGTAGTTGTGTGTCTTGTTGCTTTTTTTTTCATATGGCTGTATGGTAATTTGCATATCACTGTACCTTAATTGGCACATGTGACATTAAAAGACCTTTGAAACCTTTAAATCTTATCTGCACTCTTTCCTGCTTAACAACATTCTTCCTATAACAGGGTGACCAAAACTAAACCTATTACCCCAAATGTGGCCTCACCAATGTCTTGTACAACTATTTCATAACATCCCAACTTTTATAGTTAGTACCCTGAGTACTGATGGCCAATGTACCAAAAGTCTTCTTGACCACCCTATCTATGGGTGACACCACTTTCAAGGAACTTTGTGCCTACACTCCTAGATCCCTGGTGTGGGGGAGGGGGGCACTAAATTAGAATCCTCTGCCCAGGGGATAAGTCTGTGTTGGTTTGTTTCATTGGTCGTTCGTTCCGGAGAGAGGGGAGGGGAGAAGGGTAGGGGGGTGGAGAAGGAGCGATGGGGACGGGAGGGGGGAAGAGGGGGGTGGAGGGGAGAGGGGAGTTCAGTCTACACTCGCTGAATCCATCCCTGTGAAAAGTTAGAGATGGTGATTGGATCTGGAAGCGGACCAATACATCTGTAAATAAAACTGAACAACTCAGACATCTTTTCATTTGCACAATTGATTTTATTGTACTAATTTTTAATATATTAATGTTTAAAATCCATGAATTGAGGGAAGAATATTTTACAGTCTATCTGTGGTCCCTAACCCTAACCCTAAACAGGTGTCACCCGCAGGACAGCATACGTCAGCGTGTGACAGGGCGCACGACATGATGAGACACCCAGATGTCACCCCTGGATTTTGTACATTCCAAAATCCAGGGGCGACAGGGAGACACCGCACGATACCGCACGTCACAACATGTGTCACCATGCATCACGCACGCGTCACGCCGCATCAGGACCCGACCATGACGCGACAACCTCTTTTCAGGCTGTCACCGAAAATGTCGCCCAAGTGGGACAGGCCCTTTACCTGGCCTCCGGCAGCCCCCAGCATAGCGGTCAGCTGGGGCTCCCGCCTGACATCGTGCGTCGTTCCAGCTCCAAGAGGCAGCTCAGACCTAACTCACTGGTCATGTACCGGCAGAAGTGCGAGTTCGTGCGGGGAGCGGCGGCCACCAGCAGCGTCCGCAGTTTCAAGGGCGGTGGCAGCCTGGTCTGGAGGCTGCTGCTCGGCTCTAGCGGCCGGGGCAACAAGCAGCAGGGGCCGGCAATGGGAGCAGCAATGGCAGAAGGGGGAGTATTAGCAGAGGATACAGAGGCTGCAGCACCCCAGGGTGCACAAGTAACCACACCAGCAGCACTCCAGGGTTCACAAGTAACCACACCAGTAGCACTCCAGAGAGAAACAGCAACCTCGCCAGCAACACCCCAGGGTGCACAAGTAACAACTCCAACAGCGCCCCGGGAAGCACCAGTTGCCACGCCAGCAGCATCCCAGGGTGCACAAGTAAGTCTTCGTGTTGCTGCTGGCCCTGCTGCCGCTGCTGCTGCCTTCCTTGGAGGCAGAGCTGCCCAAACCATTGGACACCACTTTGCACCTCCTCGCCATCTAGCTCTTCGCGTACTTGGCCTTGTCGGCAGCCAGTCTCTCCACGGCACTCTGCTGACCCCACCTGTCCCCCTCAATTTGACTGTGGAGGTAGCCGGGACCTTTGGTCAGGAGCCTGAGCGGCCGAGAGACGCTCGCCTCAGGCGGCATGCTTGCAGTGGGCGCGATCTCGCTCGCCATCTTACTTTGATCCAGCCATAGAGGACAAACACGTTTTCACATCCGCGAAGAAACAAAGATCAGGACTTCCATGAGCAATGACAGGCTGTCTGCAATCGCCTTATGACTTTGTCCATGACTTGGACAAAGAGGTGACTAGGTTTGCACAGTTACATTCTCGGAAAATGGAACTGGAAAATGTGATTTATGGCTAAATGGCAATATATGCCGGTCTGCCAAGAGTGTCCATCGCCTTCATTACAACACCAGGACTTCCATGAGCAATGACAGGCTGTCTGCACTCACCTTAATCCACATTCACTATGACTTTTTCCATGACTTGGACAAAGGGATGACAAGGTTTGTGCAGTTACATTCTCGGAAAATGGAACTAGAAAACATGATTTATGGCTAAATGGCAATATATGCCGGCCTGCCATGAGTGTTGTCAAAGTCTGTGAGAGGAACCCTGAACTGTCTGCTAATCCCCTCACACTTTGGGAGCCCAAACAGGGCACTGCAAGAAGAGGGCCACCTACATCAGTGTACTAGCTGCGAAATCACTCAGGCCTTGGACAGCGTTAACAAACTGAGGACTGCCATTAAAGATAAAGTCACACTTTGGGAGACCAAACGGGGCACTGCAAGAAGAGGTAGAAGTAGGGCCACCTACATCAGTGTACTGCGGAACGACACATGCTTTGACAGCATTAACAAACTGAGGACTGCCATGCTAGATAATCTTGTCTGAGGTGCTATATTCGTGGAACCAGGGATGGCATATAGGGTAAGGCCAACAAATGCCCTTGCATTAGTAAAAGTAGTGGTAAATGGCAATATACATTCAGGAGCACTTGAATGATTTTGTAGCATCATGCCAGCATGCTGAGTGCTGAGTGACAGTGAACTAAGAACTCATTCCAGTCATGCTAGTCAGCATGGCTCAACAATAGTAACACTGAGTGATTTTTTTAAAATAGTACATACAGTACCATGCTGCTCACCTTTATGTGATATTTACCAGGAGCACCTGAATGATTATGCAGCATCATGCCAGCATGTTTGATTGTTTGGTAAGCTATATGATGAATTGTGAATTTTATATGTTATGTTATTATATATTTTTATATGTTATTGAATCAAAATCAAGCATTATAAATTCACATTTCAAAAATGGTTTCACTATTCAGTAGTAATGATTTTCGGTATTCCATACTGATATTTGAGAATACATGAGGTTGCATGCAAAATACTGATTTTCAAAAATAATTTTTCTGTGTAGTACATTCTATTGCATTTATGTGAGAAATACCGATTTCCCCCACAAAATACTGATTTTCAGCCATCAAAATACGGAAATGCTCAGTGAAACTTGGCAGCTCTGCAATTATTCACAATCACATTGTGTTTGAGAATTCAAAATGTGATTTGTGATATTGTTTATGAGTCATCATGGAACTAGAATTTGTTATAATAGTATGACAGTAAAATAGGTTAGTTTGAAAGCAATCATAGTAATGTAAATGCACCATTTAGTTTGACTTCAATTTTCATGATGGAAATGTTGTGAAGTGTTGTGAAATGTTGTGAAGAATACAACTAAATGTTGTATTCACATCACTATTCCATGTTGAAATTGAAGTGATGTGAAGTTGTAAGGTCAGGAGGACCATTAAAGGAGCACTGCACACACTAACACAGTTTAACAGTAACCGGCAATCAAATCAACACAAAAACATTTTCTAAAAAAAGGTTTTCTTAACTGCAAAAACGTACAGTATTTTATTTGCAGTTTTTGCATGCTCCTTTATAACATTTTACATAACATATTACAACAGTACAACTTGATTATTAAAACAAGGACAACTTCAATTATTGATTTAAATAAATGTATACAACAATGATCCCAATCAATCCATTCCACCCACTCATTACTCTTGACCCAACCAAAATTATTTCTGAAATATTGGTCATAAATTTGGTGCGTAAATGCTCCAAAATAAGGCTCAGAATGCACCAGAGAGCATCTAAAACCCCAGAGCTTCCAGGGCCCTTGAGCATTGGGACTTCGCGCTCGTCATTATTTCACATACATTTTTTGTAATCCTCCCCCCCTTTTTGAAAAGCTTCATATGGGCCTGTGAAGGTTGCAATCTCCCACCCAAATAAAACTACTAAGACACTTCAGAAAAAATGAATAAGAGCATAGTCACATTGGAATAAATCTCTAGAATGCTATATTTCTTGAAACACCAGATGGCGCTTTTTAAGGGGGCATGAGCAGACTGACAAGTAAGCACAACATTTTTATTCAATGAATTTAAGACTGACAGAAATTTTAAAAAAATGTTAACGTCAAAAATAATAATATTATATACATAATTCTTGCTACATACTTCAAGCTTTCGGACAGGAACAGTGATCTGTTTTTATTGACACAATAACTTGTCATACTATTTTATGCTGGGGTATTTGGATGGTCTATCTTAAACAAGTAAAAATGCTTTAACTGTCTGCAGAGGGATAAACGGCCATTTATATTTTAGATATTTTAGCACAACATTTTTGGGGACTCCTGACTATTTTTTTGCAATGCGATTTAGTTCCTTGCAGGACAGTTTATATTATCACTGGTAGCATCAAAGTTGTCTCATCCATGCTTTTGGGTTTGTTTGGGTTTAGGTTTAGGTTTATTATTGCCACATGTACTGAGGTACTGTAGAAAGCTTTGTTTTGCATGCTATTCAATCAGATCAGATAATACCATCACGTCGGCCGGAACGTGGTCACGTGCTCCGGTTTCCTCTCACACTCCAAAGACATACATGTTTCAAGAGTCAAGAGTGTTTTATTGTCATATGTCCCAGACAGGACAATGAAATTCTTACTTGCTGCAGCACAACAGAATATGCAAACATAGTATATAACTGAAGAAGAAAAAAAAGTTCAGTGTGTGTATACACATGCACACGTACTCAATAAATAACAAATATAGTGCAATAATAATAATAGTCTGTTGCAGTTCAGAGCTTATTTGTTGTCGTGTTTAATAGCCTGAAGGCTATAGGGAAGAAGCTGTTCCTGAACCCGGACGTTACAGTTTTCAGTAGGTTAATTGGCATTAATAAAGATTGGAAATTGTTCCTAGTGTGTAGCATAGTGCTAGTGTGCGGGGATCGATGGTCAGCGTGGACTCGGTGGGCCAAAGGGCCTGTTTCCACGGTTGTATCTCTAAACTAAACTCAATACTATACAGAGCAAAGGGGAAGATACAGAGTGCAGAATATAGGTCTCAGCATTGTAGAGTATCAGTTCCAGACGTTCCATGATGTATGTGACACTTAGAACACCAACACATAATAAAATAAATAATTTCCTTTAATGGAGGGAGTAAGACTGCTGCCTGATTAATCATACAGTACAACATGTCTGTACACATTTTGTCTTTCTTTCATACCATGAAACTCAGATTTAGCAACGACAACATCTGTGATACCACTGAACCATCATTCAGTTTCTGCTGACTTAGAGGAAGCAAAGAACATTGTGCCAGACTATTCACCAATGACCATATTTTATATCCTTGGGAGTTTGCAATTATTACTGGACTTTACATAACTTCACCTTTCCGTTGCAATTATTGCCAGACAGGAAAGTCGATCAAAATCTGTGCCAAGAGAAATAACAAGATCACGATTTTAAACTGTGCCAAACAATTTGATTATTTTTTTGTTAATAATGAAGATCATTTTATGAGCTATATATCAACAATATGAGAAAAATAATTTGTGCAACGTATTACAGAGTTGTAGACTTCTTTGGAGTTTAGTTAAAAGTTGTAATATTTGCTGAAGTAATTACTTGTCATTGGAGATTCCATAAGTATTTGTGTTATGTATTTGAAATAATATCACTGCAAGCGAACCCAACATTTTGGGGCTGTTTTATTATGTTTAATGTCCACTTTTGGTCCAATCCATGGATTTTCTGTTAATAATGGGAGACCATTGGTTGGGTTACACGTTAATTCAATATTTTTAATGTCATGATATATTTATTGATATATGTAGTGAAGTTACTTTACAAGGAAGTATAGTTTTAGTAATATGCATGCGTCCTGATTGATTGAAATGGTATTACCATTTTGTAATACAACTTTTGCATGACAAAACATACTGAGATGAATAAATTAGTTTTTTACTGCTGCCCCACAATTGTTTTCCTCGGTAGTTACATTTTTTTTTAATGTTCAAAGCAATGCATAATCACTGTTTAAAAAAATGAAGGACCAACATAGAAATAAGATGAGCACCTCTGGCCTATGCTTTCCAGGATTAAGGAAATTATAACATATTCACCAGGTGTTTAAGAGTGTATTGATCAGAAAACTGCCTTACTCTCATATCTTTCATCTTAGAATTTAATACCAACACTCCCTTTCTAAGTTTGCACTTGTGGACTTGCCTTTGGTTTGATGCATTGAAACAAGACCAACAGCAGTGAAATCATACATTTAGGAGAAATGGGAACTAATTGTAGGAAGGAAAGGATTAACTAAGGAAGAGTAGATCCAAAAAATAATAAACCTCAGGATTTGGAGTGGTCAAACCACTGTTCTCTAGCTGACATTTGAAATTAATTGGCACCTGATTAATCCAAATTGGCTCAGTTGCAGAGGCATTTGATGAAGTATTCTAAGGAGACCTCTCGTGGTATTAATGTCACATTTTAATAAAGCTGATTTAAGATGAATTGATTGTGCATTTTTGGACTGATTTAGTTTAATCATTTCTTTGAATGCCAATCAAAAGCATGAATTATTTGACAAAAAACAGAATTTTTCACTGTTCTTTTCACCCTTTTATTACATAGATGGAAAAAACAGACTATAAATCGAGATTAAAAATGACTACCCTGGAATATATAATTATCTTTTGAAATAAACCTACTTAAAAACTAATTATATCAGAGATATTTTACCAATATTTCCTCTCACATATTCCAAGTAAAATGCCCATGACGATAAAACAATGAGATAATATGAAATACATTTGATGTATTTTCCTGGACCTTTTCCCACCATAATTTTACAAGAGATTTGAATCAGTTTAAACAGAATGGATGAATCTCTGTTAAATTTATATTAAAAAAAAGTAATTCAGCCAAATGAAATGTTGCTCATGATATTTGACAATGTAATTTCAGGATCTAAGGACCAGTGCAGAATATAATGACCAAATCTTACAATTTTCAGCACGAATCATTGTCAGGTGAATCTGCATCCCTCACTGACTTGCCAGGAAAATCTGGATGCATGTGTTAGTCTGTGTGAATACAGAAACTCTGAACCTCTTGAGAAGTCTTCTGCACTGTAATTCCAACTGAGCTCTGACATTGGACTCTTAATGACATCCACTAGTAGAGTACTAATTCTCTACAGTTTACCTGCTGAAATACAGGACAATCTGCTTGCTAAATGTTGCCACATTAGATCCAGTTTCAACTACAATGAGAGGGTTCACGAAAGAGGGCTCACAAAATATCACTAGCAGGCAGGATTAAAGTAAACCCAGAGATATTCTGTGAATATATAAAGAGCAACGGGATAATTAGGGAGAGAATTAGGCCCATTGGGGAAAACAAGCGCAATCTGTGTGTGAAACTACAAGGTATTAGTAAGATTCTACATGAATACCTTTCATCTGTGTTCACAAAGGAAACGGACTTTGTGGCCAGTGAAGGGGAACCTGAACTTCTTGTGTAAGTCTCCATAAGTAAAGAGGAGGTACTCAATGCCTTAATGGGTTTAAAAGTGGATACATCCCCAGGACTGATGATATTTATCCCAGGCTTCTATGGGAGGCAACGGAAGAGATTGCTGAGGCTCTAACTGAGATTCTTAAATCCATCTTGGTCATAAGTGAGGTATCGGATGAGTGGAGGACAGCAAATATGATACCCTCTTTACAAGAAGGGAAGCATATAGAAGGATGATAATTACAGACCTGTGAGCTATTAATGGGTAGTAGGGGTGTTATTGGAAAGATAGCGAGCTTGGTTTTTTCAATGACAGATCCTGCCCGACCAATTTGACTGAATTTTTGGAAGTGGTAACAATGCATGTTGCCATGGAGCGCAGTGGATATGGTTAAAACGGACTTCAGTGAGGCCTTTTTCCGGGTCCCACATGGGAGGTGATTGAAAAGGTTAGGGCTAATGATATCCAGGGCAAATTGGTAAATTAGATCCTGCAGATGCTGGTTTGCAAAAAAAAACAAGACGCAGTGCTGGAGTAATTCAGCGGGTCAGGCAGCATCTCTGGAGAACATGGCTAGGTGATGTTTGGATTTAGGACCCTTCAGACTGATTGTGGGGTGGAGGGGGGGGGAGAAAGCTGGAAGAGAGGAGGGGTAGGAGAAAGCCTGGCAGGTAATAGGTTGATATAGGTGAGGTGAGGGGGAGGGGAGTTGAAAGGCAGACGGTTGAACAATGGCCAGAGATGAAAAGATAGGAGGAGTAGGACAAAAAGATTGAAGAGTTATGAATTATGAAGCTAGAAGAAGGAATGTAGGTGGAGAGTAAGGGGAGAAATAGATGTGAGCTCAGGTGGGGCACATGGGAGAAAGGGGGAAGGGAAAAAGGAGGCAGTGGGGGAAGAAGGAAGAGGGGAAAGGATTTGTAGCTACCTAAAATTGGAAAATTCAATGTTCTTCCATGGGGGTGTAAGCTGTCCAAGCGGAATATGAGGTGCTGTTCCTCCAGTTTTCATGTAGCCTCACTCTGGCAATGGAGGAGGCTCAAGACAGAAAGGTCAGTATGGGAATCGGGAAGATGAGTTAAAATGGTTGGCAAGTGGGAAATCCTGTAGGACTGAAATGGATCCAGTATTGGCCCAGCAATGGGAGGCCGAGGGTGGTGCTGGAGGGTTATTTTTCTGTTTGGATGCCTATGACTAGTGGTGTTCCTCAGTGATCGGAGCTGGAACCTTGCTGTTTATAATATATGTGAATGATTTGGGTGTGAATGTAGGAGGAACAAATCAATTAGTTAGCAGATGACATAAAGATTGATGTTGTTGTGACAGTCTGGAAGATAGCTTTAGGCTCCAGTGTAATGTCGATCTGTTGTTGAAATGAGCTGAGAAATAGTAGATGAAGTTTATACCTGGCGCCGAACGATTGACAGTCTGTCTGTTTTTTGTCTTAAAATGTTTTTAAATTACTCGCCTAATAAAGTATAATCATGATTGTGATTGTGATTGTGATAAGAGGTGATCTATTTTGGGAGTAGCGATGAGTTTAGGATATATGCCACGAATGGTGGTCCTAAGAAATATTGAGGAGCAGAAGGACCTTGTTGTACAAGTCCAAAGGATGTGTTAACATTGAAGAGGGTGCAACGTAGATTCACCAGGATCTGACCCAAATGCAGTTTGTGATGAACTCAAGACCTCATCTCAGTTTTGAGGAGAGACTGGGGAAAATGGGAACCTAGTCTCTTTTTACTGGGGCAGAGGAGGTCAAGATGAAACTGCCTGAGGGGCATGGATAGGGTAGGCTGCAGGAATATCTTCCACAGAGGTAGGAAGAACCTCTATAGATTTAGGATAAGGGATAAGAATTTTAGAGGAATTCTGAGGGAGACCCAGAGAGTCTTGAGTACACTGTCTGAGAGAGTGGTGGAAAGAGAGCCACTGATAGCATTTAAGAAGTGTCTAGATCAGTATTTTTATTACCCTGGCATAGATGACTGTGTACTGAAAGATGGGATTAATCTGGATCGGTGATTACTGGTCAACATGGATGTGATGGACTGAATGGCCTGTTTCCCTTCTATGTTTTCATTCCTTTCAATTGTGAGGATGAAAGGCAAACCTTGAGGTAAATAACATTATTTTTAATTAACTATGTTTTAAAAAATCTACTTCTTTTATGTATTTGACATTATAACAACATATTTAACAGTTAATTTTTAATAGCTTTTGAATGTTTCTGACAGACAAAGAGTGGATTGGTCATGGTTCCAATTTATGTTTCCTTTTCCTCATACGCATTAATTTGTGTACTTGCTTAAAATAAATTAGTCCTCAAGGGGGCAGACTAGTACCACAGCTTGGGGATTCATGTGGCTGCTTAATGAAATTGAGCTGAATGCAGCTAACAAATAGTATAGGTAGCATTGATAAAGTTAATTTAATCGTGGAGATTGTGCACAGGTATAAAAGGAAAACAACAGGCAAATGGTTAAAAAATGCTATTTTCTTATCAATAATCTATTTTCATTGGTTAAACAGAGCTGATCAAGAAACAAAAATAATAATTGAACATTTTTGCTATACATTATAATCAGTAAAGAAAATATCTCCTCTAATGATATATAATTAATCCAATTACAAGCTTAAACAGAAGTATGTTAAATTTGTACAAAAGTCTTGATAAGCAAACAAAAATCAAACAGTAAAGGTTTCTGCAAATTTACTTTGAGTAAACAAACATCCCATTTACAGTCCATTTACTTTTTTAGGCATCTGACAACATTCGGGATGTCTATCAGGATGCTCTCGATCTTCGACAGATGCACTGCAGAAAGTATGCTGCTGGGATCAGTCTCAGCATGGTCTGGCAAAAGCCTTGCTCTTAACCACCTGAACCTGCAGAAAGTGATGAACACAGCCCAGGTCATCATAGATAGACACAAAAAGCTGGAGGAACGCAGCATCTCTGGAGGAAAGGAATAGGTTGACGTTTTGGGTCGAGACCCTTCTTCAGACGTCTGATGGCCAATTCACTCATCTTTGTGATCCAATGATTTGTGCAGAGGGCTTTGTCATATAATAACTTGTTCTATTTATGTTTATCTGTCTTTTCGGAGTTTAGTAGCAGAGGGTTTTTGGAGATGAAAAAGAGAATAAAAATGGCTGCACATGGCTCAGACTGTCTCTGAATGATCACAACACATCACTTACTGCAATGTTAATAACTTTAGAATGAGTCAAAGGTGTAGCACCAACGCAACCATAGGATGGAATTATCCCACCACTAAAAAGCAAGTTTCACATTCATATTTTCAGACATTCTAGAGGAAGGCCATTTGGCCCATCGTCAATGTCAGCTCAGAGTGCAAATTCATTCCTATTTCACTGTAACCTGTTAGCTTACACATGCCATCAATTCTACCCCAATTTCTCTTCCGCTTGCCTACACTGGTGATAATTTACAGTAACCATTTAACCTACCAACATACCCTTGAGGAGGAAACTAGAACACGTAGTGGGAAATCAGTCACAGGGAGAATGCGCAAACTCCACACAGATTGCACAGGAGATCAGGATCAAACCCAGATCACAGCAGCTGCGATGCAGTAGTGCTAACCACTGCAGCCTTTAAACGATTCATTTAAATAGACTGCTGAATGTGTATTCAGCTGTACAAGGTTAAGTGAGGGCATCAGCTGGACTCATAAAGACTGAATTTGGCAGCACTGGTAACAAATCAGCATTTTGAGAGAGCTGAGGAAAAGGCATCTGCAGTTTACATATATACAGTGGCTTGCAAAAGTTTTCATACCCCTTGAACTTTTCCACATTTTGTCACGTTACAACCACAAATGTAAATGTGTTTTATTGGGATTTTATGTGATAGACCAACACAAAGTGGTGCATAATTGTGAATTGGAAGGAAAATGATACATGGTTTTCAAATTTTTTTACAATAAAAAACTGAAAAGCGTTGTGTTGTGTTGCGTGCAAAAGTATTCAGCCCCCCTGAGTCAATACTTTGTAGAACCATCTTTCGCTGCAACTACAGCTGCAAGTCTTTTGGGGTATGTCTCTACCAGCTTTGCACATCTAGAGACTGAACTTTTTGCCCATTCTTCTTTGCAAAATAGCTCAAGATCAGGCAGATTGGATGGAGTGCGTCTGTGAACAGCAATTTTCAAGTCTTGCCAGAGATTCTCAATTGGATTTAGGTCTGGACTTTGACTGGGACATTCTAACACATGAATATGCTTTGATCTAAACCATTCCATTGTAGCTCTGGCTGTATGTTTAGGGTCGTTGACCTGCTGGAAGGTGAACCTCCACCCCAGTCTCAAGTCTTTTGCAGACTCTAACAGGTTTTCTTCCAAGATTGCCCTGTATTTGGCTCCATCCATCTTCCCATCAACTCTGACCAGCTTCCCTGTCCCTGCTGAAGAAAAGCATCCCCACAGCATGATGCTGCCACCACCATGTTTCACAGTGGGGATGGTGTGTTCAGGGTGATGTGCAGTGTTAGGTTTCCGCCACACATAGCGTTTTGCATTTAGGCCAAAAATCTAGGCAAACGGGACTTCTTATGGCTTTTTTTCAACAATGGCTTTCTTCTTGCCACTCTTCCATAAAGGCCCGATTTGTGGAGTGCACTACTAATAGTTATCCTGTGGACAGATTCTCCCACCTGAGCTGTGGATCTCTGCAGCTCCTCCTCCATGGGCCTCTTGGCTGCTTCTCTGATCAATGTTCTCCTTGCCTGGCCTGTCAGTTTAGGTGGACGGCCATGTCTTGGTAGGTTTGCAGTTGTGCCATACTCTTTCCATTTTCGGATGACGGATTGAACAGTGCTCCGTGAGATGTTCAAAGCTTGGGATATTTTTTTATAACCTAACCATGCTTTAAACTTCTCCACAACTTTATCCCTGACCTGTCTGGTGTGTTCCTTGGGCTTCATGATGCTGTTTGTTCACTAATGTTCTCTAACAAACCTCTGAGGCCTTCACAGAACAGCTGTATTTATACTGAGATTAGATTATACACAAGTGGACTCTATTTACTAATAAGGTGACCTCTGAAGGCATTTGGTTGCAATGGATTTTATTTAGGGGTATCAGAGTAAAGGGGGATGAGGACGGCGACACTTTTCAGTTATTTATTTGTAAAAAAATTTGAAAACCATGTAGCATTTTCCTTCCACTTCACAATTATGCGCCACTTTGTGTTGGTCTATCACATAAAGTCCCAATAAAATACATTTACGTTTGTGGTTGTAACGTGACAAAATGTGGAAAAGTTCAAGGGGTATGAATACTTTTGCAAGCCACTGTATATATATATGTATGTATGTATGTGTGTGTGTGTGTGTGTGTGTGTGTGTGTGTGTGTGTGTGTGTGTGTGTGTGTGTGTGTGTGTGTGTGTGTGTGTGTGTGTGTGTGTGTGTGTGTGTGTGTGTGCGTATATATATATATATATATTTTACATATCCTCATCTATCTATTATCTGTGTTTGTGGGTGTATGTCACGTTCTATTTTCAGATTTTTTTTCAGATTATATTTTTTGGCCTTTGATTCCTTGGTCCACCAATACCACACGTGAAAACTCCGCGATTTTTTCCATTTCGCTAGCGATTTCACTTTTACATTCGCAAATCCACTCCTCATTAAATTTAGACATTGTTATGTACACATTTTTAAATAAAATCCTTCCCCCCGCCCCCCCCCCACTCATTTTAAAATCTAAACGGGACACGAGCTGCTGACGTCACAATCCCACATGCCGACCAATCGAAGCGGCTTCTCTCTCTCTCTTCATTTGGCATCCCGCCTCCCATCCCTCCAACTGCGCTCGCGCCCCGCCTCCCGCAGCTCAACTCGCTCGCCCGCCCGCGCACCGCCTCGTGCCACGATAACGGTTCCTGCCGTCAGGAGCCGCCTACGGGAGCGTTCGGACGGCCCCTTCCCCCCACCTCCGGAGTTTCGATTGAGGCCGCTGATGTTGTTTGGTTGACGCGTGCTCCGCTGCCCGCTCGCTTCCTCCTCTCCCCTCTCCTCCTACTCTACACCCCCCTTCTCCTCTCCACACCCCCCCTTCTTCTCTCACCCCCCTCTCCCCTTCTCCTCTCTCCCCTTCTCCTCTCCCCCCTTCTCCTCTCCCCCCTTCTCCTCTCCCCCCTGCTCCTCCTCCCCCCCCCACCTCTTTCCTCCTGACCACCTACTCGGGGCCTGAATCCTGCAGCCTCCCCCACCCCCTCCCTCCTGCTGCCAGTCGCGTTGCTCACAAGGCCTTTGAAAA
>CM075977.1:156150958-156153458 GCA_038087875.1 Malacoraja senta
ATATCCTGTCATCCTTCTAAATTCCAGAGGTTACAAGCCTAGCCGGTCCATTCTATCAGCATATGACAGTCCCCGCCATCCTGGGAATTAACCTTGTGAACCTACGCTGCACTCCCTCAATAGCAAGAATGTCCTTCCTTAAATTTGGAGACAAAAACTGCACACAATACTCCAGGTGTGGTTTCACTAGGGCCCTGTACAACTGCAGAAGGACCTCTTTGCTCCTATACTCCTCTTGTTATTAAGGCCAACATGCCATTTGCTTTCTTCACTGCCTGCAGTACCTGCATGCTTATTTTCAGTGACTGATGTACAAGGACCCCCAGACCCCGTTGTACTTTATGTTTTCCCAACTTGACAGCATTTAGATAATAATCTGCCTTCCTGTTTTTGCCACCTAAGTGGATAACCACATTAAACTGCATATGCCATGCACTCACCCAACCTGTCCAAGTCACCCTGCATTTTCATAGCATCCTCCTCACAGTTCACACTGCCACCCAGCTTTGTGTCATCTGCAAATTTTCTAATGTTACTTTTAATCCCTTCATCTAAATCATTAATATATATTGTAAATAGCTGCGGTCCCAGCACCAAGCCTTGCGGTACCCCACTAGTCACTGCCTGCCATTCTAAAAGGGACCTGTTAATCCCTACTCTTTGTTTCCTGTCTGTCAACCAATTTTCTATCCATGTCAGCACCTTACCCCCAATACCATGTGCTCTAATTTTGCCCATTAATCTCCTACTAGACTAAGTGGGACCCGTTGGGTCCCCATTCTCACACGGGAGGGCTGGTCCCCCAATGCAATATTCCACCTCTCCACCAATTCCAATATTCCACCACTCACGCATAGCCCGCAACTGCATAGCTGACGGGTTCCCTTTGTGACGCCGCTGATCACAGCTCCTTCCCTCACACCCCGCACTCCGCCCCTTGCCCTACCTCCCCTCACGCACTCACTCCATCCCCCCTCAAACTCCCCCCCCCATCCACTCTTAGCAGATCTCCGGCGGCGCAGCCATTCCTTCCGATTGGGTTCCCATTGTGACGTAGAACATGCAGGTTTTACTGCGCATGTGCAACTGATGGACACGGTAAGTGGAAAAGGGATTTATTAAAGCTTAAAATGTAAATACCTCTTAAAATATAATGACAATTTAAATGTAAAAGAGGAGATTTATTAGTCCAGTCTTTCTTGGGCCGGGAGAGGGGGTCGGCTTCAAGCAGGGTTGTCGGGTGCCGGTGGGGGGGATGGTCATGGCTTCAGGCGGTGCTGTAGGGGGGCCGGTGGGGGAGGGGGGAGCGTCCTGGAGGTGGGGAGGGGCATGGCTTCAGGCGGTGGCCAGTGGGGGGGGGGGTTCTGGAGTGCTAGTATGGGTGTTGTGGGCTGAAGGGACTGGTTTACAGAGGGCTAGTATTGACATTGTGGGTTGAATGGATTATTGGGCTAGTCCTGCAGCTGGGGACGGGGAGGCTTCAGGTGGGGGCCGGTGTGCGCATTCTGTAACTGGGAAAGGGGGATGGCTTCAGGCCGGGCCCAGGGGAGGGGGGGAAGCGCTGCTGTGGCCTACAGCTGCCATGGCCTGTTGCGGGTGGGGGGTGGGGGGAGGTGGTGTGCTAGGGGATGCGGGTGTGTGGGCGGGGGTGGTGAGCCTTCTGGATTCACAGTTCACTCACTCACGGCTTGCGGACTCACAGTTCACAGCCACGGCGTGCGGACTCACAGTTCACTCAGCCACGGCTTGCGGACTCACTGTTAACTCAGACACAGCTTGCGGACTCACAGTTCAGTCACTCACAGCTTGCGGACTCACAGTTCAGTCACTCATGGCTTGCGGATTCACAGTTCAGTTACTCATGGCTTGTGGACAGTTCAGTCACTCACGGCTTGTAGATCTCTGGACTCAGGGGGTGGTGAGGTTGGGGGGGTTGTGTGGGAGGAGGGGAGAGGTGTGTGTGGGGGAGGGGTGTTGTGTCCTTCTGGGTAGTGTGGGGGAGGATGCCGGACGGGATGGTGTAGGGGAGGGAGGGTGTAGGGGAGGGGGTGCAGGGGAGAGGGTATAGGGGAGGGGGGTGCAGGGGAGAGGGTACAGGGGAGGAGGTGCAGGGGAGGGGGGTTAAGGGGAGGAGGTGCAGGGGAGGGGGGTGCAAGGGGGGTGCAGGGGGGGTGTAGGATTATGGGTGTAGGAGAGCGGAGGGTGTATGAGAGGGGATGTGTAGGAGAGTGGGGTGTAGGAGAGGAGGGTGAAGGGGAAGGGGGTGTAGGGAAGTGGGGTTGTAGGGGAGGGGGGTATAGGGGAGGGGTTGAAGGGGAGGGGGGTATAGGGGAGGGGTTGTAGGGGAGGGGGGTGTAGGGGAGGGGGGTGTAGGGGAGAGGGTTCATCGGGGATCGGGGTGTAGGGGAGGGGGCTGTAGCAGAGGGGGTGTTGGGGAGGGGGAGGAGGAGTAGGGGAGGGGGTTGTGCGGGGTAGGGGATGGGGTGTTGTGGGGGTAGGG
>CM075977.1:156158458-156194510 GCA_038087875.1 Malacoraja senta
TGCGCCAACCAATGATCACCTGTACACTAGTTCTATCCTACACACTAAAAACAATTTACAGAGGCCAATCAACCTACACACCTGATGTCTTTGGAATGTGGGAGGACACCGGAGCACCAGGAGGAAACCCATGCGGTCACAGGGAGAACATGCAAACTCCATACAGATAGCACCTATTCTCAGAAACAAACCCGGATCCCTGGTGCTGTTGTGCCTTATTTTACATTCATTCAAGGGATGTGGACCTTTCAACTGAGCCCGTGCTTAATTTCCGATCCCTAGCTGCCCTTGAGAAGGTGCTGAAAAGCTGTCTTCCTGAATTGCCACAGTCCTTGAGGCGTGGGTATACCCACAATGCTGTTAGGCAGAGAGTTCCTAGATATTGACCAGCAACAGTGAAGGAACGGCGATATATGTCTGTCAGGATTGGATGTGGCTCGGAGGGCAACTTCAAGGTGGTGGTGATTCCATGCTTTTGCTGTCCTTGTCTTTCTAGCTGGGAGAGGTTGTGGGTTTGGAATGTGCTGCCGAAGGATTCTTGATGAGTTGATGCAGTACATCCTGTACATGGTACAAAGTGCTGCTGCTGCGCTTTGGTGGTGGAGGGTGAACGGTTGTGATGAGGTGCCTATCAAGCAGGCTGCTATGTCCTGTATGGTGTTGAGCTTCTTGACTGTTGTTGCAGTTGTAACTCATCCACGCAAGTGGAGACTATTCTATCACCCCCCTGACTTGAGCGTTATAGATAGTGGATAGGCTTTAGGGACTTAGGAGGTGAGTTACTTGCTGCCATATTCCTAGCCTCTGTCCTGCTCTTGCAACAACAATGTATATATGACCATGTCAGTTCAGATTCAGATCAGATTCAGATTCAACTTTATTGTCATTGTGCAGTGTACAGTACAGAGACAACGAAATGCAGTTAGCATCTCCCTAGAAGAGCGACATAAATATGAGCAGTAAATAAATAAATCTAATCTAATAAATCCTGGTGGGAGGAGTGTCCGGGGGGGGGGACTTATCAATGGTATTTCCCAGGGCATTGACAACCGTGGATTCATTGATGGTAATGCCATTACACGTCAGTGGGTGATGAATTTTCTCTTGTTGGATTTTACCATTGCCTAGCACTTGTCTAGCATAAATGAATTTGCCACTTATCAGCCCAGGCCTGCATATTGTCTAGGTCTTGCTGCATTTGGTTGTGGGTCATTATCTGGGTTCTTGTGAATGGTGCTGAACATTGTTCATCAGCGAACATCCGTACTTCTGACCTTACAAAAGAAAGAAGGGCATTGAAGAAACAACTGAAGATATTTGGGTCTAAGGTACTACCTTGAGGAACCCCTGCTGAGATGTTCTCTGGCTGAGATGATTGATCTTCAACTGCCGCAACCATCTTTTTTGAGTTAACTGTGATTCCAACCAGCGGAGAGATTCCCCCCTGATTCCCATTGACTCCAGTTTAGCCAAGGCTCCTTGATCATCAAATGCTACCTCGATCTCAAGGGTAATTACTCTCACTTCACCTCTGGAGTTCAGATCCTTGTTCATGTTTGGACAAAGACTGGAATGTGGACAGGAGCTGAGTGTCTTTGTTGGAACCCAAACTGTGCGCCTGTGAGCAGGTTGTTGCTAAGCAAGTGCTTGGTAGCACTGCCGATTATCCCCTCCATCACTATTGGATTGCTAATCGGCCAGATTGGATTTGTCATGTTTTTTGTGGAGAGGACACACTTGGACAATTGTCCACCATGTTGAGTAGATACCAATAGTTGTAGCAGCGCTGGAACAGATTTGTCATGGGGCTGCAAGTTCTCGAGTACATACTGCATCCTCAGTGCTATCGGCTGAATTTTTATCAGTGCCCACCTGAGCACATTGACTGGTTGCATCATGGCCTGGTTCGGCAACTTGAACGCCCGGGAGCGGAAAAGACTGCAAAAAGTTGTGAACACTGCCCAGTCTATCACCGGCTCTGACCTCCCCACCATCGATGGGATTAATCAGAGTCATTGCCTCAAAAAGGCCGCCAGCATAATCAGAGACCCATACCATCCTGGCCACACACTCATTGCACCCCTGCCATCGGGAAGAAGGTACAGGAAAGGTCTGAAAACTGTAACGTCCAGGTTCAGGAACAGGTTCTTCCCTACAGCCATTAGGCTATTAAACACTACAACATCAAATAACCTCTGAACTACAATAGACTATTATTATTATTATTATTGCACTACTATTGTTTGTTTTTTGAGTATGTGTGTATATATATATAATATAATATATAATATAATATATATATATATGTGTATGTATGTATCTACATATATATATATATATATATATATGTGTGTGTGTGTGTGTGTGTGTGTGTGTGTGTGTATGTGTACTTGAGGGTATGTGTGTATATATACACTGAACTTTTTTTCTCTCTCGTTTATTATATTGTATACAGTGTACTATGTTTACATATTGTGCTGCAGCAAGTAAGAATTTCATTGTTCTATCTGGGACAGAGACAATAAAACACTCTTGACTTGACTCTGTTCAATGACCTTTGGTGAATTTACTATTAATACTCATGTGGTCTTTTAATTTGTAACTAATCGTATCAACAATCCTCCTATGTGATACCATATCAACATGTGGCTATTATTGCAGCTTGTGCTCTAACACAGGGTCAAACTTCCATGGCCAGTCTCACAGGTTTTTGAAGCAAAATCCATCTATGCTCAAATTGTGGTTCCCTAACTTCAGATAACTGAAAGCATCGAAGAAGATGAGAATTAATACTGCCTTCATTGATCGAGGCACTGAACATAAGAGTCAGGAAGTCATGATGCAACTTGAAGACACTTTCATTAGGCCACATTTGAGGTATTGTGTGCATTTCTGGTTTTACACAGAAGTGGTCTTACACAGGAAGGACGTGAAGGCTTTTTGAAAGGGTGCAGAGGAGGTTTACCAGGATAATGCCTGGATTAGAGAGTATTACCTACAAAGAGAATTGGACAAATTGTTTTCTCTGGAAAGCTGGAGGTTGAGGGGAGACCTGGTAGAAATATGTAAAATTATAAGCGATATAGAGAGGGTAGAGTAGAAAATATCAATTACTAGAGTGTATAGCTTTAAGGTGAGAGGATCAAAGTATAGAGGAGATGTGCAGGGCAATATTTTTTACACAGAGGGTGGTGAGTGCCTGGAACGAGCTGCTGGGACTGATGGTGAAGGCAGATAAAATAGTAGCATTTAAAGACTTTTGGATAGGCACACAGTTTATGCAAAGTCTGTTAATGCTCAAATGGTTGTTCCCTAACTTCAGATAACTGAACGGAAATTGACTTTTAGACTCTTTCTCTCCAAGCCTGGATGCTGGATAGTAAATTGGCTTAAAGTGTGTCCCAACTGTCCTCTTCAGTGAGATGAATTCTTGAAGAGAAAGTCAGTAATTTTTTTATTACATATGTCTTTATCTGTGGATGTTCTGATTTGATCGGGGGTGGATTGTTCGAGTGAGCATCACTAAAGTTGAACAAGAATACTGCTTTCGTTGATTGAGGCACTGAGCATAAAAGTCAGGAAGTCATATTGCAACAGATTATGTGCAGACAAATAAGAGTTGGTCAGCATCATGTGCGGAACAAACATTGTGGGCTGAAGGGCCTGTTCCTGTACTGTGCTATTCTATGTTCTATATTCTATGTATTGACTTGCAGTGGCCTGCCTCCTTCACACTGATAAGCTACTGGGGAAGATAAATTCATATTGCAACTGAGAACTGGAGAACTGTCAGTATCATTTTAATCATAAACAGCTTCAGTTTTACACCTCAATTTTATTTACAAACAAGGCTGCAAGGAACAGATTGTTGTTTTCTTTCCCAACAGATTCATGTCCCCATCAGAAGTACAAAGTCAAAAAATAACCTCTGCAGTACTGCTAAAATTAAAATGCCACTCTCCTGGAAGGCACTAACTGTTACAGACAGCTGAAGTAGAACATTTTGAAATACAATAATGGAAAATACTTTCTATGCCTAATTTACAATAGAATCAGAACGCTTCCTCACCATCAATAAAATTCAATTTCCATTTTCTCTTTAATTGACAGTACTCAATCTCATTGCCGATCTTTATTAATCATTGGACAAAGCATCTTTCTTTGTTCCTGTCAACGGACTGTCTTTGTTCTTTATAGATGAAGGGCAGTGGCCTGGAAATTAATTCTTATCCAAGTGAAAGCACTAAACCCGCACTGTACAGTTAACACATTCCTATTCGCGTCGCTGTGGCCGGGATGTGATATTTAACTGCAATCCTCATGAAAATCTATAGGCGTATTTTAAATTTGCAACTTTCCATTTTCCACTTGGCTGACCAGTTAACTGTGATTAGTTGGTCAATTCTATGCACCTGCCAACCTATTCATGTGTGAACTTACAGATCAAATTACCGCAGAATGCAGCATTTCTGAAAATGACCGTGTTGCTTAGCTTTGAAATACACTGAAGGAGGCAAAGAGGTGGAGGACCATACTCCATGTTAGGGTCTGTTAGACATGGGACATCTTTCTAGAATTATAGGATAGGGGTTAAAGCCAGTAATACAAACCAGAATCTTCCTTAAATAAATTGTTTACATGTAACTTCCCAGCAGGCTGATGGTTCACAGGGGGAGGCCCCTTAAGAAATATGCTTAGGAAACTGACAAGGCAATCTCATCGATGAAATACTCATAAATGATACTTTATTAAACAATGTAACTTCATCAATTCTACAAGGGCATTAAACCCAGTCATTGAACAGGGGATATTCTAATAGTGCACTATTGCAACTATGCAGCAGAGACAGTAATGGACCTGTCCCACTTAGGCGACTTTTTAGGCGACTGCGGGAGACAATGCAGTAGCCACATGTTCGCCGGTGGTTGCCGGGGAGTCGCCTTCATGGTCGTGAGTTCCCGCAATCTGGGAACTGGTCGCGGCCTCATTTTGCTCGTGCCGAACATGTTGAAAAATTAGCGGCGACCAGAATGAAGCCTCCATGTAGTGTAGCGAGAATTCTCGTGCCATAGGTGGGTCGCCAGGAGGTCCTAGTGGGTTGCTAGGAGGTCGAAGGTTCTCATAGGTTCTCGTAGGTTGTAGCCGGTGCTGACCAGTAAATGTATTTGGCTCATTGGGAAATAAAAACGTAAGCAGTAGTTTTCAGAACCAAGGATAACTGACCAGTAATGTTAAATGTCTGCCAAGCTACTCAGCCGTGTATCTCTGGCTTCTTAAAAGTTGTCTCCACTCCTTCTCCCCCCCCCCTCTCCCCCCTCTTTTACCGTACACTGTGCTTTAGCCGTCTTAATTACAGCGCCAACCTTCCTGTTCATCGTGGTGTGTGTCTGCATCACCTTGGCTTTGCACCGTGTGAATTTCACTCAGACAGCGCTTCCCCCGCTTGCCCAATACCCCGCCTGCATAACGGGCTGGTGAAGGAAGCGATGTGTGTGTGTGTTCCACTCTGACAGTCGCCGTTCCAGTGGCTGTTTTTTCTTGACAGTCGCTGGCAGTCGCCTGAAAAATCGCCTAAGTGGGACAGGCCCATAAATGAGTTTTTAGGTTAATCAGCCCTCATTGAATGGACCGAGGAGGAGATCGGGGAAGGCAGTATTAAAGTATAGTGAAAGATATATCCCTGCCACCTAAAACACAGTTCAAGACATATTTGTTACATCCATTAATATATTCTGGGTGTTTGTATATCCAGGAAGCCACCCCTCAACACTAAGAACACAGGCATTTTGAGGTCTGGTTATACCAAAGATAGACATGGAGTGTTGGAATAATTCAGTGGTTCCTGAAACGTCACCCATCCTTTTTCTCCGGAGATGTTGCCTGACCCGCTGAGTTACTCCAGCACTTTGTGTCTATCATGGGTGTCTCTGGTGTTGTGCTCGGATCCTTTGGAACCATCCAAATTTTATACCAATATCTGAAGTGTTTACACATGAGACTATGCCTGTTTGTCATCAAAATATACCCAGACATGAGGACTTGAGACAATGGCCTTGCTTGAAGGATGTCACTGTACCTAAAATAAATTATGGCATTGACCTACTTATCGGAACGAATGCTTTGAAGGCATTGAAACCTATACAGACTGTGAGGAGCCAAGGTGATGGACCATTTGCTGTAGAAAACTCTACTAGGATGGGTTATCTATGGCTCCTTGAGAAAGAACAACAAAAGCAGGAACCAGAAGACCTACCCTGCCGCTGCTGTTAATCAAATATCTACTGGTAAATTAGAAAAGCTATTGATCAAGCAATACAATCATGACTTCAATGAAAGTACCAGTAAGGAATCGGCAGAAATGTCCAGGGAAGAGTTAAAGTTCTTGGATATTATGAACTACTCAGTAAAGATGATAGAAAGACACTATTGTCTGGACTTACCTTTCAAACAAGAAAGTGTTAGTCTGCTGAATAATCGTTGTATGGCAGAGCAACGCACCCAGAATTTGAAACGCAAGTTTGGCAAAATACGAAATTTCATGAAGAATGTATGTCTTTCCTAAAGGATATGACTGACAATGATTATGCCGAAATGGTACCAACAAACCAACTGAACTCTACATCTCAATTGACAGGACATCTTTGAACATTCAAATAGTATTTAGATGTGCTCCATTGTAACCCATTTAGAGATACAGCGCGGAAACAGGCCCTTCGGCCCACCGAGTCTGCACCAACCAGCAATCCCCGCACACTAACACTATCCTACACACACTAGTGACAGTTTACTCTCATACCAAGCCAATTAACATACTGTACAAACCTGTACATCTTTGGAGTGTGGGAAGTAACCGAAGATCTCAGAGAAAAACCACGGGGTCACGGGGGGAACGTACTATGCACTTATTTTAAGCTTTAGAGTCCTTTTGGAGAGCTTGGTTTTGATGTAATTATACTGTATCATCTTTCAAAAAGCAAATGCACAGGCAGGATTCAGGTCATTCCTGTAGATACAATTAACTGCAGATGCTGTTTTTTCAAATAAAACAACACAAAGTGCTGGAGTGACTCAATGAGTCAGGCAGCATCTCTGGATAATATGGTTAGGTGATGTTTTGGGTTGGAACCATTCTTCAGACCTGGCTCAAAACTCCAGCACTCCGTGTCTTTTTCAGGTTTTTCCAGCATGCAAATATGTAATGTACTTGAAGTTCAGTATGTACTTGATAAAATGCAAATGAGGTTTCAATGCAGATCGGGGACTGGGCCAAATAGCAGCAATTCATTGGATGGCAGACCATATTAGAGTCAGTAAAGTGGCAATTCCATTAAATAAAATTTAAATAACAAGCATCCACCTCCTGCTTCCCATCTGATTGCAGCTGATGGAAGGAGGCCCATCGATTGAGGGGAATGGGAACTCCGATGTAGAGGATACAGAGTGCATGCCAGAAAACTATGAAGAAAGCACTAAAATGTAATGGCAATTGTAGTTTATAAAAAAGACTGGTTCTGGGTATTAGGTTCTGGGTGTCTGAAAAATGGTCCCAACCCGAAACGACATCTATCCATTTTATTCAGAGATGCTGCCTGGCTTGCTGAGTTACACCAACATTTTGTGTCTATCTCCGGGTGCTAGGTGTAAGAAGGAACTGCAGATGTGGTTTAAACCGAAGATAGACACATAAAGCTGGAGTAAATTAGTGGGTCAGGCAGCGTCTCTGGAGAAAATGAATGTGACATTTTGAGTTGACACTTTTCTTCAGTCTGTCTTCTGGGTGTTAGGTGTTTGATCAGCACATAAAGGTTTTGGAAAAACAGATACATGAAGAGATCCAAGTTATGGCAAGGGATACGGAGTTTCCCAAACTTCAGGGCTAGGCAGACCAAGACAAAAGAGATAAATATGGTTCCAAAATGTTGTGACCATGAATGAGGCATACAGAGACTGGATCTGCAGATGTACAAGATCTTCATTCAGCTCAACAAGTAGACATTCTGGAGAACCATAACTATCTGTAAATTTCTGTAGGCTGACAGTTCACAGCAGAAGGGATATTCTGGAGAAAATATGATGGTCTGGATGATGAAAAGGAAATTGAAGGGGCAAACACATGTGCAAACCAGACACAATTCAAAGCTCGTGAAACTGTAATGCAATGCTTGAGAATGTCAGAAGTCAGTCACTACAGCCGTGATGGGAGTGTTCACCAAATGTGCTCGACCTTTTCAGTGGTGGGGCCAGTGATATGGTAAGACACTGGGGGTACCATTGGGAAAACTACTTTAATATCTGCCCCCAAACAAATAGATGTGATTATCCTGACAGGGATATCCCTCCCTTGTGGCATACAACAGGAGCCAGTAATTCAGATTCAAGTTTATTGTCATAAGACAACTACAGTGAGGTAGAGGTAGAATGACACACCTTGCTTGCAGCAGCATCATAAGCGCACAGACTCAGACAAACACACAGAAACAAATCATACGTAAATTTACAAAATATATAAATTAAATTTGAAAAGAAAGAAGACTGTGCAAAAAATAAGACATTAGCGCAAAAGCATATTGAGAATAAAGATACAAGTCCTCAGTAGTGCAAGAGGTGGTTCTTGGTGTTCCATTGTTGAGCTAGGATTAGGGTCGTGAAGGTTGGTTCAAGAAGCTGATAGTTGTAGGAAAGTTGTAGATCCTGAACCTGATGGTGTAAGACTTCAGCCTTCTATATCCCGATAGTAGCAGTGTGAAGTGGTTAAGGCCCTGATGGCGGGGATTCTTGATGATAGATGTCGACTTCTTGAGACAATGCCTCATGTAAATGTTTTGCTGAGAGCTGTGTCCATGATGGACCAGACTGAGTAGGTATGTTACAAAACTTACCTTCAGCGGCGCTGCAGTTCTGCCACTGGCCGTGTGCGCGACTTTGGCGCCTTTGAGGGGGGGGGGGTGGGATTAAAATGCCGTTTTCTCCTGCCTGTCCGAGATATATTTTTTCGGGCTACTACCTAATGATGAATAATCGTTCCAACTGCCGTTCTCTGAATTGTTTTTTTTTAACCGCGGGACAATTTCAGCGCTGGAGTAAAATAAAAATCTACTTCTAACGCCGTCAATGCAGGCAACGGAATGGATCTCACGTACGGGACAAAACATAAGGTAAGTCATATATTTTACATATAAACTTGCTTCTTAGGATTACTTTAATCAAAATTTCATCAGCGAAAATGTGATTATGTAAATATACGAACCGGCAGTGTTTTTCCTGCCGATATGGGGTTTAAATTCGCCGCAACCGCAACGTTCCAATCGATCGCGTTCCACAAAAACACACTCGCAAGATGATTAAAATGGCCATTAATTTACGGGACCATGTCGGGACCGGTGGCGCCATGTTAGATTAACAGACGTGCACCTAGCTCCGCTCTCGAAAAATTTCACGATGTTTTAAACGGTGGCTTAAAGACTTTAAATTAGTAAACTGTCTCCAGCTAAGAGCCCTCAGAGAACAGTTAAAAAGCTGCTGAAAAAACTGAAGAATCCTGAAGGAGAAGGTACCTCTGAAGTTTCTGAAGTGGCTGTAGAAATGGATACAAGATCTAAGACAGAGCTGACTAAGGATAAAGAACTTGAGGATTTGAAGAAATCAGTGATGGATATGAAAGATGAAATTATGGATGAAAATAAAACTCTGATGGGACAAATGATGGAAAAAATTGAAAAGATGATGCAGGATTCGAATGCTGGAAATCAGAAGGTGGCTGATTCACTGGATACTATAAATAAACGAATTGATGATGTGAAAGATGGACTATCGGGGAGAATGGATAAGATGGAAAAAATGACTATGGACAGGTTCACGGCTGTGCTTGAAACAGTAGCTGCAAGTATGGTCACAATTACGGAATTGGAGAAAAATATGGCTCGAGTGGTTGAAGACATGGTGAAAATGAGGCAAGAACATGATCAAAGAAAGCAAGAACATGAGCAAACTTCAGTACAGATGATGACTCAACTGGGGAAAGTCTCAGATAAATGCCTGGACCTGGAAGCTCGCTCTAGACGTCAGAATTTGAGAATTCTTGGAGTCTCAGAGGGAGCTGAGGGAAAGGACGTTCGTGCGTTTGCCATGGACTTACTTAAACAACTGCTTAATCTCTCCAAAGAACCGAAAATTGAAGTGGCTCATCGTGTTCCAAGATTTAAACCGAGATTTCAAGCTGAAAAAGACCACCCACGACATATTATTGTGAAATTTCGGGACATTTCAGAACCGGAAGAGGTGAAGAGCAAAATTAAATACGGAGTGCAATTACGGATGGATAATGACATTATCAAAATATTCAGGGACTATCCGTATGAAATTGTGCAAGAGGAGTCTCATTCTGTAGTTGGAATATAAGAGGTATTAACAAACCTATTAAAAGGGGTAAGATACTAGCTCAGCTGAAACTGTACAATTCTGACATTATCTTCTTACAAGAAACTCATGTAAAATCTCATGATCAAGCTAGGTTGAGGGCGAAATGGATAGGTGAAATATACCACTCCTCATATACTTCGAAATCTAGAGGTACGTCAATCATTATTAGAAAAGGTATACCATTCAAAGCAAAGAATACCATAACAGACATTGAAGGGAGATATTTGATAGTTAATGGAGAAATTCATGATACTCCAATTACTTTGGTAAATATATACGCGCCTAACTTTGACAACCCTCATTTTTTCAATAAAATTCGGAACATAATCGCAGAGTTTAATTATCAAAATGTTATAATAGGAGGAGACTTTAACTGTGTTTTAGATCCGTATTTAGACAAATCAAGCCAAAAACAGAGAGGGAATACGAAATCTAAAACCGGTGAACTTTTAAATACTTATATAAACAATACTAATATAGCAGATGTTTGGAGAATTGCTAATCCAACTGACAGGGAATACTCGTTTTATTCAATGGTACATAAAACATACTCACATATAGATTATTTCCTGGTGGATACAAAATTAATCCCTCATATTTTGAACCCAACATACCATACAAATTCGATTTCAGACCATTCACCACTAACTTTCTTTTTAAAACTGGAAGGAATGTCTAAGAAAAACCCGTTTTGGAGATTTAATTCTCAAATCCTAAAAGATCCGCAAGCGAGTATATATTTAAAAGAACAAATGGACGCCTTTTTAAAAAATAAATGACACTCCAGATATATCGGCTATTGTACTATGGAAATCTTTTAAAGCATTCATTAGAGGTATTATAATTTCATATCAAGCTTTTCAAAATAAAAAGAATAAGAATGAACAAAGACAGTTAGAAGAACTTATTAGACAAATGGATATAGATAATGCTAAAGATCCATCAATAGATAAACATAATAAAATAATAATTTTGAAATTTAAATTAAATAAACTATTATCAGCCAAACTTATAAGACTTTTCCAAATTACAAAACAGGAGCACTTTGAATTTGGGGATAAACTGCATAAACTTTTGGTTCGCCAGCTAAAAAAATTAGAAAAAGAACATACGATCCCAAAGATTAAATCAGATAGAGGGGAATTACTAACCATACCGAAGGATATTAATAAAAGATTTGCGCAATTTTATGAGAATTTGTATACGTCTAAAACGACAACTGCCTCCAATAAAATTACAGAGTTCTTGGATAATTGTAATCTTCCAAAGTTAGAGTTGAAGGTACAAGAGGAATTGGGTGCACAAATCTCAATTAAGGAATTAGAAGATACAATAAACTCATTAAAGAATGGAAAAACACCAGGTCCTGATGGATTTACTAATGAATTTTATAAAAGCTTCTATGACAAAATTATACCACGATTACAAAAAATGTATCAATATGCTTTTAAAAAACAAATATTACCTGATACATTAGCTGAATCAACGATCACACTAATACTAAAAAAAGACAAAGATATAGAAGAACCTGGTTCATATAGAGCTATAGCATTGTTAAATACAGATCAAAAAATATTAGCGAAAACATTAGCTAGAAGATTAAGTAAATATATTAGTAAACTAATAAACCCAGATCAGACGGGGTTTATCCCTAAGAGATATTCATCTAATAATATGAGACGTCTACTCAATATAATGCACTCACATAAATTTGAAGAACAAGAATTATCAATTATTTCGCTGGACGCTGAAAAAGCATTTGACCAAGTAGAATGGAATTATATGGATAAAGTATTACAAAAATTCCAACTGGGATAGAATTTTATTTTATTGATTAAACTATTATATAATTGTATTGTATTGTATCGTATTGTATATCTTTATTGTCATTTCCTGAGTATTCACATACCCAGAGGAAACAAAAAAATGTTACTCAACCAGTGTCCATTTCAATGTGCAGTAAAAAATAAATAGAAGTAAAAATACATATATCATGAACAAATTAACACTCTACTCTCTACTAAACATCAACAGGCGTTCCGATCGGCAGCGGCACGACATTGGCTCTGCTGCAGTGTGTCCAGGTTGGTGGTTGGTGCACGATACTTTGGTAGGGGGCAAAGTCCGTTTATCAGTCTTATAACCTGCGGGAAGAAGCTGAGGAGCATCCTGCTGGTTTTGCACCTAATGCTTCTGTACCTCTTCCCAGATGGCAGGATGGAGAATATGTGATGCGATGGGTGGTAAGGGTCTTTGATGATGGAGATGGCTCTGCTGATACATCTCCTCCTGTATATGTCCAGCAGGAAAGGGAGTGGAGCACCAATAATCCTGCTGGCGGTCTTCACAATCCTGTCTAGTTGGTGCCGTTCGTATGCCTTGCAGCTCCCGAACCAGGAAGTGATGCCGTAGGTTAATGTGCTCTCGATTGTCCCCCTATAAAAAGTTCGCAGGTGTGTAGTGGGGAGACCTGCTTTACGTAGTCTTCGGAGAGGGTGTAGTCGCTGCTGGGCTCTCTTGACCAGTGCTGTGGTGTTGGTCGTGGACGTCAGGTCATCTGACAGGTGGAGTCCTAGGAACTTCACGCTGTTGACCCTTTCCACATCAGCTCCATCGATGTGCAGAGGTGTATGGTGTTGTTTTCCCGCCCTCCTGAAGTCAACCACCATCTCCTTTGTTTTTCCCACGTTGAGAATGAGGTTGTGGGATTTGCACCATCCTGTGAGCAGCTCCACCTCCATCCTATACGCCGACTCATCATTGTCACTGATGAGACCCACCACTGTTGAGACCCACCACTGATGACACCTACCACTGTAATAAACCTACAGCTAGAATATTAACTAATAACATATTATCCTCGAAATTTCAACTATCAAGGGGAAATAGACAAGGATCCTCATTATCACCACAGTTGTTTGCTCTCATAATTGAACCGTTAGCAGAAAAAATTAGAACACATCCAGATATCCATGGGTATAATACTAAATATTCAAATAATAAAATATCTTTATACGCGGATGATATATTATTGTACATTACAAAACCTCAAATTACTATACCAAATATATTAAATCTAATTGAGGACTTTTGATCTTTTTCTGGATACAGAATAAATTGGAATAAAAGTGAAATTATGTCAATAAAACCGAAAGACTCAACACATCTTTTAAAATTCCCTTTTAAAATAGCTACAGAAAAATTTAAATACTTGGGTATTGAAATCACTAGAACATATCAAGGCATGTTTAAAGCAAATTTTGATCCTTTACTTAATAAATTAAATACACTAATTAAATTTTGGAAAACGCTCCCGATGTCTTTAATAGGTCAAATAAATGCAATAAAAATGATCTTCTTACCATTAATTTTATACCTATTTCAATCGATTCCTATATACCTACCAAAGAAGTTTTTTTTAAAACTGGATTCAGACATTACTAATTTTATATGGGACTATAAATCACATAGAATACAAAGAACACACTTGAACAAAGCTAAAGTATTAAGGGGCTTAGCACTCCCTAACTTCATGTATTATTATTGGTCAGTAAATATTAAAAATATGATTCAACTGATGGACAACTCTGCCCAGCAAGTGGACTGGATTGTAATGGAGAGAGAGGACTGCTCCTCTGGAAACATTGGAGCGATCCTCCTCTCACCAATGAAACTGAATAACATAAATTATAACAAAAACCCAATTATACATAGTACAATCAGAACTTGGAAACAAATAAAACAAAATTTAAAATTAAGAAATCTATCGCTTTTATCTCCAATAGTTAATAACCCTTCGTTTAATCCCTCTATTACAGACAAATCTTTTATACAATGGGATAGACTAGGAATTAAAATGTTCGGTGACTTGTATGAAACTGGGAAATTACTATCATTCCAACAATTACAAATAAAATATAAACTGGGAAATAATCAATATTTTAAATATTTTCAAATATGTGACTATTTGAAAAAATTTACAAAAGATCATTATAATAGCCCAGCAGATGTATTGGATGAAGCAATGCAGATAAAAGCTGAATCAGCAAACTTAATATCATATTTGTATAATATTATCTTAAATGTAGAAATACCATCTACAGAAGGTATTAGAAGAGACTGGGAACAAGAATTAGCTATTAAAATCTCAAAGGAAAGGTGGAATGAACATTTATTAAACGTGCATAAATGTTCGATTAATGTAAGACACACTTTAATACAATTTAAAATGTTACATAGATTATATTATTCCAAAACTAAAATTAATAAAATTTTCCCAAATGTATCATCCATTTGTGATAAATGTCAATCTCAAGAAGCTACTATAGCGCACTCATTTGTTTTCTGTACAAAAATTCAAAACTTTTGGATTGAAACTTTTGAAATCTTTACAAAATTATTTAAAATAAAACTGATACCCATATAACCATATAACCATATAACCATATAACCATAACAGCACGGAAACAGGCCATCTCGGCCCTTCAAGTCCGTGCCGAACATTTAAATTTTTTTTTCCTCATTCCACACAGCTACCACTCTCTGAGTAAAGAAGTTCCCCCTAATGTTCCCCCTAAACTTCTGTCCCTTAATTCTCAAGTCATGTCCCCTTGTTTGAATCTTCCCTACTCTCAATGGGAAAAGCTTATCCACGTCCACTCTGTCTAACCCGCTCATAATTTTAAAGACCTCTATCAAGTCCCCTCTTAACCTTCTGCGCTCCAAAGAATAAAGACCTAACTTGTTCAACCTTTCTCTGTAACTTAGTTGCTGAAACCCAGGCAACATTCTAGTAAATCTCCTCTGTACTCTCTCTATTTTGTTGACATCCTTCCTATAATTAGGCGACCAAAACTGTACTCCATACTCCAGAATTGGCCTCACCAATGCCTTGTACAATTTTAACATTACATCCCAACTTCTATATTCAATGCTCTGATTTATAAAGGCCAGCACACCAAAAGCTTTCTTTACCACCCTATCTACATGAGATTCCACCTTCAGGGAACTATGCACAGTTATTCCTAGATCCCTCTGTTCAACTGCATTCCTCAATTCGCTACCATTTACCGTGTACGTCCTATTTTGATTTGTCCTGCCGAGATGTAGCTCCTCACATTTGTCAGCATTAAACTCCATCTGCCATCTTTCAGCCCACTCTTCCAAATGGCCTAAATCTCTCTGTAGACTTTGAAAATCTACTTCATTATCCACAACACCACCTATCTTAGTATCATCTGCATACTTACTAATCCAATTTTCCACACCTTCATCCAGATCATTGATGTACATGACAAACAACAGTGGACCCAACACAGACCCCTGAGGCACCCCACTAGTCACCGGCCTCCAACCTGACAAACAGCCATCCACCATTACTCTCTGGCATCTCCCATTCAGCCACTGTTGAATCCATCTTGCTACTCCACCATTAATACCCAACAATTGAATCTTCTTAACCAACCTTCCATGAGGAACCTTGTCAAAGGCCTTACTGAAGTCCATATAGACAACATCCACTGCTTTACCCTCATCAATTTCCCTAGTAACCTCTTCGAAAAATTCAAGAAGATTAGTCAAGCATGACCTTCCAGGCACAAATCCATGTTGACTGTTCCTAATCAGACCCTGCTTATCCAGATGCTTATATATATATATTATCTTTAAGTATCCTTTCCATTAATTTGCCCACCACTGACGTCAAACTAACAGGTCTATAATTGCTAGGTTTACTCTTCGAACCCTTTTTAAACAACGGAACAACATGCGCAGTACGCCAATCCTCCGGCACTATTCCCGTTTCTAATGACATTTGAAATATTTCTGTCATAGCCCCTGCTATTTCTACACTAACTTCCCTCAATGTCCTAGGGAATATCCTGTCAGAACCTGGAGACTTATCCGTTTTCATATTTTTCAAAAGTGTCCGCACCTCCTCTTCTTTGAATCTCACAGTTTCCATTGCTACTCTGCTCGTTTCCCTTACCTCACATAATTCCATATCCTTCTCCTTCGTGAATACCGAAGAAAAGAAATTGTTCAATGGATTATCTTCGGAACAATGGAAGATAGTCCAGAACTAAATGTGTTCCAAAAGAAATTAATAGACTATGGGTTAATAACTGGAAAAAAGTTAATCCTAAAATTCTGGAAAAACGCTCCAATACCAACTATAAACATGTGGATTTCCAATATGTTCGAAACATTACACCTAGAAGAGATAAGACTCCTCCTGGCAGGTAATCCAGATCACTTCCACCTGACGTGGTCTGCATTTATAGAATTATTACAAGTATAGGGTGCAAAAGAACTTAAAAAAAAAACGGAGGTCAGGTGCTGATGAAAGTTGGAGAGTTGGTATATCCCATTTGCGTGATGCTTACAACAAAGTATTTGTTTTTCTCTTTTCCCTCTTTCTCTTTTTTCTTCTTTTTAAGGGTCTATTTCTTAATTATTTTTTTTTAAATTTCTTTCTTATAGGGTCTTTGTTCTTTTTTGTTGTTACGTTTTTTACACTTTCACTTTTTTCCTTCACTTTCTCATCCTTTCCCTTTATTAGTGTAAAAAATGATGGAGTACATTAATTGTAATAAGATATACGTGACGAGTACTAATGCAATTGGTTGTAATGTAATGTACTTCTAATAAATAAAAATTAAATATATATATTTTTTTTTTACGGGAATTAAACACTAAATTCCTTCCATTTGTCCTATAAATTCATGACATGTTATATTGTGAATTCTTGTGTGAAAGTTATTTGGACACTTAGGCTATTTAAAAATGTTACCCTTTTCTTAAGAAATGGATAGATGTTTAGATCTAGTAATTGAATTTTGTAATTAGCTACAATTAGGTAACTAACTAATTATCTGCTTTAATTTCAGGTCATCCAAGTAAGATTGTTTCATATTTGTTTCAGAATGCTTCAATCTATAATAACTGAAAATTTCATTCAGTTCTCTTAATTTTTAAGAAAGTTATGGGCTTTTGACTGTCCTCGATCACAGCTTTTAAGTTAAGTCAATGGAAAAGCAATAGGGAACAAGATGCTAATTTCAGAGTATTAAAATGGCCATAACCTTTTTAATACTGAAGATATGAAAGTGAATTAGGTGTCAAATTAAACTTCTTTTTATGCTTTATCTGATGGGATAAATTGCAGACTTGATTTTTAAAATCTAAAAATGTTGTAACATTGCTAGACTGAGTCCACCACTTGCGCACAGGTCTTCAGCACGGCCAGGAACACCGTCTGGGCTGGATGTTTTTCGTGGATTCCCCCTCTTGAAGAATGTTCTGACATCGGCCGGGGAAACTGAGGTACCTGTGATCCTCAAACTGAAACAAACTAAGTTCCCCAGCAGCTGCCCTTTGCCGACACAGCAACTACTGATGACCAGGAGAGATGGTTTGAAAGTCTTAATAGGACCAACATGACGACGCTAAGAATATGAGATAAGAATGGAATGATTGCTGCAATGGCCCAGCAGGGGAAGAGGTAGTCAAATGCCATGAATAATATAGGCATCATCTTTAAAGACAGGCATACTCAATAGCACGGATCTGACAGAGATACAGTGGCTTGCAAAAGTATTCCTACCCCTTGAACTTTTCCACATTTTGTCATGTTACAACCACAAACGTAAATGTATTTTATTGGGATTTTATGTGATAGACCAACACAAAGTGGCGCATAATTGTGAAGTGGAAGGAAAATGATACTTGGTTTTCAATTTTTTTTACAAATAAATAACTGAAAAGTGTCGCATGCAAAAGTATTCATCCCCCTTTACTCTGATACCCCTAAATAAAATCCAGTGCAACCAATTGCCTTCAGAAGTCACCTAATTAGTAAATAGAGTCCACTTGTGTGTAATCTAATCTCAGTATAAATACAGCTGTTCTGTGAAGGCCTCAGACGTTTGTTAGAGAACATTAGTGAACAAACAGCATCATGAAGCCCAAGGAACACACCAGACAGGTCAGGGATAAAGTTGTGGAGAAGTTTAAAGCAGGGTTAGGTTATAAACAAATATCCCAAGCTTTGAACATCTCACGGAGCACTGTTCAATCCATCATCCGAAAATGGAAAGAGTATGGCACAACTGCAAACCTACCAAGACATGGCCGTCCACCTAAACTGACAGGCCGGGCAAGGAGAGCATTGATCATAGAAGCAGCCAAGAGGCCCATGGTAACTCTGGAGGAGCTGCAGAGATCCACAGCTCAGGTGGGAGAATCTGTCCACAGGACAACTATTAGTCGTGCATTCCACAAATCGGGCCTTTATGGAAGAGTGGCAAGAAGAAAGCCATTGTGGAAAAAAGCCATAAGAAGTCCCGTTTGCAGTTTGCCACAAGCCATGTGGGGGACACAGCAAACATGTGGAGGAAGGTGCTCTGGTCAGATGAGACCAAAATTGAAGTTTTGGGCCTAAATGCAAAACGCTATGTGTGGCGGAAAACTAACACTGCACATCACCCTGAACACACCATACCCACTGTGAAACATGGTGGTGGCAGCATCATGCTGTGGGGATGCTTTTCTTCAGCAGGGACAGGGAAGCTGGTCAGAGTTGATGGGAAGATGGATGGAGCTAAATACAGGGCAATCTTGGAAGAAAACCTGTTAGAGTCTGCAAAAGACTTGAGACTGGGGTGGAGGTTCACCTTCCAGCAGGACAACGACCCTAAAGATACAGCCAGAGCTACAATGGAATGGTTTAGATCAAAGCATATTGATGTGTTAGAATGGCCCAGTCAAAGTCCAGACCTAAATCCAATTGAGAATCTCTGGCAAGACTTGAAAATTGCTGTTCACAGACGCTCTCCATCCAATTTGACTGAGCTTGAGCTATTTTCCAAAGAAGAATGGGCACAAATTTCAGTCTCTAGATGTGCAAAGCTGGTAGAGACATACCCCAAAAGACTTGCAGCTGTAATTGCAGCGAAAGGTGGTTCTTCAAAGTATTGACTCAGGGGGGCTGAATACTTTTGCACGCGACACTTTTCAGTTTTTTATTTGTAAAAAAATTTGAAAACCATGTATCATTTTCCTTCCACTTCACAATTATGCACCACTTTGTGTTGGTCTATCACATAAAATCCCAATAAAATACATTTACGTTTGTGGTTGTAACGTGACAAAATGTGGAAAAGTTCAAGGGGTATGAAAACTTTTGCAAGCCACTGTAGATGACGGCTTGGAGAATATCTACAACAGGGTTGTTGAAATCATTAAGAAGTTGAAACATATCTGGAAAGTTTCCCAGAAGAGGATTCGATTAAATACCTAGAGCAGCATATCATATGTAGTAATTCTTGTCGAGAACCAGTTAGGGATAATAGGTAGTGCAGATATTGGCCCACATTGGGACATGCTTCTGTAATAGCCTTGTGAGATGGGGAGGGGAGTCTTGGTGTAGGACCTTATGCTGCCTTATTTAATTAGAATCCTCTTAGACTTTGACTTTCCTGAGATAGATTTCGGTCTGAAGGCCAAAAGAGGATGTTTGTTACGGATGTTAATAATGGGATATCTAGCAGGAATCAAACAGACAGGATTGTCTGCAAAGATTGTAGGCTGACAGTTCAAGGCAGAAGGCTACTTAAAAGTATGCATTGGAGATTGATAAGGCAATCTCTTCTCTTGACACTCGTACAATGAAAGATTGTTAAACAATTTAACTTTAATTGAGGCTTTTGGCTATTGAACTCAATCATTGGGCGTGGGACCTTCTGTTTTTGCACCATTATCACTGTGCAGTGGTAGACAATAAAATATTGTTTATGTTAATCAGCCTTCTCAACGAAATTCTGAGGAGAGCAAGTAAGGTATTAATTGTCTATTTCCTGCATTAATGGATAGTGAAAAATATATCCCTGCCACTAGACAATTCGTTCAAGACATATTCTTTTGTCAATAATATATTCTGGGTGCTGATATATCCTGCAAGCCGTCCCTCAATGCTGGTGAGAACCTTGTAATTTACCAAAATATGGTGTTCTTCCAGTATTTTGTACGCAGACCCCTTGGTGCAGGTAAACAGCCATCGGCTTAGAATATTTGAAGGTGTCCTGTTAATTAAGGTGTGTTTCCATAGTAAATCTGCAATTCTGCAATGTTACCTGTCTACACCCAAAATATTAAAGCTGACTATGTAATTATGACCATTGAATCAAGTCAAGAGTGTTTTATTGTCATATGTCCCAGAGAGAACAATTGGATTCTTACTTGCAGCATCACAACAGAATGTGTAAACAGAGTGCACTTTAAACAATCTAATAAATGAGAAAAAAGTTCAGTGTCTATGTATACACATACATACACACACACACACATATATATATATACGCATACATACATATACATATATATATAAAACTTCACGACAAGGATTCTCCAGATTTTCTCCATGAGAGAGACAGATGGAGCGACTGGTAGATGATCATTCTGCCAATTTTTCCTCGTCTAAATATGCAGCTTAATTAGAATAAGTGTTAAGACAGAGCAGCATTGTTCAAATGGCCATTTTTGGTCATGAGAGGAAAGAATTTCTTTGGACAATGTAGCAAAGATCATATGTCAAGTTTAACATTCATAGTGCAGATGGGAGGGAACATTTTGCATGATGTTCATTGATATCTCAGTAACAAAATTTATTGTTAAGTATAAAAGCATTCTCAATAAAAATGATAAGGGTAATCTGGACTCTGGAGTTCGCACAAGGTGTGTCATACTGCCAATAATGGATCAGAGGAATTGTTTCCTCTTCACTGCCCAGAATAGTAGCCAAGCACATTGTATCAAATATCCTTTGCAGAGAGCTTGTCTAATTTAATTTCTATTGAAATGAATGACCTAACATGAAGGAGATTTCATAGCAGTTCAGTGACCCGCTCTGCTAAATTATTGCTCACAGAGCAAAGAGCAACCTTTATGCACATGGCTTGAGAAATGTTACCATCAAATAGCCTCACCAACAAATAAGCACATGATCGCCTTTCTTAGGTTTGAAACAACAAATTTGGATTAGCATAAATTAAGTGATCAGGCTAATTGTGTACAGAAAGATTAGCCTTTTAGTTTGATTTCACTCTAGAACGTGAATATTATGTACAATTACTCGAGAGCTGATAATGGCCTGGAAATTATCTCCAGCATGATCTAACATGTGGAAAATAGCTGTAATGCACAAATAACATGCACGCGTATCATCAGATGGGTACAATTACTGGATACTTATTTTGTCTGTGTCTAAAGGGTGCAGAGATGCATTGACATTTATGGCTTTAGCTTAAGAATAAACAGTTGTATTCACTCACTTTAGAATAGACAGTTGTATTTGCTTATTCTAAAGCTACTTGGTTCATACTTTCTAATCTAATTATTCGCTACCTCTACAAATAATAGGGATTATTAAATGCGGTATTAATTTCATTAGTCAGTTATTACAGGTTGACATTTGTAATGCCACATTTTTCTCAGCATTTAAAAAAACATCTATAAGTTGTGTTAAGAGCAGAAGGCATCCTCAAGAGACAAATTAAGAGTGTTTAATAGAAAGATTAAACGAGAACTTACCATTTGAAGTTTGATCTTTATTTTATGAGGTTGAAGTGAGGGATTACGTGAAGAGCCCGGCAGCCCGCATGCACGTCAATCTTCAAAGTAGCTGTATAAAACCACAGAATAGTTGCTGACCTAAGCTATAGGAAGATTAACGAGCTAGAACTACCGAATGATCTTTATGAGAATAGGGTTGGGAGTGGAGGGCACGTAATCCCTTTTCTGTTAGACAGCTGATGCCGCTGGCCAACTCCTCTTGTAATGGCTTGTCCGTCCCCGAGGGAACAGCAAATTTAGAGGCAAGAGCAGGCAGCTCTTCCTTATGCGATTGTTGCACATCATGCATTAAAGCATGGGATTCAGGCACATAGTCATGTTCGGGGTCATGTTCGGAGTCAGATCCATACTGATCTCTGACACTCTCTTAGAGTGGGAGAAATATTGCACCCCGAACCAGGCGTTGCCATATGTGTATGCCTCGGACTGCCTGTGCATGCTTCCATAACACAGAGCATATTTTGTGACACCATCTCCGATAGTCTTTCGGGTGAAATGAGCAGCCCCTGCGCAGTTGGGGGCTGTGGGTGAGTGGTGGAATATTGCGTTGGGGGAATGGGTTGCATGGGGGAACCGGTGCATGGTGGAATATTGCCTTGGGGAACCGGTTGCGTTAGAGGACCAGGCCAACCCATGGGGGCTATGGGTGAGTGGTGGAATATTGTGTTGGGAGAACTGGTTGCATTGGTGGGCCATGCCTCCTGTGTGACAGGGACCCAATGGGTCTAGTATATATAACTAAAAGTCTCATCTTGTATGTATGTATGCATGTATGTATGTATGTATGTTCCCGAAATACAGCCAAAACGGTACACGATGGTGCGACAATTATAGGGGTGCCTTAATCACCATTCGCCTGCAGTGCGCAGTAGCAAGTTTTGTTCGATTTTACAAAGTATTTCCCTTTATAAACTTTAATTAACTTTCTACCCCTCGGGCCTGGTGGCAGTCACGCCTGCGCAGTGCACTCCCGGGCTGTCAGCCATGCCTGCGCAGTGGGAGAGGGTTGCCGGGCCCGGTATCCGCCAGTGCGCAGTTGGGGGTTGCCTGTATCTGCACGTGCGCAGTGTGTACTTGACTGGCGTCGCAATGGGGACCAAACGGGTCCATGGTCATCACAACGGGGACCCAACAGGTCCACGGGTCATCTAGTAAATAACTAAGTGCGTTCGATTTTACAAATTAATTCCCTTTATAAACATTAATTAACTTACTACTGTGAACGGCACAGCACTCCCACTTGCTGGGCCCGTCAGCCGCGCCTGCGCAGATGGGAGAAGTTTGCCAGGCCTGCTATCCGCCCGTGCGCAGTTGGGGAAGGGTTGCTGGGCCCGGCGGCGGTGTGCCTGCGCAGTGCGCTCCCACTTGCTGGGCCCATCAGCTGCGCCTGCACAGTTGGGGAATCTTCCATGTGTACTTGACTGGTGTCACAAAGAGACCAAATCGTTCAATTTTACAAAGTAATTCCCTTTATAAATTTAATTTAGTTTCTACTGTGAAAGGCAGTGCGCTCCCACTTGCCGGGCCCATTAGCCGTGCCTGCGCTGTTGGGGAAGGGTTGCTGGGCCCGGTATCCGCGCGTGCACAGTTGACAGAGTTTGAAATAACTGAATGGGTTGTACTTGACAGGCGTCACAACGGGGACTCAACAAGTCCACGGGTCGTCTATACACTATAAATGTACAATAATCAAGAATAAAATAAATTAATAACCAGTAATACTAGGTACCCAGTGCAAAAACCAATGTCATGGTGCAATATCATATGATGTCATAGAAGATCATAGTCTCTAAGGTAGTGGCTAGTGTTGTTCAGTGTTCAGGAGCCTGATGGTTGCAGGAAAGAAGCAATTCTTGTAGTGAGATGATTGTGCTCAGTTCTGCCCCCCCCCCCCCCCCCCCCCCCGTTTACAGGATGGATGTGGTGGCTTTGGAAAGGGCACAAAGGACGTTTACCAAATTGATGTCTGGATAAGGGGGTATTAGCTACAGGGAGAGGTTGGACAGACTTGGGAACCATCATCTCCTGGGGACCATCATCTCCAAGGACAATAGACAATAGACAATAGACAATAGGTGCAGGAGTAGGCCATATGGTCCTTTGAGCCAGCACCGCCATTCAATGTGATCATGGCTGATCATCTACAATCAGTACCTTGTTCCTGCCTTCTTCCCATATCCTGACTCTGCTATCTTTAAGAGCACTATCTAGCCCTCTCTTGAAATTATCCAGAGAACCGGCCTCCACCGCCCTCTGATGCAGAGAATTCCACAGACTCCACAACTCTCTGTGTGAAAAAGTGTTTCCTCATCTTACAAGACAAGAGACAAGACAAGAGACAAGACCGACAAGACAAGACAAGAGACATTTATTGTCACATGTACCAATTGGTACAGTGAAATGTGTGGTCACCATACAGCCATACGAATAAAAAAGTGCACAGAACACGATAGTCTTTAACATAGACATCCCCACACAGCGGAATCAAAGTTTCCCACTGTGAGGGAAGGCACCATAGTTCAGTCATCCTCCTCTGTTGTCCTCTGTTGTTCACCCGTGGTCTGGGGGCTCACGAACCCCTCGCAGTCGCCGCTACGGGCGGCCCAATGTTCAGCCCGCTCGCCGGATGATGGAACTCTGACGTCGGAACGGGAGAACATTCTCAGCAGCTTGGACTTCCGAATCAGCCACTTCGTACCGGAGACCGCGGCTCCCGAAGTCCACAGGCCGAGCTGGGCGGAGATTCACGCTGGCGGCCCTCGGCAAAGGGATCCCAGGACTCCGCGATGTTGAAGTCAGCGCCACCCGTGCTAGAAGCTCTGCAAACCATAGCTCCGCGATGTTGAAACAGCAGGCCCAACACTCCGGAGCTTCAAACGGCGATCCAGGTAAGGCATCGCCCGCTCCGCGGTGAATCCAGTGCTACACCGCTGCTGAAGCTTTGGTCCGGTCCCCGACAGGAAAGGCCACTCCAATCCAGTTGGTAGGCCATGAGGGGGGGGCGAAGATGCGACTCGGTGAATTGTCACATCCTCGCCAGGAAGTGAATGAGAAATGGTTTCCCCCTTACCCTACCCCCCTCCCCCACATATAAATACTTTAAAAATCCTCCAAAGCGTACTTTTTAAACAAACTAAAAATTAAAAAAAGATAGACAAACAGACAGACTGTAGGCAGAGGCTGCCATCAATGCTTGTCCCTTATTCTTAAACTGTGGTCCCTGGTTCTGGACTCCCCCAATATCGGGAACATGTTTTCTGCTTAAATGGGGGGGGGGCCACAATCGACTCCACTGTGGAGTCTATGGTGACCTTAAATGGGGGGCCAACATCAACTCCACAGTCAAAAAGGCACAACAGAGGATGTACTTCCTGCGGCAGCTGAGGAAGCACAATCTGCCACAGGCAATGATGGTCCAATTCTCTATGGCCATCGTAGAGTCTGTCCTCACCTTCTCCATCATGGTCTGGTTTGGCTCAGCCACGAAGCACGACATCCGGATGCTGCAGCGAATCGTCCAATCAGCTGAGCAGGTTATTGGCTGCAACCTTCCCTCCATTGACGAACTGTACACTGCAAGGGCCAGGAAGCGAGCGGGTAAGATCATATCTGACCCCTCTCACCCTGGCCTCAAACTCTTTGAATCACTTCCCTCTGGAAAGGGACTGTCAAAGCTGCCACAGCCAGACATAAAAACAGCTTTTTTCCACGAGTAGTAACAATAATTAATAACCAAAAATCTGTAGCCTCCTTTTGCTCTGGTATTTTATTTAATTCACATGTTTAATTGATAATGTTTTATTATTAATGTTTAAAGTTTTATGTGTCATTCCTAACTGTCACTGTATGTTATGTTGTCACTTGCGGGCGGAGCACCAAGGTAAATTCCTTGTATGTGAATACTTGGCCAATAAACTTATTCATTCATTCATTAACTTGGACTGTTTTCTATGGAGGTTGCGGGGAGATCAGATAGAAGAATATAAAATTATGAAAGGCATAGATAGGGTAAACAGTCGGATGTGCTGGATGGAAGAATCAAATAGTAGAGAGCATGGCTTTATGTTGAGAGGGGCAAATCATAAGGGAGATGCGCGGGGCAATATTTTTTTTACACAGAGGATGATGAGTGCCTCGAACGAGCTGCTAGGGGTGGTGTCGGGGCAGATACATTAGTAACATTAAGAGACTATTGGATAGGCATATGGATATACAGGGAATGGAGGGATATGGGTTATGTGCAGGTAGACAAGAGTTGGCAGCACGTTCAACACAGACATTTTGGGCCGAAGGGCTTGTTCTTGTGCTGTACTGTTCTGTTCTATAATGTGGCCAGGGTGATGTGGGTCTTTGATGATATTAGCTAATTACCTTAACATAATTTCAAAGCCTTGCAAATGCTTTATGAACTTCAATATGACATCCAAAGCTTAAGTGAGATTTTGTGGATGTAAATTTCAGTTTTATTCTGCCTGGATCTCACTTGAAATTGGTGCATTCATGGTGGAAAACCAGGAGCCAGGATGAACTCATCGTTCCTTGGAGATCTGAGAACTTAAAAATGGCACATTATAAGCTTTTTTAGAGCCAGACAATCACTGGAACAAACCATTTTAACCCAAAGGAGTAGTCCGGTCATCGTTAATGCCAGCAAAGCATTCCTTATAGGGATATTTTACAAACCATGTTTCACCCTCTTCTTGCATGATTAGATCAACCCATGAGTCCTGAAAAGCGCTATATAAATAAAATCTATTATTATTATTATTATTATTTGTTTGGCCAACTTATAAGCAATACTTTAAAAGGGAATACATATTTAATATATTTCTCATTCACAATCTGTACTTGAAACTATAGTGGGCATTGCAGAGAATCATATAAGAGGGGAAAATGTAAATGCATGAGGCAGAAAAGAAGCTGAGTTAATAAACAGGAGATTGTGTGGAGCAAAACACAAGGCAAGACTTGGATTGATTTTTGGTGCTTGGAATCCTATGTAATTTCGTGTGTGTAATGTTTTTCTCATTGCATGTGGATTGTCAAAATGAAGGAAACATTAAATGAGGTAGTACAACCCATGGGCCAACACACACTGATGCACTTCCTCCATTTTTCTTGAATTCCAGTTTAAGATCCATGTTGTTGTTCCTTTCACCAATTGGAAATCTGTGCTTCTGCCAACAGCATTGGCTCTTATTGAAAGGGGTGAATTGCTTGAGGTATTTAAAGCAAAACAAGTTGTAGCCTAATCTTCACATATTCAAATCTCTGTAGCTCAATTTTGCCAGCTGATTGAAATGCCAATAATATTGCTGGAAAAAAACCCCTGATAAAAGCTTAACTGAACGAAAAGGAGTTGATATGTAAGCTGAAGATATACACAAAATGCTGGAGTAACTCAGCGGGTCAGGCAGCATCTCTGGAGAAATGGACGAGGTGACGTTTGGGACCGAGACCCTTCTTCAGAATGAGCTCAGTCCGAAGAACGGTCTCGATCCAAAACGTCACCTGTTCCTTCTCTCCAGATATGCTGCCTGACCTGCTGAGTTACTCCAGCATTTTGCATTTATCTTGGGTGTAAACTGCATCTGCAGTTCCTTCCTACATATGATATGTAAGCTGGATTGTTATGATTTGCAACAAAATGCCAGAAACATATGATGAAGGGTCTTCGACCTGAAATATTAACTTAGTTTCATTTTCATAATGATGCCTGACCTGCTGACCCATTTTCAATATTTCCTGATTTCAGATTTCCAGCATCTGCAGTTTTTTGATTATCAGTGGTTATAATTTCATAAGTGGACAGTACAGCTTTGGCTCACTTCACAGATCATGCTTATTAAGCATAGTCATTAGATTTAAAAACTGAGTCATTTAGCAATGTCTGCCAAAGAGGCGATATTGCAGAGATTTTGATTAAAAATAATATATTATCCCCTCCCACCCAGAAAAATGGTTTGCATCAATAGTAAAATGTGGAAGAATCATCCCCTTTGTCTTCTGCCTGCACCCAAACTGTTTCAAACCATCTTTCATTCTTGACCGCACTAGGTGCTCATTTCTCAATGTACAAGAATCAAGAGTGTTTCATTGTCATATATACCAACAATGGAATAATGAAATTCCTACAGGCTTAACATGCCCATAAATGTAATAACACACAGATAATATATGTAAACGTACAAACAATTAATAACTGTAATACTAGGAAGCCATAATAATGCAAAAACCAAAGTCTGTCGTGAACCAAAGGAGATCATAGCTGCTGAGGGCAGTGTTGAGTGGTGTTCAAGAGACTGATGGTAGCTGGGAAAAAAGCTGTTCTTAAACTTGGTTGTCACAATTTTCAGGCTCCTCTACCTTCTTCCCAATCATAGTAGCTGAAACGAGGGCATGCCCAGAGTGGTGTGGGTCTTTGATGATATTGACTGACTTTTTTTAAGGCAGCGCATCCTATAGATCCCTTCAATGTTGGGGCGAACAGTATCTGTAAGAGTGTCTACCATTCTCTGGAGTCTCCGTAGACACAAAATGCTGCCGTAACTCAGCGGGACAGGCAACATCTCTGGAGAGAAGGGATGGGTTACGTTTCGGGTCGATGAGATCAAGAGATGCTGCCTGTCCCGCTGAGTTACTCCAGCATTTTGTGTCTATTTTCGATTCAAACCAGCATCTGCAGTTCTTTCCAACACATTCTGTAGTTTCTGTTGTTGCTGGACATTTGATAATCTGTTTTTCAATTCAGAACTCTCAGTGTTTTATTTAAATGCTCAAGTACTCCAAATTATAGTGACTATCAACTTCATTCTGATCTCCCCATGTACCTCATTATAGCCCTTGTACTTTATTAAAAAAAAACACTTTCTCTATAGTTGTAACACTCTATCCTCCATTCGAATATTTTTTTCTCTTTGCATTACCTGTTATACTTGTATATAGTTTGATTGTGCTCATGAACGGTATGAATTAGTTGGATACCCACAAACAGACTTTGTTCACTACATTTCAGTGCATATAATGATAATAAACCAATACCAATCTGTGACGAAAAGCAGTTAATGTTTCAGCGTGATGATTAAGCATTGGAACTGATCAGCACAGAGGCCAAGGTTAATGAGAAATAATCTGCCTTTTCTTAATATGACGGCTAGAAGATTTTCGTTTTGGATCTCATCTGCATAGATCACATTGGTCTCCCAAGTCTTCACTGACTGATGGTTTGTTGTAAGATTTTGGTTGGAAGAGGAATAGCTATCAATAATTAGTGATATTCTTAGGAGGGAAGTTTTGGGGTAAAAGGAAATAGATGGATGAGAAATAATGGATTAGCAACAACTCAACAATTCTCTCTGTTTTTGTTTATTTGTTGATTAGACAGGGGTGTTTTCAGTAACAGAGGAAACAATAGACAATAGACAATAGGTGCAGGAGTAGGCCATTCGGCCCTTCAAGCCAGCACCGCCATTCAATGTGATCATGGCTGATCATCCCTAATCAGTACCCCGTTCCAGCCTTCTCCCCATATCCCCTGACTCCGCTATCTTTAAGAGCCTATGAAGATGAAGACAAACTATGAAGATAGTTGGTACTGGGGCAAAGAGATGGTAATCCCTACCAACCATAGAATGGAGGTTGGTTTACACTCAACGGAACTTAATGTGGTTGACTCGGAAATGGTGAAATATGGCATATCCAAGTGCATACCAAAAGTAGACAGTCTGTCCATCCTATATGGATTGATAGTGAAAATGATGAGAATACTAGACATTTACTATAATGTTTGGCTGAGGTTTAAATGCAATCTGAAAAAAACCCAGGACCTGACATATCCATCCACAAAGAACACAAAATTTCCACAAGCGTATTGTGAAACACATCCTGCCTGATGGAGATGACACTAACTCTGCTTCAGTTCTTATAAGTCTTAACTTTCACAACCTTTGTTAGAGTCATAGAGCAGGGAAACAAACCCTTTGGCTCAACTTGTCCATGCTGACCAAGATGGCCCATCTACACTCGTTCCATATGCTTAAGTGTGGCCCATATCCCTCTAAACCTTTCCTATCCATGTACCTGTCCAAATGTATTTTAAATGTTGTTATAGTGCATGCCTCAACTACCACCTCTAGCAGCTCGTTTTATGTACCCACCACCCTATGTGTGAAAAGGTTGCCCCTCAGATTCCTATTAAACCTCTCCCCGCTCACCTTAAACTATGTCCTCTGGTTCTTGATTCCCTGACCCTGTGCATTCACCTTATCTATTTCCCTCATGATTTCAAACACCTCTGCCTTCACCCCTCAGCCTCCTGTATTCCAAAGATAAAGTCTTAGCTTGCTTAACCTCTCACTGTAGCTCGGCCATTGAGTTCTGGCAACATCCTCATTCTTTGCACTTCTTTGCACTTTTCTGCAATCTTCATTGCACTTTTTTCCATCTTAATGACAACCTTCCTATAGCAGGTTAATCAAAACTGAACTAAGGCCTCACCAATGTGTTGTACAACGGTAACATAACATCCCAACTATTATACTCAATACCCTGACTGATAAATACCAAAGTACGAAAAGCTCCTTGACTATCAGTGTAGGTAGACAAAAATGCTGGAGAAACTCAACAGGTGAGGCAGCATCTATGGAGCGAAGGAATAGGCGATGTTTCGGGGCGAGACCCTTCTTCAGACTGATGTGGGGGGGGGGGGGGGGGGGAAAAAGAAAGGAAGAGGCAGAGACAGTAGGCTGTGGGAGAGCTGGGAAGGGGAGGGGAAGGAGGGAGAAAGCAAGGACTACCTGAAATTGGAGAAGTCAATGTTCAAACCGCTGGGTTGTGAACTACCCAAGCTAGATATGAGGTGCTGCTCCTCCAATTTGTGGTGGGACTCACTCTGGCCATGGAGGAGGCCCAGGACAGAAATGTCGGATTCGGAATGGGAGGGGGAGTTGAAGTGCTGAGCCACCGGGAGATCAGGTTGGTTAATGCGAACTGAGCGGATGTGTTGGGCGAAGCGATCGCCAAGTCTGCGCTTGGTCTCACCGATGTCGAGCAGTTGAAACCTGGAACAGCGGATGCAATAGATGAGGTTGGAGGAAGTGCAGGGGAACCTCTGCCTCACCTGGAAAGACTGCTTGGGTCCTTGGATGGAGTCGAGGGGGGAGGTAAAGTGACAAGTGTAGCATTTCCTGCGGTTGCAAGGGAAAGTACCGGGGAGGGGGTGGTTTGGGTGGAAGGGGACTAATTGACCAGGGAGTTATGGAGGGAGCGGTCTCTGCGGAAAGCCGAAAGGGGAGGAGATGGGAAGATGTGGTCAGTGGTGGGATCCCGTTGGAGGTGGCTATATAGTGATTATATATAAAAATTGTTTGAACAAAGCAGATGTTAAAAATCAGTTTGGACAGTAAATGACAGATTTTAGATCGGTTATTGTGTCAAATAGTCCAAAAATTACAAAAAAAATGTGGCTAAATTGAAAGCAGGCAAACATTTACACATCATTTAGTAGCAATATTTGTTTTGTCTATTTAAGAACATAGGAGTGTGTTGTAGTAACAAGGAACTGCTGATGCTGGTTCACTAAAGAAAGACATAAAGAACTGGAGTAACTCAGCGGGTTAAAGCCCTGTTTCACTGTGCGAGTTGACCCACGAGTGACCCCGAGTGAAAGACTCGTGGTTGCGTACGGGACTCCAAGTTTATGATCAAGAGTTTAACCGAGTTCCCACGGGTATGTCTAAGTTTGCCGTTTACTTCTCATTTCTGCGATGTTCCAAGTTCGTCTCCCAAGTGTACCAAGTTCCTCTCCCGTTAATCTTGAGGCAACAATGTATATCGACGTGTTGCACTTATGTACGGCTTTATTTCAAAACTCGCAAACATTCAGGTGACAAAATAACCCAATATCAATACCATGTCCGCCTCATCCCAGTTTATGGGGGATGGGGGGGGGGGGGGGGGGGTAGGGTCATGATATGAATCTGTGCCAAGTTGTAAAACTCCAGCCGGGATACCGTCGTCTCCGGGTTCGTGATCATACCAGTAATATTGTGAGGTCGACATACTGTTGACACTCGCAATATTACTGGCATTATCACTAATCAATTATTACATCTTAGAATTTGTGTAACAATATTTCATGTTCCCCGGGAACATTTGCACTTTAAAACTGCACTTTGGGTTCTTATTTGCCATCGGGTAAAAGATTGTGATTATGGTCATGTTAAGAATTAAAAGTCATAAAATCAATGTGTGAAATGTGATTCTTATTTTCAAAGTTCTCATAGGAAACAATGAGCGTATAGAGCCCAGGGAGAGGGGGAGAAAGGGACGTACACTCACAGAGGCAGAGTCTCTCAGCCTGTGTGAGAGGGAGGGAGGGAGAGAGACACACACACAAGGTGGATGTGAAATTTCACCTACCTGTTTCAGTGACAGGCACACGCAGCCAGTGAATGAAGCCACCCCCATCTGTCTCCCCCTCCTCTCCCTCCACTCTCCACCCCCTCTCCTCCACCTCCCCCCCCTCACACCCCCCCCAATTTGGAAATGTCATCCCATCACCCATTCCTTCTCTCCAGAGATGCTGCCTGCCCGCTGAGTTAAAGAGTTCCCCACTTGCAGCAGCATAACAGGCCAGTAAACACAATACTCATAGATAATATACTAACAAAGAAAATATATATTAAAAAATCCAGTATTATTGCAAAAATCCCAAAGTCCTTAGTGCAAACAAGGCAGTTTGTAGTTCATGGTTTAGTTAGCATTTGTAGCGTTCAAGAGCCCAATGGTTGTTGGGAAGAAGCTGTTCTTGAACCTGGAGGTCATGGTTTTCAGATTCTTATACCTTCTGCTCAGCAGGAATGAAATGAGAGCATGGCCAGGGTAGTGTGGGTCCATGACAATGCTGGCTGCCTTTTTGAGGCAGCACCTCCTATAGAACCCTTTGATTCAGTAAAGTTCAGTAAAGTGATCGGGAATCTGGCATCATGGCTTGAGAATAAAACCCAGCCTTTAACATCCGCATAATGAAAGAGTTGGTGTTGTCCTACGGAACAGGGGTGCAGGAGAGGTGAACACAACCCTGTCTTCTTCAACAGCACTGGTAGAGATGGCTTCTGGACGTGACTGGCAAACCTCAGATTAGGCTGCCATGAAGTGTCATAAAATGTTCTCACGCTGTTCCTCAATACTGGTTTGTCTTAAGGTTGTGAGCTCAGTCCCAAATACACAAAATCTATATATAAACTTCAAGCAATTTTTTCTTTTCAACCCACTCTGTCACCTTATCAATAACTTGCTTAACTTGGTTAAGCAGAATTTGTCTTTAAAAATTCTATGTTGGTGTTCCTTAACTGATCCATACTTATCCAAGTAACTGATATTTCTGTCCCTGATTATTGTTTCCAAAAAGAGTTCCCACGGTAGACTCACGAGTCACAAAGGTAAATGCACGGGCCACTACGTTTTCCAACGAGTTTAAATGTTTCAAATTTTAACCTCAAGAGTACATTTTACTCGTGGAAAAGTTTAAACATGTTTGAACTTTTTCAAGAGTTAACAAGTTTCACGGGTACCTGCCGTTAGCGCCAAGAGTCGCTAAGTTGCGTCCACGAGTTCCGACGTTCCCGCTACGTTAATTGTACGTGATTACCACGAGTTAAATTTGTTTTAAACTCGGGGTATCTCGTGGGGTCAGCTCGCACAGTGAGACAGGGGTTTAAGGCAGTATCTCTGGAGAACATGGATAGGTGACGTTTTGGGTTGGGACATTTCTTTAGATAATCTGAAGAAACGTCTGAAATGTTACCTATCCATGTTCTCCAGAGATGTTGCCTGACCCGTTGAGTTACTCCAGCTCTTTATGTCTTTCAAAGGCGTGTGGCGGATCACCACACTCAAAAGTAAGCCATCACCTGTTATGGCAGGACCTGACACATCCATTCAGCAGAGAGCACAAAATATAGCTGAGGTCAGCACAGAGCCAGTTGCAGGTCAGTGCAACGTGCAATAAGGACACCTGCAGCCAATTTGTATTTTGATGATCATTCAACAATAGAGCGATTAAGATATGGGATCACACTGTCATAAACTGAACAGAGCTGAAAAAGCCTGGAATTCTTTCCAGCAAGAGGTTGCTCTGCTTTATGTCAATTGTGATGCAGAATGCCATTGCAGCAGTGTAACTAAAACATTTACTGTTTAGTATCAGTAGACTATTCAATCAACTAGTATTCAACATGAAAGATAACGATCAGATCTGATTGTTACTTACCATCAGCAAATAATTTTAAATGTGTGTAAATCTTGGGGTTTTTTTTCCCTTCCTGAGTTAGTTTTTGGTTAGGTCAATCTATATTCTCAAATCAACCTTGGTAAAGAACTGGGAATAGAACTAAAGTTTTCTGTTGGTGATACATTGCACATATGCAAATGGAATGTTACAAATGAAATGAGCAATGATGTATGGAAAAGGGAGTGTACCAAGAGTGAGACCTACACAAAATAATAAGAACAATCAAACATTTACATTTGAACTTAAAAAAATTCCAACAAGAATCTATTGCATACATGAATGAAATTGGGGATTTAAATCTTTCCTTTCTGAACTAGAAACTTTGATTGAGAATAAAATATTTATTTTCAGTACTTGGGTGTTGCCAGCAAAGTCGGCATTTATTGCCCATCTCTAATTGCTCCCGTGAGCTGACGAACCAGCGTTATTACCGAAGGGCATGATAGGGGACTAATCACGCAATCTGCTTTGTCCTGGATGGTGTTGGTGCAGTATTCATCCAGGAATGTGGAGAATATTCCCTACACTTCGAACTTAGAAATGTTTATGGTGTCAGGAGGCAAATCATTAGCTGCAGGATGTTTATTTTTTGATCTGCTCTTGTTGCTAAGGTATGTATGTGGCCAGTTGAGCTTCCAAGCAATGGTGATCCCCAGGATTTTGATAGAGGGGTTTCAGTGACAGTATTGCCATTGAATGTCAAGGGTGGGTGGTTAGATTGCTGTAATTGCAGATGGCCAGTACACAGCACAAATGCACATGCCACTGATCACCCCTTGCCAGTAAGTTGTGCAGATCTTGGTGCATACAGACATGGGCAGCTTTATTTGCTGAGGAGCTGTGAATGGAATTGAGCATTGTGCAAACATCATAAAATGTCACAAACATATAAGCCAGAAAGCAATACAATATTGAGATGTATTTCAATAGCAGTAAACATAAAATGATCCCAAGCACTGCAATCTCCTCAGAAGCTGCACATTTTAATATTTAAGACTTAAGCTTGGTTGCTCATTGCTTCATGATGCAAAAAAAAGTAATTGGTAAAGCAGTTAAAGGTGATGGCACTAGAACATTGACAATTGCACAAATGACATTGGAACTTCTGCCATGATATCCTGGCGCTGGGGTTGTTGGCCTCCATCAACCATGTGCAAAGTATTACTCCAACAACATTTGTTTCAACAGAGTGCCAAATGGTTCACTTGTTTAATTGCTGCCTTGGTGTGAAGGACAGTCACTCTCAATTTGACTTTGGGACTCAGCTCTTTGTTTCACATTTGGACCGAGAGTGAGATGAGGTCTGGCACTGAGTGGTCCTGGTAAAACCCAGCCTGGGCAACATTGAGTAGACTATTGGTGAGTAAGTGTAACCTGACAGCACTATCAATGACAGCTTCCATCACTTTGCTGATCGGCAAGAGCGGGCTGATTGGCCAGTATTAAATTGAATTGAATACTTTATTGTCACATGTGACAAGTCACAGTGAAATTCTTTGCTTGCATACCCAAGGTGTGCAATAGTCGGCACGCAAAGGGCGCTGACAAAGTTACAAAGTATCCCGTGCCAGATACACTCTTGTTCTCCCTCCCTCCCTCACGGCAGTTCCCTCCTTTGTTCTCCAATAAGCCAAATTGGATTGTTCCTGCCTTTTGTAAACAAGATACATCTAGGCAATTTTCTACATTGTCTGGTAGTTGCCAGATATATAA
>CM075977.1:156194710-156317210 GCA_038087875.1 Malacoraja senta
AGAGAGACCCAATTGACTTGAAAAGCTTTTCAACTTTTCTCCTCAGGAATAGTAGAGGCATGAACAAAGAATATAGTAACAAATGGATTCTGTATTAACTGATATACAGTAAATGATTTCTAACTGGATTTGGGTAAAAGATGCAGTTCTTTCTTATTGAACTGAATTATAATTTCATTGATAATTAAAGTAAAATTATTTTTTTTAAATCATTATAGCTCATAAACAATACAATTGGTTTTCTAAATTTCAAAAATAATGGCTAAAAGCTTTGTGCATCAGGATTTTTAACTCAATGTAATTCTGTAAAATTGATTTCAGATGATTATTGAAAAAACAATAATGTTCTTCCAAAGTGTCCAATCATCACCTCTAATTTACTTACTTTACTAATTTACTAACTATTCTTCTTCTTTCAATAACAGATTCCCTATTATCTGTATGTAACTTTCACTCCATGTCTTCTGATTACAAAACGCATGTTATCACCTGAACATCTGCAACTGTGGCTTTATTAATACATAATGTATTCAAAACAGTCACGTTTGCGCTCTGGAGGAAGTAATTTTATTAGGTTACACTTATCAGAGCCCAATTCTATTCAGTATTGTTTGCACAGAATTCATTTGAATTCATTCAAAGTGATATGGTATTGTAACTGACCCGCATTCCAATCTTAATACATTACAATGAACTGCCCCTTTGAAATGATTATCCATGATCACATCAGAGATTTAAATTTTAAGTTTGCTCAGATAGATGTGGCCCATGTTTCATCTCAGCAAAAATGAAGTGTGACTAGAATTGTTTAGTCGTTGTGTATAAGTATAATATATGGTCGATAATGAGCATTCATCCAGTGTCATTTCCTTACAGTAAATCCTCGTTATAATAGACTATAGGAGTGGAATGGTGTCCGATATTGCAGATAACAGAATAAGGTATTGTCATTGTATAAGTAGTAGAAACAAACAACTGCAGTTGCTGGTTAATCCACAAAAGTACACAAGTGCTGGAGTAACTCAGCAGGTCAGGCAACATCTCAGTCTGCCTAAGTCTATGCGATCTTCCGGTTGATAAACATCTTAACTCCCCTCCGATTCCCATACTGACCCTCTCTGTCCTGAACCTCCTCCACTGTCAGAGTGAGGCCAAACACAAATTGGAGGAACAGCACCTCATATTTTGCTTGTGCAGCTTACAACCTAATGGTATCAATATTGATTTATCTTACTGTTTTTATGCCTAGTTGTCACCTTCCCCTCAGGCAACAATGAACCATTCTACATTTCCTTGATCATCGTCTGCTTTGATCTGTAGTTTTCACACCTTACCCCTCCATAATCTCTATTTTCCCTCTCCCACTCTGAAGGAGGGCCAACCCTAAACATCGTCCATTCCTTCTCTGCCTGACCCACTGAGTACTCCAGCAATTTCTGTCTATATCTGGTGAACATGGGTAGGCAATGTTTCGCTCGGGACTTTTCTTCACACTCTCAGTCTGGAACCTGGCTTGAAATCCAGGTGAGCTGACGGGGCCCAGCCGACAGCCTGTCGGGGAGAGGTGAGGATTGGTGCAGCCATTGGTTGCGGCCCGTGGGTGGCTGGTGTGCAGGTAAGGGTTGGTGGTGGCAGGCACGGCCTGGAAGTGGCCGAGGAAGTTGTGTGAGCCAGCAGTGGCAGCAGTAGGTCTGGCCGGGGAGGCGGTGCGGGTCGGGAGTGCCTCTGGTAGTATATCAGTAGGTCTGTCCGCTAAAATAAAATCCATTATAAGAAGGTGTGTTAAAACAAGGAGTTACTGTACTTGGAGATACTTGAAGAAAAGTCGAAGTACGGTTTTGCAGGAATTAACAAAAAGAGAGTTTGCTGAGTTATTTGAAGCTTAACAATGGAATATAGTTGCCTGCCTTTGATGAATTGTAGCGATAACCTTTGGAATAAAGGTATCTATAGTTAGAGTTAGAGCAAGCTTAAAAAGCAAAGACGGAATACCATGTTTCTATTTAGCCAAGTTGTTAAAAACAGAAATATATATCTGGAAATGTCTCGTTATGCTAGGCAACAACTGTGGAAAGAAAAAAGATGATGGGGTGCACTAACAGCTAGCTGTGAGACCATACAGAGCTGCCAGCTAGCAGCAAAGCATATGTCATTGACTGACCTCTGATCTGACCTGGGATTCACCACTGAATCCTGTGATGTTCCTGAATGACCCTGAGCTAATGTGCCGATGCACTTCATATCCAATTCCTCAGCTTTAAGCACACATATATGAACTAGAATGCGTCACCAACCTTCATTAAGGAGATTAAATTAATGTTTTAATTTTAATTTATTTGAATTAATATCAATATTTTAATTCATTTAGATAGGTTAACTACTTTTTAAAATAATGTCTTTCTTTTTTTTCAATTGTCTCTAAGGGTCATAACTGATCGTAAAACAGCAGAGACATCTGAAATAATTGGAAAGGCCAAGCTATTAGAAGGAATCAGAAATGTTAGTGGATGGGTTACATTTTTGCAGTCTGAAGCATAGTTGCTATTCTGCTTTCAGAATGGCCTTGACAGGAACACGTGAAGATCACTGAGAACTGTGTGGCTGCAAAACATGGTGAAACGTGTGGTGGAGGTGGAGTTTGGGAGGCAGGGAGAGTGGGCGCGGGGGGGGGGGGGGGTGGAAGAGAAAGCTTTGTCTGTGATAGATGCAAGCCAGCCAATATTACTTTTGTACCTTTGCATTCATCATAATGTGGTGTACATATATAGAGAGAAGGATGCTACTCCTTCCAGTCTGCTACGAAGAACAAATGGGTTGGAACAAATGGAAGCCCAAGCAATGGTTGATTGCACAATATATCTTAGTAGTTACAGCAAATGTATTGTGATTGGATTTTGGGATTTTACTGCCCTTTAGATACAGATAAATAATTGGGAATCCAAAATTAACCATGACATTTCTGAATGGTAACTGAAATTGAGGAGAAGATATCGTCATTTAGCATCTGATCATAATATGTGACACTTACAGTATATACTTTAGCCCTTCCACACATTTGATATGGGGAAAAATAATAGGATAAAGAGTAAAGGGCCTGTCCCACTTACGTGTCCTTGGCATGCAAATTACGCGACCTCGTGGTCGCGTTGAGGCGCACGGGCATCGTATGGCCGCACGGGGCCGGTCCCACTGAGAAATGCGGAGGGGTATGTAGTTGTGCGTGACATTGCGCGGGGCTCCGAAATTTTTGTAGCGAATGAAATCTTTGTGCGCCAACGGCCTGTCGTGGAACTGACGGCCAAAGTGGGACAGGCCCAAGACCCTGGCGTGATGCAACGTCTCACCTCTAACAGCAGCAGAAGCAGGCAAAAGATCGCCGAGCTCGGCCTCGGGCTCATGGCCGTTGTGGTCCAGATCCGCCCCGACTTCTACTCGCAGAGCGGGGCCAAGAAAATTGAAGGTAGACACAAAATGCTGGAGTAACTCAGCGGGACCGGCAGCATCGCTGGAGCGAAGCAATGGGTGATGTTTCGGGTCAAGACCCTTCTTTCAGACTGAAGAAGTGTCTCGACCCGAAACATCACCCATTGCTTCTCTCCAGAGATGCTGCCGGTCCGCTGAGTTACTCCAGCATTTTGCGTCCATCTTCAAATGACATCACGCGTTCCAGACGGCTGTGCGGTCGAATGTAGTCGCGCGCGACCTTCGCGGGACCGTCGCAGCTCAACGCGACCACGAGGTCGCATAATTTACGTGCCAAGGACACGTAAGTGGGACAGGCACTTAAGATTTGCAAGTTATTTTTGATTAGCATGGATTTTGCATTGTTTTGCTATAACTCACATGGCTGTTCAGCAATTTCCATTGGACAACTCTGGTTTAGATCTATCGATAGTCTCAATTTTAGTTTATCAATCATAAATCTAATTCTGTTCATCTTAATCAATTAATGCAATCAAGAAATTATTTCTTACATCCATTTATCAGTATCACACATGACAGAACGTAAAACAGAAAAGGGTAAACACAAAGTTATGTAGTTAATATAATACTGGTGAAACGTACATATGTAAACACTGAATTGTGTTCTCAATCAGTAACTAGAGTTCATTTTCATGAACCACGAGACCTTTGGCCATTTCATTCTGTTGATGCATAAAGTAATTCAGATGTTACAATACCATTCAGTAAATTTTAACTAAATATTATCCTGAAAAGTTAGCATTGTAAATTTTAAAGATCTGTGTTGAAATAAGCTTGGAGAAATGTCGCCACTTATTATATCTCAAACTGACAACATAAAGAGGTAATGGTTAAAAATCATGCCTATGAATCAACGATCAAGTACAATAATAAAATCACGATTATCTTTATTTACAGGTGATCAATTGATATTCTGATCCATTACGATGAAGGGATTTAAAACAAAATATTTGCCTAAATATTTCAGAGAGGGACAATTAAAAACCTGCAAACAAATCTTTGATGGAAAGCTGTTTTAGGACATGTGTTTTTTATCCATGGGATCAGCAATAAAAGTATTAGGCTGTAATTTTTTTGTGTTGGATAACAGACCAAAAACAGAGGGAATTAGGTCCTTAAATTGCAAATTGCCTTGAGAGAACAGCAATCCGAAACTGAGAACATCTATCAGAAGAAGTGAAAGTAACGATCTTCACTAGAAAAATCGAACGTTTAAAGATGACCATAGGAATTTGATAGAGGAGACACAGGAATATAAGTGTCAGCAAATAACAAATGCAGCCTTATAGGACTTTGGTAAGGCCACACTTGGAGTATTCCATTACAGGAAGGATGCGGAGGCATTTGTAAGGGTGCAGAGGTGGTTTACCAGAAGTATGCCCTGGATTCGCAGATGTTAGCTGCGAGGAGAGGTTGAACAGACATGGATTGTTTTCTCTGGAACACCAGAGGTTAAGGGGAGACAATAGAAGTATATAAAATTATGAGAGGCATAGATAGGGTAGATAGAACCTTTTTACAGGGTATATCTTTAAGATGAGAGGGGTAAAGTTTAAAGGAGATGTGCATGGCAATATTTTTGTTTTACACAGAGGAAGGTGGCTGCCTGTGCTGTTGGGGGTGTTGGTGGAGGAAGATACCCTGGTGGCATTTACAAGACATTTGGATTGGCTCATGGATATCTGGGGAATGGAGGAATATGGATTATGTGCAGGCAGATAAGAGTTGGTTTTGGCATACTGTTGGAATAGGAATATGGATTATGTGTAGGCAGATAAGAGTTGGTTTTGGCATACTGTTGGAATAGGCATTGTGGCCAAATGTGCCCGTTTCTGTGCTGTACTGTTCTATGATAATTCCAAATTCAGTAGTATGCACAGGAATTTAAATTTGAACTCTTTGGAGGAGCATAGTCATGCATTCTGAACATTCTGCACATCCAAAGTTATATTTTGGAAGAGTATTGGGTGAGTGGGGATGTCATGATCCCAACGACCCTTTGCATGCCCCTTGGAATGGCTCAGAGGCACAGCTGGTAAAGTGCCAGAGAAGTGGGCTCAAATCTGATCTCCAGTGTGTGGAGTTTGCATGCTCCCCTGTGGTAGAATGGGTTTCCTCCAGGTGCACCAGTTTCCTTTCTTAATCAGCAGCTGCAAATAGCCCGAGTATTTAGATGGCATTGATGAGAATGTGAGGAGATTAAGAATTGGATTAATGTAGGATTAGAGTTAATAGGTGGCTAATGGCTGGCAAAATGGAATGGAAGGCCTGTGCTGACTTTAGAGGCAGGAGATCTTAAATAAATATTTCAGTATGCTATTTATTCTTATGAGGATGAGAATATGTAAATATTAAATTTAAAAATATATTATATATATTTAAAGGGAAGCTACCAAAGCACACAGGGGAATAGGAACAAAACTAGATAGGCTGCAAAAGTGATAGGAGCACATTGGCTTTTTATGTTTAAGAAAGAACTGCAGATGTTGGAAAAATCGAAGGTAGACAAAAATGCTGGAGAAACTCAACGGGTGAGGAACAGGTGACGTTTTGGGTTGAGACCCTTCTTCAGACCGATCATTCTGAAGAAGGGTCTCGACCTGAAACTTCACCTATTCCTTCGCTCCATAGATGCTGCCTCACCCGCTGAGTTTCTCTGGCATTTTTGTCTACCTTTGGCTTTTTATGTTTATATGTTCCTTTTCAGGAAACAAATGAATTTAAGTTTGTTTCATGTTCTTTTTGGTGCCCATTGTATTTGTGAAATGAAATATCTCAATATTTCTCTACGCCTGTTTAAAAAAAATAGATACATCATTCTACCTGAAAAAAGACTGAATAAATGCACCTTTCCACTAGTTAGCCGCCCAAATGATAACATCTCCCCAGGTTTTCTCCGTATGTCAAAATTACATTTGTACAGAAAAGTCGGTATGAGACCAACTTCTGTAAATTATTAAGGTGATTTGATGTAATGACAAGCCCAGTACAATGGAAATTAATAGAAGCACAAGTAAACAAACACATCAACTGTTCCTAATAAATTAAATCAAAATAATATGCAAGTTGGAAAATAAAAATCAGCACTAATATTTAACTTATTATTTCCATGCTGCAAATTTAAGCATGTCAACAGAAGTTACCCAGTATTAAGACCAGTAATATTCATCCTCTAACTTGAATCCGCTGCAGTATAGTAACACAATAGTTCTATTACAAGGAAGGCTGCCAGTAAGTGCCCATTACACTTGCATTGAGACATGAGTTCAAATTCCCACTTTGGGGAATTTAAATTCTAATAATGAAATAAATTTGAAATTTGAAAAAGATGTTCAATTCAGGAATGAAAACCATAACTCCATTAAGATGTTGTAAATACCCACTGGGTCACTGCTGTCTTTCAGGAAAGAGAACCCCATTTCTTTTATTTGTGGCCAATGAAATTATATGTGGTCCGGGTTTGAGCTTGACCTCGGGTGCTGTCTGATGTGAGTTGGCATGTTCTCCCTGTGTTGATGTCGGTTTCCTTCGGGTGTTCCTGTTTCCTCCCACATCCGGAGGACATGCGGGTTTGTGAGATAATTGGCTTCTACAAAATAGCCCTAATGACCAGTCATAGAGTCATAGAGTGGTACAGCGTGGAAACAGGATCTTCAGCCCAACTTGCCCACACCGGCCAACATGTCCCAGCTACACAGATGAGATGGTGGAATAACATAGAACTAGTGTGATTGGGTGATCAATAGTTGGCATGCTCGGTGGACTGAAGGGTCTGTTTCCATGCTGTATCACAAACTAAACTAAACAGTGATGCCTACCTGTGCCTGTTGGCTCAATATTTTCTCATTGCGCCATGTACACAACATCTTATTGCTGGTATCCAGATGGACAAAGTTCCTTGTTTTGTAGAAAACCAAGCCTGTCATGTAAATGAGGGATGGAAATGATCAGGGAGTTGAATAACACGCACATTTTAGAATTCCTGAACAATTGAAGAGGTGCTTAGTTTTATAATTTGTAAGATAAATGTTATGGTAATTGGAAAATTATCCATTGAGGATTGACCTAAATTTGTGTTAAATCCCAGTTTAGAAATGTCGTCCTGGATTAATTCATAATACTGGCACCTATGCATGAGAAGGTTGTAGATTCATGTTTCTTCATGGATTAGAGTAATTGATGAGGTGTTTAACAGAAGTCTTTAATTTCCATTCTGGTATGACTGAAATATTCCACAATGCTCTTTAAATAAGGGTCCGACAATGTAAATAGTCTTACAGCACAGAAATTGGTCTTCAGCCCTCTTGTCCATGCCTACCAAGACACCACATTATCCCATGTTTGATGTATATCTCTCTGTCCATGTACCAGTCCGATTGTCTTTTAAATGTTATTAGTTTACTTGCCTCAACTATTTCCTCTGATCGCTTATTCCATAAATGTACCACCCTCTTTGTGAACAAGGTTGCCCCTCAAATTCATATTAAATCTTTTCCTTCTCACCTTAAACCTATGCTCACTAGTTCTTGATTTCACAAACCTTGGAAAAAGACTCTGCGCTTTCATCCAAACTATGCCCTTCGTGATGTTGTACACCTTTATAAAAATAAACCCTTAGTCTTCCATGCTCCAAGGAATAAAGGAATTATCTATTTGAATGAATGAATTAATAGGTTTATTGGCCAAGTATTCACATACAAGGAATTTGCCATGGTGCTCCGCTCGCAAGTGACAACATGACCTACAGTGACAGTTAGGAATGACACATAAAACATTAAACATTAATAATAAAACATTATTGATAAAACATGTGAATTAAATAAAATATCAGAGCAAAAGGAGGCTACAGATTTTTGGTTATTGAGTAGAGCTACTACTCATGGAAAAAAAGCTGTTTTTATGTCTGGCTGTGGCAGCTTTGACAGTCCGGAGTCGCCTTCCAGAGGGAAGTGATTCAAAGAGTTTGTGGCCCGGGTGAGAGGGGTCAGAGATGATCTTACCCGCTCGCTTCCTGGCCCTTGCAGTGTAGTTTGTCAATGGAGGGAGATTGCAGCCAATAACTTTCTCAGATATTCTTCAGTTCCTCTGTTCTATAACACTTCCCAGGACCCTACTCTTCATTGTGAAATTTCTACCCTGATTCAACTTCCCAAATTGCAACACCTCACATTGATCTGTATTAAACTCCATCTGCCTTTTTTCCTGCCAACTTACCCAGCTGATCACTTGATAACTTTCTTCATTGTCTTCATCACTCAACTATTTTAATGTCATCTGCAAACTTTCTGACCATGCCTTGTACATTCTCATCCAAATTGTGATGTAAATGACAAACAACAGTGGGCTCAGCTACAACTCCTGAGGCACACACCTAGTCAACGGCCTGCAGTCTCCAAGACAACCTTCCACCATCACTAAATGAGTCTGCAGAAGATTTCCAACAAAATGTTGCCTATCCATGTTCTTCAGGGATGCTGCCTGACCCGCTTAGCTTTTAGTGTCTATTTTCCACCATCACCCTCTACTTCCTACCATCAAGCCAATTATGTATCCAATTAGCTAGCTCTCCTTGGATCCCATGCGATCCAAACTTCCTGAACAGACTAAAATGTGGAAACTTATCAAAGGCCTTGCTGAAGTCCATATAGATTATATCATCTGCTCTGCCTTCATTAAACTTCTTGGTTATTTCTTTGAAAAATTCAATCATATTCATGCGACATGATCTTTCTTGCACAAAGGCATGCTTAGTATCCCTAATTAACTCCTGCGTTTGCAATTGCATATATATCTTATCCCTCAGAATCCCCTCCAGGAACCCACCTACCACGGATGTCAGGCTTACTACTCAATAGTTACCAAGTTTTTCTTTGCATCTCTTCTTAAATAAAGGCACAACATTAGCCATCCTCCAATCTTTCAGCATCTCACTCATGGCTAATGATGATACATATCTCTCAGCAAGAGCTCCTGCAATTTCTTTGAGTATTGTGTGCAGTTTTGGTCTCCAAACTTGAGGAAGGACATTCTTGATATTGGGGGAGTACAGCATAGGTTCACGAGGTTAATTCCCGGGATTGTCATATGTTGATAGAATGGAGCAGCTGGGCTTGTATACTCTGGAATTTAGTAGGATGAGAGGGGATCTTTGAAATATATAAGATTATTAAGGGTTTGGACACGCTAGAGGCAGGAAACATGTTCCCGATGTTGGAGGAGTCCAGAACCAGGGGCCACAGTTTAAGAATAAGGGGTAAGACATTTAGAACAGAGAAGAGGAAATACTTTTTCACACAGAGAGTTGTGAATTTGTGGAATTCTCTGCCTCAGAAGGCAGTGAAGGCCAATTCTCTGGATGCTTTCAAGAGAGAGTTAGATGGAGCTCTTAAAGATATCAGAGTCAGGGGATATTGGGAGAAGCCAGGAACAGGGGATGATCATTATTGCTTCTGGAATTACTAATAATACACTGCAACATTAAAGCCATTCCAAATATAAACTCTGGATAGCATTCAACGTATGACAGCAATTAAAATATTATTTTGAAATAAAACCTGAGATAATGATGCAATTGAAGGCCATGATCCTCCATTGGGAAATTTATCACAGATATTGCTTCAGAAAATACAAAGACAAATCAGAAAGTCACGCATTGATCATAATCATAAGATATCTTCATAATTATGATGCCTTTAAATATTCTTAATCCTGATTAATTGAATTATCAATAGGGTATGGTTGGAAAGATACTGACCATGGCATATTATAAACATGGTATCAAAATTACTAAAAATATTTTAATAGTTTGTTTAATTTTTATGTAATTTCCATTTCATGGACAACCTGTAACAACACATCTACAGATACTGTAACATGATTCATTATCATATAGTGCACACCACCATTTGTATTGAAGCACCATCAGAGCTTTATAAACAGATTTCATTACCTTGCAATAAATCGGAAGGAATATGTTTAGGAATATATGCATGCTTTTATTGTTTTTCTACTCCTATTCATTCTGTTATATTTCATTGTCATGATTCATTATCTGAAGAAGATACTGTGTAATATTCTACCCTGTGCCAGTAATGATTTGTCAAACGAAGGGATCCACCAGAATTTTTATTGAAAATTCATGTCGAGAATCATTAGAATTTAGGACGTGTGTGGGGAAAAATAACGTTGCAACTTCTTTGCCATGTTGGTAACTTTGAAGTTCTGAACTAAACAGCTACTTAGTACCACAATTATTCAGTTATCACAATAGTTGTTGCAGTATGAACAATTATGACAACAAATTGGACAGCACAGTGGTACAGCTGGTAGGGTTGCTGCCTCACAGCGTCAGAGGCCTGGGTTCAATCCTGACCTTTGGTGCTGTCTGTGTGGAGTTTGCATGTTCTCCCTGTGACCACTTGGGTTTCCCACATCCCAAAGACACGTGGGATTGTAGGTTAATTGGCTTCTGTAAAGTTGGCCCTAGTGGGTAGAGGGTGGATGCAAAAGTGGGATAACATAGAACTAGAGTGAGTGGGTGATTGATGTCAGCAATTACTTGATGGGCTGAAAGGCCTATTTCCTGAATGTATCTTTCAATCAATCAATCCAAAAATGTATCCATCTCAGTGACATTTCTTTGGAAGACGATTTGTTGCTTGTTAACTTAACTCTATGATCTTTGCTTTTTCATCTGAATATGGTTGTGAAAGAATGTGCTTCCATTTATGAGAATATAGCAGGGATTAACTGTGGAAAGATCTTATTCACATAACATGTGAATAAAATAAATTCAGAAAAGATGTCCCTTCTGAAACTCTCTTGAATAAAATGATAAATCACACCGAAAGCATTGTTTTAAGTAGAAGAGGTGTGAATATATTTTTAAATACAGATAATTTGCAACATTTAGTTTAATCGGTTAGATCTGTTAATTAAGGCCATTGATGAGAAATAGTAAGAAGAAATTGTGGTCTGGCAAAAATAATGTTGTAAATTGCCTGTTTCGATCATTTGTGGTGATGTAAATGGGCTGAATTATGCTGATTGATAGCCAACGGGTATGAAGGACTATAGACACAAAATGCTGGAGTAAAGGGCTTGTCCCACTTGGCAATTTTTTGGTGACTACCGGCATCATTCACTGACGTATCAGGTCACTGAAAAATTTGCGGCGGTGACACGGCGTGATGACGTATGACGCGCGGTGTTTTTTCAAGTGTCGCAACATTTTTTTTGTCGCCGCTGGATTTTGAAATGTTCAAAATCTTTTGGCGACACTAATATGACGCCGGCAGTCGCCGAAAAATATCGCCAAGTGGGACAGGCCATTGACTCAGCAGGACAGGCAGCATCTCCGGGGAGAAGGATTGGGTGATATTTTGGGTTGAGACCCTTCTTCCGGCTGAGAGTCAGGGGAGAGGGAACGAGATATGTAAGGGTACAAAGAACATGTAAGGTGTGAAAAGATCAAATCAAAGCAGACTATGCTCCAGGAAATGTACAATGGTTCATTGTTGGATGAGGGGAAGATGTCAACAAGGCATACAAACAATAAAATTAATCAGGAGGACAGTGAAACTAGTAGGAGAACTAGAGAAGGAAGCCACCAGCTATCAGACTCAGATTTCTATTCAAGCACATGTCAAAGACATCCTAAAGGTTAGATGCAGACAAGTATGACTCCTCCATCTGTAGCTGGATTCACCATTGAGAATGCACTTTCCATCTGTCCTGGGACTTATGCCGGGGAAGGTTGGCATAACATAAGATAATAAGATCAAGGGTGATAGTAGAATTAGGCCATTTGGCCCATCAAGTCTACTCCGCCATTCAATCATGGCTGATCTCTCTCCCTCATAATCCCATTCTCCTGCCTTCTCCCCATAACCTCTGACACCCGTGACAACATTGCCAATTCTATTTACTAGAATGCGGCTATCCACACTGGAAAAAATGTAAGTATAGGCTAAGGCTTTACTTATTTTACTTTAATGCTTTCTTATTTATGTGTTAATTACATTTATTAGTTTTGTTTATTTCTTTTAATTATTTGAATATATTTTTAAATGTTCCTATCGGAGATATTTACGTACTGTTAAATTCTGTTCAACAATCTTTGAGAGTGGGCGAGTGTTGCAATGGAAAAGGTTCAAAGATCCGACTGATAGAATAGAAAAAGGCTCACATTTCAGTTACAGTGTAAATCAAGTTTATTAGCAATGGGAACTCAAGTTTTACTCTCTCTGCCCCCTTCCGCAACGCCGGTCACAATCCAGCCCGTCAGTGAGGCCTTCCAGTCTGAATCAAGTTTAATGGTAATAGGGAATAAACATCTACTTATCTAGGTATGCACAGGGTCTCTTCTACAGCCGCACACCTCCCTCTCTCTATGCCCCCTTCAGAGGTGCCAGTCGCAATCCAGCCCATTGGTGACACTTCCCTTCTGAGAACAAAGGAGCACGCAGGAGACACCTGCTTTATACTAAGTGACCGCCATAGCGCTACGTCTAGCCAATAGCATTCTGAAATGCACCGTTAGTCCCCCAATGGCAGGGGCCCACAGTCTTTCCTGCCCACCCTTGATACCAAGCAAAGCACGATGACCTATTAGTTAACTACAGCCTATTTGCACGGCAGGCTCTCTCACTACAGCAAGTAAGCTCACCTCCTTGGATGCCAGCAGGGTGTAGAGAATCAAACAATTCAACCCTCTGCAGCCAGAAGAAAGAAATGCGGGTGGGTGAGAACTAAATGTTGTGAATTCAGGCAGGACAGGACAAGGATAATCTGGCCCAATCTGTAAACTTTAGGTGTCAGGGGTTATGGGGAGAAGGCAGGAGAATTGGATTAGGAGGGAGAGACAAATCAGCCATGATTGAATGATGCAGTAGACTTGATGGGCCAAATGGTCTAATTCTGCTCCTAGCACTTATGATCTTATTCATTCTTCTGTTCTTCCTATTCTGGGTGAGACTGAGCACAGTTATTTAAGAACTACAGTTATTTAAATATGACATAAATATATTAAGAAATGAAAAAGCATAAAGATTTATTCGATGTAGCATTAGCAATAAAATAGAAATACCTTATCAAGAAGGATGTTTACTTAATACATTTACCGTGGTGGGTGCAGAACCTGTTCTATGATTCATACTTTATTTTAGACAGAGAGCAGGTCAATTTCCCCCCAGCATATAATTCAATGGTTATGTTAGTATACGAGGCAAGAATCTATCAGAAACTATATTAGTAAGGCATTGACAGTGTGCTGAAGCATTCAGCGTGGGCAAGGTTTGCATCAATGGGTGTACGTTGGTGAGTAGACAGAGCTGCCACATTGGAGCACAGTGCTTGACTGCCCCCCCCCGCCCTTAATCTTGTACAACTGATCATGTGCTTTACTGCAAAAAAGCACTCCCCTACACTCCTAGTTGATGGATTATCAACTAGGTTCAGAGTTGCTGCAGATCACACAAGAGCGTAATGCATTTTACAGTCTATTTTTTTAACATATATATTTTTAACTATTAAAGTGAAGAAGCAAGTTGTAAGCAACACTACCTGACCCACTGAGTTCCTCCAACATTTTGTTTTAAGTGCTGAGACATCCAAGATTTTGCTATAACCAAATGTTACCCCACATATTTGCATTATTGTAATTTTCTTAGCAATACATAACATGTTTGGGAACATGTTCATAAGTGATGCAAAAGCAGACAGGTGGCTTAGGAGGGAAGGAGAAGAGGTAAAAGGACTTGCCATCAGCCAGATATGTCCTGTGCGAGCCTTTCTGCACTTCTGCCTGAACCTCAGTGAGAATCTATGCATGAAATGTATGAACGTGTAAAGGGATCCTAATTGAAATCTGTCACTTGCTGCAGTCATAATGCACCTCTCCCTTATGAGATGCTGTTAACTTTAAATAATGCCTGACAAATTAAATTAGTGATAGTCAGGTTTTAAATTGCATTTTGCTGCAGTGTGCAACCACTCAGCAGTATGTTAGCCAAGGTTGCAATCATTTGTAATTAGTGGTGAGTAATCTGTTGGCATGTAGTCTGAATCAAATGGACACTATTTGATTTTTATAGCTGCTTTGAGGACTTGTCAATTTAGTTCCCATTGACAAATGCAAAATTTCACTCCTTGCTTACATTTTGTATTATTCTAGACATGACAGTTAAAAGGAAACAGAATAGGATTAATCTGCTTTCAATCCATGTTTCTTTGCGACCATGAATCAAAGCATAAGTAATGGACTGCATTGCTATGCCCAGGTCCTTCGGTGCTGAGAGTGTAGAATACTATAATATATCATTTCCCAAGGGCTTCTCAATCGAACTGAATGTGTTCCTTCTAACATTAGAGGTGATACGGTGAATTCTGATAAGATTTAAATCCTTATATTAGTCACTTATACATCAATGCATCCTAATGCACCACATGAAGGCTTGCCCATGCCCGCCTCTCCTTTCCAGCTTTCTCCCCCTACTTCAATCAGTCTGAAGAAGTCTCGATCAAAACTCCATTCCCTCCAGTGACACTACCTGACCCACTGAGCTCCTCCAATATTTTGTATTTACCTCAAGATTCCAACATCAGTAGATTCTTGTCCCTCCAAGAATACATCCTAAATGATGCTTGCCAAGACAATGCAGCCATATGAACAGCTTTAATGTAAATTAATGTGCAACTTTAAAATGAAAATTAATTAAACAGAAATCAAGCATACCTCCATTGATAAGACTGCCTTCATTTTGGATAATTCTGAAATAACTAACAAGATACAAGCTTAAGGCACAGACAAATACAGCAAAATAGCCAGATGTAGCAGATTTAAATGTTTCCCTGAAAACCTCAAGCGGAAAAATTAAAATCGGATACAAAAGCAATAGAGGTGCAGAATAAGTTGGTTAGGGCCTAAAAGAGAAAAACAGATGAATATTCTCACAAAGAATCATTATTTAAGCTGCCTAATAAAGTATTTATGCTTTGATGCAATTTATTTATGACAGTACCCTACTTCATTTTTGCATTTTTTACAGCTGGAGGATGTTATGTTCCAAATGAGATCTATTATTCAATAAAACCTCTGGTCAAAATTCATCATTGAGAATTTCAGTTAATATCCTTTCATCAATATTTGCCATTTTGTTCTAGAAATGCTCTTTGGTTGTCAATGGAAAGGATACTCATTTGGTCCATTTAGCTCCTCTTTTATTAAAATCTATGCTTCTCTATTTTGGGATGTTTACGTTTACTTGGTTTTAAAGTGGCATTTCAGAGAGACTTGTTTATAAGTTGTTGCATTCTTCTTTAACTGTTAATGGGCCTTTGTGGCCATCTGCAGCTGGGACTGTAAAATGGCACCAAAATGGTGCCTCTTGCATATCGACTCAGTGGGCTGTTCTGTACATTCTGTACTAAATAGGGGTTGGTGCTTATGTATGGTGAGCGTCTTGCTGATCTGTATGCAAAAAGAGTATTTCACTGTACCTTGGTCCACATGATAATAAAGAAACCATTGGATTATTGTTGCAAGGCTCGTGCCTCTGCTTCATTACCTATTGAAACACGATCGTGACTGCTTCCTACATTGATCAAGGGTTTGATCTCACTTTTGCTTTTTCTCCAGCTAACTTAAAGCAATCCCATAATTTAGAATCTGGCAGGGAATAGTAAACATATGCAGTTAATTTTGGGGGATAACAGGTGCATAGCCCATTACTTTCAGGAATTAATCTGTTATATTCCATGTTTCCTTATGATATTGAAAGAGGTAATTCATCCCTTTGAAATCAATGGTAGTTAGTAGATCAATCCCACTTCCAAAATAAAATTTTCTGCAACCTATTCTACCATCAACTACCCTCAGATTACACCACCTACCTATACACAGGGAGCAAATTGAAGTGACCAATTAATGTATCACCCTGGACGTCTTTTGAATGTGGGAGCAACCAGGGCACTTGGAGGAAATGGGGAGAATTTGCAAACTCTCCACAGAGGTCATGACTGAACTGCAGCTATGTGACAGTAGTTTTACCAGCTATACCAAGCGGTAAAGTTGCTGCCTTACAGCGCTTGCAGCACCAGAGACGCAGGTTCGGTCCCGACTATGGTTGCTCTCTGTCCGAAGTTTGTACGTTCTCCCCGTGACTGCGCGAATTTTCTCCGAGATCTTTGGTTTCTTCCCACACTCCAAAAACGTACAAGTTTGTAGGTTAATTGGCTTGGTAAAAGTGTAAATTGTCTCTTGTGGGTGTGGGATAGTGTTAATGTGTGGGGATCGCTGGTCGGTGCGGATCCGGTGGGCCGCAGGGCACGTTCCTGTGCTGTATCTCTAAACTAAACTAAAATGAGATCTCACAGCACTTTCCCAGCCAATTTTATTCATTATCAGATCACTGGATCTACTTGCCAGACATATCAAACACAAATCAATTTATATTAGTGTTTATTACCATTAAGCTTCTTTTCTGCGCAACCTTAATTGACTTGGCTTCACTAAAGATTTGGAAAATTTAATTTAAACTGTAACATAAATTAATGTAAATAAATAACAAAATCATGCAGCAGAGAAAGGCAAATACAGAATTGTGAAATTTAGCAATTATCCCTCTAAACTATCTTTCTATCTGGTCTGACCCATTGGCCTCCATTAATAAAACAGCTCCATTCAGCTTCAATAGGTCATAAACTTCATTGAATATTGTGTTTAATCATCCCAATCTATTGGAAACCCTTTTCTCGATCAGATATTGTTTCCGTTTCTTTAAAGAAACGAGTAAACTCAATTGCATTATTGAGGGATGACATTTTCTTTCTGATCTCCTTGACGGCTTTTACTTTTAACATTTTGTCCTTTCAGTCTGCTTCATGTTCTAAGTCAAATCAACAATCTTACAGTAACATCTAATATGCATCTTGGCACTTCAAGAACAATAGGTCGTTTTCTTTAAGTCTTTTAATGATAAGAAATACATTTTATTTAGAATTGAAATAAATCAGTTTTACAAATTTCTTTCAATATCTGTGGAACAATTCTACACATTGTGCAGATCTGGAGACTTCTTACAATGTAGCCAACAGAGTGTACATCAGACATTTAACCCCTTGCAACGAATTACTAATGTACACTCTGTTGGCTACATTGGCTCCTGTCCAGTGGAAATAGAATAACAGAACCCATAAATGTTAAGATTTCAAGGTTTCAAGGTCAGTTTATTGTCACACGTACCAGTTAAGGTACAGTGAAATTTGAGTTATCATACAGCCATACTAAGTGAAAAGCAACAAGACAAAAAACCACATAAAAGAGAACATAAACATCCATCACAGTGGATTCCACATTCCTCACTGTGATGGAAGGCAATAAAGTTCAATCTTCCTCTTTGTAGGAGTAGAATTAGGTAATTCGGTCCATCAAGTCTACACGGCCATTCAAACATGGCTGATCTATCTCTCCCTCCTAACCCCACTCTCCTGCCTTCTCCCCATAACCTCTGACACCTGTTCTAATCAAGAATCAATCTATCGCTGCCTTAAAAATATTCACAGATGGCCTCCACAGCCTTCTGCGGCAAAGAATTCCACAGATTCACCACCCTCTGACAAAATAAATGTCTCATCTCTTCCTAAAGGAATATTATTTATTTTTGCAACGTGTTTTTCCAACTATCCTTCGAATGCTACTCGCATCAAGTACTTCATGTGGTGATGAGTTCCACTTATCCTCTGGGTAAAATCTTTCTAAAATTAATTTTCTGGAATCACAATAACATACATTTTGCACTGCAACAAATTATTGCTAGCAGTCAAAATAGTCTCTGCAATGCTTCCACATAATTTTATAACCCCTGAATAATCCGTAACATTTATCAATTGATAGTGTTAAAAAAACATTCTTTCTCATTTATACATGAATTATGATCCATGCAAGACAAACTGAATCCATTCTTCTCTTCATGCAGAATCTTTGAACAGTCATTATTGAATAATTATCACAGTAATCTAGATTAAATTGGCCATTACTCTTCAAAATTACACCATTCTAAGCAATCATCTGGGAGAGTCGAAACATATGCAGCTCTATCAGCTATTTGTTTTTCCATTTGATTAACTTGTTGTCAACTATATCTTAACTCCACAATGCTGCGTTAGTTTCAGCTGTTTTCAGGCAACAGAATGGTCCTCTCATCAGATACAATGCAATCCTGACCTCCCATCTACCTCTTTGGACATCCTTGAATTATCTTTAATTGGACTTTATCGGACTTCAATGTTATATGTTTGCACTAAATGTTACACCCTTTATCCTTTATCTCTGTGCTGTGGACAGCTTGATTGTATTCTGGTATAGTCTTTTCTCTGACCAGATAGCACACAAACAAAGCTTTTCACAGTACCTCGGTAGATGTGACAATGATAACCTAGACTAACTTTGATTACCCTTACCAATGAATGATTGTGCATGCAATTACATTCGAAATCAGATAATTTTTCTCAATTGCTCACAATGTTTAAAAATGTTAGTTGTGAACCTTTAGACCATATTAATATACAAATTATGCTGATAAGAACTCACATGGGCCTAAAGCATGTTGTTAATTTGAAGATTGCATTTCAATTAAAGACATAAAACTTTTCTTTCACAACTTCAGGGCACTCCAAAAAAATTATGCATTGCCATAAAACTGAGGCAGGCCTCTTGCCAATTCAATGGCACACGCATAATACAGTGAATACTCACCATTTTATTTTGGAAACTTAGCAATTTGTCCGAAAGACAAGGAAGTACTGGTGCTCAACCTAAGAACTGCTGTTGTCCGTTATGTTGATGTAAAATAAGAGTATCTTTGGTTCAATGAGGAGTGCAGGAGGGCATACAAGGAGCAGGGCATACCTCAGAATGAGTAATCAATCCGGTGAAGATACAAGGCAGGACTACTTGCATGCCAGATGACATAAACCGAGCTAAATGATTCCACAACCAATGGATCACTTCTGTGCTCTGCAATCTTGCTGCATCCAGTTGTGAATGTCGGTGGACAATTAAACAACACACTGGAGGAGGAAGCTCCATAAATATCCCCCATTCTCAAAGCTGGGGGTGCCCAGCACATCAGTGCAGAACAGAATTTCAGTCAGAAGTGCCCATTTGGATGTTCCTTCTCGGCCTCCTCCAGTAGTTTCCAACAAGATAGATGCCAGGCTTCAGTCAATTTAATTCACTGCACATGATAGCAAGAGAAGGCGAAAAGCATTGGATCCAGAAAAGGCAGCATTCCAGTAATTAAATTGAAGACGTGCTCTAGAGTTTGCTGCATCCTTGTCCAATCTGTTCAAGTACAGCCACAACACTGACAAAGCTGAATATTATCCAATTCACAAGAAGCAGAATAAATACAATGTGGCCAATTAGTGCCCCGCGATTCTACTTTCAATATTGAGCAAATGCATTTACTTAGCAACAACCTGCTCTCTGAGGCTGGGTTTGGGTTCTGCCAAAGTTGCTCAGCTTCTGACCGAACTAGGACAAAAGAGCTGAACTTCAGGAGTGAAGGGAGACTAACGTTCCTTGGTAATCAAGGCTGCATTTGGAGACCCTTGGCAAACCTGTACATGGTAATCCAGTGAAAACTCTGCTGACTGTAATCATATCTAGCATGAAGGAAGATGCTCTCAGTGGGTGGAGATTAACCATGTCAGCTACAGTACATGGCATCTCAGCAGGAGTTTCTCAGGTTAGTGTTTGAGGCCCAATCATCTTCAGCTGTTTCATCAATAGCAACGTTTGCTGATGATTGCACCATGTACAGCACCATTCATGACTCCTTATATAATGAAGCAATGCATACCCAAATGCAGAAAGACCTGCACAATTTCCAAGCCAGGGCCGATAGGTGGTAAATAACATTCACATTACACAAGTGCAAGGCAATGACAATATCCCATAAGAGAAGATCCAGCTATCACCTCCTGACATTCACTGGCATTACCATCACCAAATCCCTCACTGACAATATCCTGGGGGATTATCGATGACCAGAAACTAAACTGGAGTAGCAATATTCGCAATGTGCCCGTAAGACTAGTTGAGAGGCTAGGAATCCTGTGGTGAGTAACTCACCTTCTAACTCCCGAAAGCATGCCCATTATCTCCCAGGCTCAATTCAGGAGTCGGATAACAAATACTCTCCAGTTGCCTGGATGAGTGCAGCTTTAAAAACACTCAAGAAGCTCTACACTATACAGGACATAGCAGCCCACTTGATAAGCACCTAATTCACAACCATCAATTCACTCCACCACATACGCACATTAGCAGGAGTTTGTATCATCTGCAGGATGCACAGCAGCAACTCACCAAAACTCCCATAGACAGCATCTTCTGAGGAAGGGTCACGACCTAAATCGTCACCTATCCATGTTCTCCAGGGATGCTACTTGACCCGCTGAGTTACACCAGCACTTTGTGTCTTTCCTTCTAAATCTCACCCAGCTGGAAGGGCAGGGAAATCATGTGAACCCCACCACCTGGAGGTTGCCCTCCAAGTCACGTACCATCCTGACATGGAAATATATCGCTTTTCCTTTACTGACTTTCCTTCATTTTGCCTGGTCAAAGTGCTGGGACTCCCTCCCGAACAACACTGTGGGAATACTCACTCCTCAAAGACTGCAGTAGTTACAGAAGGCAGCTCACTGCCACTTTCAAAGGCAGTAAGAGTTGGGAAGTTAAAAGTGGGTTTATTCCATTTTCCCACATTCCTTGACTGAATAAAAGAAAAATGACCTAAATCTATTTTTATCCTTGCTCAACATTTTACTGACCAACTTGCTTAATTATTTAATACCAAGGCTTCATATATGTTTAATTGCACATGGGGATGGTATGTGTCTTTTTGGAAGTTGACGAAGTGATTTGTGAGGTACATTTTATTTGACAAACATATCTCTGGAACTACATAGGGCCTATCAGTTAAAGACACCATGATTTAAGGTAATCTTCAATTGCATGGAGCAACTGCTGCCCTCCAGTCTCCATAGGGCCCCACATATGACAGCATACAATTGCGATGTATTGTATTGTATTGTATTCAATTTATTGTCATTATCTCATAAGAGACAACAAAATGGATTTTCCTTACAGTCATGTATCATAAAAATAAATAATAAATAAATAAAAAATAAAAAATAAAAAAGCAGCGGCACCAAAGTTAGGGAAGGTACCATAGTCCAGCCAGCCTCCCCGCCAATCTTCCCAGATGTTCACCCATGGTCGGGGCCTCCCAAGCACCCACAGTCGCCGCCACGGGTGGCCTGATGCTCAGGCCCTCACACCGGGAACGATGGAACCCCGACGCCGAACCCCGACGGAGAACATCCTCAGCGGCCCGGACCTCCAAATCAGCCACCTCCCACTGGAGTCCGCGGCTCCCGAAGTCCACAGGCCGAGCCGGGCGGAGTCGCAAGACTCCGCGATGTTGGTCAGCGCCGCCCGCGTTGGGAGCTCCACGAACCACAGCTCCGCGATCTCGGTGCAGCAGGCCCAGCACTCCGGAGCTCCAAACGGCGATCCCCGGTAAGGCATCGCCCGCCCCGCGATGTTCCAACGCTGCGCCGCCGCTGCTGGAGCTCCAGTCGGTCCCGGCAGGAAAGGCCGCGCCAATCCAGCAGGTAGGCAGCAGGGGGGGAGGGCGAGGACGCGACTCGAAAAATAGTCGCGTCCTCTCCAGGAAGCGACTGAAGGACGGTATCCCCCTTACCGTACCCTCTTCCCCCCACATAAAGACAAAAAAAACACACAAAACGTCCTTCAAACATAACAAAAAAACAAAAAGATACCGAACTGAAGGCGGAGGCAGCTAGCAACAGCGCCACCGGATGTGCGGAGCAGTAACAATGTTTAATTAGGTAGCAAGTCTATCTCAATGTATGTAGCTTAATTACATTTAAAATGTATTGTGGCAACGTACCATTTTGTGGTGAATTTGTGCTAAAGACGACAGCCCTATGTTTTAAAGGGGGTAAGAAAAAAAATCAACTACAGATTGAAATCATGTCATGGTTAAGGAAGAGCATTTTTAATTATTAATTTACTTTTGGTACAATCAACTGGAGAAAATAAAGTAGTGGGACATACATTTATGAGTGAATAGGCATCTGATCATAACGTTCCCAATCATAGGTTGCTAAGTAACGGATATAATAAAGACAACAATAAATAATAAAAATGAATGAAACATTCACATACACCACTGAATATTTATGATGTACTTCGCAACATAATGAATTGGAGAGGTACAAGGTTTTATATGGAGATAAAAACAGCAACATTCAAATATAGGTTTTCTGAATATAGGGACATTGAAGTTGAAGTTAAAGAAGCAAAAGGCTGAGTATATGTTTGAATAGAAAAGAATGGAACTGATAAGGCAGCTTCAACCAGAAAGATGGGGGGGGGGGGGTTATGGGTTAAAATGATCTCAATAAAATTCCCACAATGTGAATCGCAAAAATACATTAACAAATGACATTAGTTGAACATCATTAATTTATATTTCTTGTCATAAGCCAACAAGAGACCAGGAATGAAAGTTATAAATTTCCATTGAACAAATAATAATTTTCATTTCTTCATAGAATCCTAAAAGTTTACAGTACAGGAGGACATTTGCCCCATTTATCCAGCCAGTCCTTTAGTTTAGTTTATTGTCAGTGTATCACTTCTTTGCTGCGTGCTGATCAGTCAGTGGAAAGACTATACATGATTACAATCAAGCTGTCCACAGTGTACAGATTTAGGATAAAGGGAGTAACGTGTAGTGCAAGATAAAGTCCAGTAAAGTCCGATTAAAAAACAGCCTGGCGGTCTACAATGAGGTAGATGCTAGCTCAGGACTGCTCTCTGGTGCTAGGATGGTTCAGTTGCCGGAAAACAGCTGGAAAGAAATTGTCCCTGAATCTAGAGTGTGCATTTTCACACCTGTACCTCTTGCCTGATGGGAGAGGGGAGAAGGGACAGTGTCCAGGGAGAGACTCGTCTTGATTATGCTGGTGGCCTTGCCGATGCAGCATGAAATGTAGATGGAGTCAATGGAAGTTGGTTTGCGTGATGGTCTGGGCAATGACCACAATTCTCTGAAATTTCTTGCGGTCTTAGATGGAGCTGTTTCCAAACTATGCTGCGATGCATTTCTTACAAAATGCTTTCTACAGCGCATCTGTAGAAGTTGGTGAGAGTTGGGGACATGCCAAACTTCTTAAGCCTTCTATGAAATAGAGGCATGGGTGTGCTTTCTTGGCCATTGCTTCAATATAGCATTCCATGTCAAGTTTCAAGTTTACACCTCGGAACTTGAAACTTTCAACCATCTCTACCGCCTGCCCTTTGTCCATGGCTGTGCACTGTTTTCCTATTCAGTAATCATCTGTTCCCTTTTGAACTCTGCAAATGAGTATCTACCACCCAATTCTGACAAATCATTTCATATCCTAAACATTTTAAACAACTGACATGAGAAAAAAAGTGCAGAATCATTGTTTTTAAATGCAAAAAAATGCTTCCTCGTGTCATGCTTTTTTTTTTTTCAGTCAATTGCATTTTTTGGTACTTTATTTCTTAATCCTCTGTCAATGGAAACATTTTATGACCATTAGATATATTTGAAGCTGAATTGCTGTTGTTCTCCAAAACATGTGCAGCAAATGCCAGACAAATAAATAACCAGATATTGAATAGTTTATTATGCATTAAATGCATTATTTTATTGCAACCTATTAATTATAGCTTAACAACATTGATACTGGACTTGTGGGTTCATCTGACAGGTGGGTTCATCTGGAAGTTCAACTGTGGAGAATGCCATCACATACATGCATTTTGTGGCTCTAGAGTATAGATTTTGAACTGGTTAACAGACCTCTTCTGTTCAAACTGTGTAATCAATTCTGTTGCTTGCCATCATAACATTGTGTTTGTCCTATCAGCTTTCATCCCCTGAGACTTGGAGCAACCGAGGAGGTGAAAGGATATTTTCAGTAATTGATTTTTAATTATACACAAACCACAAATATACACCGCATCTTCCTGCATGAGAGAGGGCTAATGTGTCTGTTTAACTCCAAGTGAACAATAAAGGACAGAGTGGATTCCCCATGAGATTGCCAAGAATTATTAAAAGTTATTGGCATGCATGTTATGAACCAAATGATAAAATGTACCATGATATTTCTGTTTTCTCTTGAATTCTGAACAGAATTCTGAACAGCAAATTCTCGCTAGAATTTAGGAGATTGAGAGGGGATCTTATAGAAACGTACAAAATTCTTATGGGGTTGGACAGGCTAGATGCAGGAAGATTGTTCCCGATGTTGGGGAAGTCCAGGACAAGGGGTCACAGCTTAAGGATAAGGGGGAAATCCTTTAAGACCAAGATGAGGAAAAACTTTTTCACACAGAGAGTGGTGAATCTCTGGAACTCTCTGCCACAGAGGGTAGTTGACGCCAGTTCATTGGCTATATTTAAGAGGGAGTTAGATGTGGCCCTTGTGGCTAAAGGGATCAGGGGGTATGGAGAGAAGGCAGGTACGGGATACTGAGTTGGATGATCAGCCATGATCATATTGAATGGCGATGCAGGCTCGAAGGGCCGAATGGCCTACTCCTGCACCTATTTTCTATGTATCTATGTACATCAGTAGAAGTGGGAAATGGTTATGCAGTTTTTTGGCCATTGTTTGAAGATGTGCTCTAATTGTCTGCTAAATGACTGCCTCCATTTTACTACACAGCTCTTATTTCAGTTTCATCCGAGCAGCTGTAGATACCAAATGAGCCTCCCAATACCACCTACCAGCTCTAAATTCTGGCAAAGCCTGGTAGATGGGACAAGAAATGGCCTTTTGCAGTTCCCTTGAAGAAAGGGGAATTGGAAACGGCTATTTCCGGACTCCTCAGAATAAAAAAATAACACTACCTGTAGAACAAAGCCTATGGGTGTGTGCTTCACTCCATCATACTGAATCAGCTGCAGGACCCAATTTGCATTTGAATTTAGCTACCGACTACCTTATTTCAGCAGATCTGGGGTATGTTTGGAGAGAGGATTACAAAAGACAGAGAGACCATGTAGAAAGGATTGCTGCACTGTTTATGGTGTCCATCCTTTCTGAACAACAAGGATCCCTCAAGTTGAGCTAGCGTTTTAAGTTCAATTGTTTGGCAGTTTTAATGTTTCCCATGTCAGTGATTTGTTTTGAAATATTCTGCCCTCTTTGCTTATTAATAGCCCATTTATTTTAATGTGTCGCTTTGAAGCTAGCAGTACATTAAATCACTGCTTTATCATCAGAACCATCTGAATCAAGTTGATGACACATAACTCAGTGGGTCAGGCAGCATCTCTGAAGAAAGTAGATAGGCGACATTTCTGGGAAGGGTCCCTTCCCGAAGGTTACCTATCCATGTTCCGCAGGGATTCTGCCTGACCCACTGTTACTCCAGCATTCTGTTTCTTTTCTTGGTAAGCCAGCATCTGCAGTTCCTTGTTTCTGCATGAAGTTGATTTTGGATATATACGAGGTTGTTCTGGTGCGCATAAATGTTGCACTGGCTTTATGTGCTGCTTTATTAGTATACACCATCAAATGCCATTATAATGTCTCCACTCTGCAACTTTCACTATGTCTTTGATTGTCTATGAAAATAAAACACTATTGCTGGCAGTCCTGCGAGTAGTCCATGAGGTAGAAATTCATTCTTTGTTATTTGTGTTAAAATACACGAGGAAACAACTTAAGCAAAATTTACTCCGCTTCTACAATTTGGTTCCATTGATACACTAAGCAGATAAAATAAAGGAAAGCTTTCTACCCACAAATTTATTGTAAAGTCTGACTCTGCAGTTCAATATCTAATTATACAATAACCAAATCCAGCGACATAACAATAAACTTACCTTGTGATTTTGACTGAATCCTGCACTCTTTATATGTGTCTAGTGCTTGTCCAATCTGTCTGAAGGCAGTCCAAGACAATCAAGCATGTTTTGTTTATTTTCCTCGAAAGAAGAATAAGAAACTAGGCTTATTAATAATTTGTACCACCAAACTATTGGAGAGGAGCTTTGTATACGGATGTTTGAACCCTGGTGCAGGTTTGATACTCAAGCAGTGTTTTAAATTACCCCCAGGGTTTCTGCACAATTAGATTTGGCCTCTGTACAGGGATTATGAATGTTTATTTGGTTATCATTTTGGTAAGATGAAAAACCTGTGGACTTTTCACTGATCCAATCTAAAATGTGTGGGAAGAGACAATAGGGCCTCATTGGAAATTGATTGAGATCTGTAATATTCCATACTATATAGTTCCCTGGGTTTAATACAAGCTTTAAGTTCTTACACCCAGTAAGCTTCTGGTTTGATGATATAAAATTATAACTGTGTGTGTGTGTGTGTGTGTGTGTGTGTGTGTGTGTGTGTGTGTGTGTGTGTGTGTGTGTGTGTGTGTGTGTGTGTGTGTGTGTGTGTGTGTGTGTGTGTGTGTGTGTGTGTGTGTGTGTGTGTGTGTGTGTGTGTGTGTGTGTGTGTGTGTGTGTGTGTGTGTGTATAAAAGCCGCCTGATCTACTGATTATTTCAAGTCTTTTCCATTTGGGAATTTTACATATTTGATTAGCAAATTTGCTTTGTTTGATACCTCAGCACTTCAACTGCAATCAAACTCAAAATCAATGCAGTGCACCAAAAGCTATTAAAAGTCTCAAAATGTGACAAACCTCAAATATTCATAGAAATTATGCAAACTCTCTGATGCTGTTCATTTGGCATTTCTTGTTACAGGTATAGTGACAGGACTTCTGGTACGGCAGCATGCCGTATTATCAAACCTGGACAAGTTCTACTTCGGGTTTCCTGGAGAGATCCTGATGAGAATGCTGAAGCTGATTATTTTACCTTTAATTGTTTCCAGTATGATTACAGGTAAGCAGTCTTATTAAGTTACGTTATTTAAGAGATTATATGTAGTCTGGCCCACCGTATAGTGCATATAACAATAAACTCAAATTAACTGGGCTTGACTTTTGACATAACTGGCTGTTTCTGCAAGGGGAAATCAGTGCAAGTTTTAAACTAGTAAATACATTGTTCATGTAAAATGCACCTCCATACCATATTACACATTTGCTGGTTTATTTAAAGCGAAACAACATACATAGAAATTCAATATGAATGTCATATAATGTTGTTCTTGACTTATGCTGCCAAACTACTATTATTCAGGTCTTGCAGAAATGCATGGAATTAAGCAAAACTTTAGCGCCAATCATGGATTTTTATTTATTTTTTATTTATATTTATTAGTACAGTACAGTACAGTGGTACCTTTTTACAGGTTCCCAAAATTATGTTAACATAATACATTCTTTGTACAACTTCATGGATTTAATGATAGACACAAAATGCTGGAGTAACTCAGCGGGACAGGAGAGAAGGAATGGGTGACGGTTCCGCTCGAGACCCTTCTTCATACTGATGTTATGGGAGTGGGCGGCGCAGAGATAGAATGTAGTCGGAGACAGTAAGACTGGTGGGAGAACTGGGAGGGAGGAGGGGATGGAGAGAGAGGGAAAGTAAGGACTATTTGAAGTTAGAGAAGTCAATGTTCATACCGCTGGGGTGTAAGCTACCCAAGCGAAATATGAAGTGCTCCAATTTGCGCTGGGCCTCACTCTGACATTGGAAGAGGCCCAGGACAGAAAGGTCAGAATGGGAATGGGAGGGGAAGTTAAAGTGCTGAGCAACCGGGAGATCAGGTAGGTTAAGCGGAGGTGTTCAGCGAAATGATCGCCGAGCCTGCGATTGGTCTTGCCAATGTATAGGAGTTGACACCTGGAACAGCAGATATAGTAGATGAGGTTGGAGGAGGTGCAAGTGAACCTCTGCCTCACCTGAAAAGACTGTCGGGATCCTTGGATGGAGTTGAGGGGGGAGGTAAAGGGACAGGTGTTGCATCTCCTGCGGTTGCAGGGGAAAGTACCTGGGGAGGGGTGGTTTGGGTGGGAAGGGACGAGTTGACTGCCTTAACCTACCTGATCTCCCGGTTGCTCAGCACTTTAACTCCCGCTCCCATTCCCAAACTGACCTTTTCTGCCCTGGGCCTCCTCCATTGTCAGAGTGTGGCCCAGCGTAAATTGGAGGAACAGCACTTCACATTTTGCTTGGGTAGCTTACACCCCAGCGGTATGAACATTGACTTCTCTAACTTCAAATAGCCCTTGCTTTCCCTCTCTCTCCATCCCCTCCCCTTCCCAGTTCTCCCACCAGTCTTACTGTCTCCGACTACATTCTATCTCTGTCCCGCCCACTCCCCTGACATCAGTCTGAAGAAGGGTCTCGACAAGAAACGTCACCCATTCCTTCTCTCCAGAGATGCTGCCTGTCCCGCTGAGTTACTCCAGCATTTTGTGGCTACCTTCGATTTAAACCAGCATCTGCAGTTCTTTCCCACACGCTATGGATTTAATGATGTTTTACTGTGAATGCCTGACATGAGAACTGCATTCGTAAATTGTACTTTGTTTTCAGGTTACTCTTTTAAAACAATGTTGATTGTATGTAATAACAATTAAAAGAGGGAACATTACTTTTTACAGTGCCTTACTATGCCTACCTGAAAGGTCCCTAGGTGTTGTTTTATTGGTACCAGGAGAATGAGAGCTAATTTGATAGAAGTATTAAAAAGTAACATGCAATAGGACAAAGTAGGTTGAAACAAACTTTTTACTAGTCGATATAGGTCAAGAATAATGAGAAGTTAAAGATTAATTGCAAAAGATTTTGTGAAATGAGGAAAAAATGTTTTATGTCAAAGGTTTATTGGTTGACTTTATAGGTTGACTAGCAGTATTGACGGAATAAAAAATCAGATCAAGTTCTAATTATAGTTCAATTACGTGATTGAAGAGAGCAATAAAGTGATATGATTCTAACGAGATCAATACAATTAGATCTATTACCGTTTTGGATGATAAACATAAACATTGCCTGTTTTGCCAAATGCCCTTATGCATTGCAACTTCCAAAGAATTCTAAAAAAAGATTTGCTCACACAGAATGAATATTGCAGGAACTGTGAACAAATTCCAGGAAGTGCAAATGCTTTGCATACATCAGGCCCCTTCAAAAAGCAATGTGATCATTTAATAGATGATTGAAATTTGTTGAGGAAGTATATAGCAGAATAGACAAAGGAGAGTTAGTGGATGTTGTTTAATTCTATTTTCAGAAAGCATTTGATAAGTTGCCACACGTGAGAATGCACAACATGATGAGAGCCAACAATTTTAGAGGGAAAATACTCGCATGGATAGAAGATTGGCTAAATGGCAGAAGGCAAAGAGTGGGAATAAAATGGTCTTTCTCTGGTTGGCTACCAGTGACTTGTGGTGTTCCACAGGGATTGATGCTGGGTCTGCTACTTTTCACGTATATTAATGATTTGGATGATGGAATTGATGGCTTTGTGGCCATATTTGCGGATGATATGAAGGTAGTGTGGAGGAAACAGGGACTCTGCACAAGGACTTGGACGAGTGGGGGATTGGGAGAGTGGGCAAAGTAGTGGCAGCTGGAATACAGCATAGCAAAGTGTGCAGTCATGCACTTTCAGAGAAGGTATAAAGATGTAGACTATTTACTAAATAAGGACAGGATTCAGAAATCGGAGTTGCAAAGAGACTTGGGAGTGCTGGTGCAGGATAACCAAAAGATTAATTTGCAGGTTGAGTTGGTAATAAGGAAGTGAACTGCAATGTTAGCATTCATTTCAAGAGTACTAGAATATAAAAGCAGGGATGCAATGCTGAGGTTTTATAGGGTACTGGTCAGCCCACATTTGTAGCATTGTGAGCTGTTTCGGGCCCCATATCTGAGGAGGCATGTGCTGGTATTGGAGACGGTCCAGAGGAGGTTTACGAGAATGACGCCGGGGATGATTGGGTTAACATATAATGAGTGTTTGACAGCTCTGGGCCTGTACGCACTGGAGTTTAGAAGGATAAGGGTTAACTTATTGAAACTTACCGAATAATGAAAGGCCTGGAATAAGTGGATGTGGAGAGGATGTTTCCAGTCGTGGGAGAGTCTTACACCAGAGGGTGCAGCCTCAGATATAAAAGGACATACCTTTAGAAAGGAGATGAGGAGATGATTTTTTTTTAGCCAGAGGATGGTGAATCTGTGGAATTCTTTGCCAGAGATGGATGTGGTGACAAAGCTTAGGGATATTAAGTAAGAGATTGATAGGTTCTTGATTAGTGAGGGTGTCAAATGTTATGGGGAGAATGGGGTTAAGAGGGAAAGACAGATCAGCCTTGATTGAATGGCCTAATTCTGCTCCTATTACTCATTAATTTATAAATAGTTGATTGTTGGTGACATTGCTGAAAGAGTACCATTTGGCAGAACACTGGGAGAATTCCTTATTGATCTGTTTTTGTCCTCACTAGTACACTTGCCTGGCAATCTACATTGATGTTTAAGGACTAGCAAGGAACTCAATCTGAAAAGGTTGAACAAAACCAAATGACATTTTGGTAAAAAAAAAAATACACCTTCAGATAATGCTATTTCTAATCTTACAATTATTTAAAAGCTATAGAAAATCAGAAGTTTGTGAGATCAAGATCACTCCAAATAAGTAGATAATTCTAGATGATGCTTCAAGATGGTTTTAAGCATATTGACAGATGTGCTTTTGTAATGGACTTTAAATAGGGGCCCTATCAGCCCCTTGAGGTGTCTTTAAGTGACATTAACCAAAGAGAAGCACATGTACCATTCAGGCATTTCTCAGAACATTTTTCTTCAACTGAGGTTGCATGATCATATTGTTAGCTTTGAACCTTGTAATGCAACACTTGGCCACAGTGTTTTTCTATATTTAAGACTACAAACAATGTTACTCTAAGATCATGATAGCAGTCATCTATGTGTCTACACGAGACAAATTAGTTAATTAGTATTTTTAAAAGGATGCAGAAAAGTATTTGTGGAATGCATTGCAGTGGATAGGTGCCCTACAGGTTTAATTTTACCCAGTTTCTTTCAGGTCAGGTCAGGGGGAGTTCCCCCAGCCAGAGGTACCATGTAATCCCGAGTTACCTGCTCCATGGTCAGACAGTCGGCAACTAAACCGTCTCCCCAACCTGGTTTGCCAGGTGAGGAGGGGCTGTGGACCCTCAGCAGGACCAAAAACAAGACCTGTCAAAGGGCGGATGAGCTTCTAGCGGGCCAACGGCCATCCACACTTCAGTAGAAGTTGCGATCATTGTCGTACATAGCATTGTAAGGAATGATGATAAAGCACACACATCAAAATCCTATACTTCCAGCGGCGGAAGTCCGCACTAACTGGAGGACAGAGATGTGTGGTGCTTCCTCCACCGGAACCAGCACCACTGCCTTGCTAATGTTTTCAACGATGATGAATAATTAATTATTTCAATAAGTAACTAATTGAAATTATCTCCATATAGCTTTAATAAAAACATTGTGGTAACCAGGTTCCCAAATCGTTCTTCACAGGAGTTGCTGCTTTGGATTCAGACGTCTCAGGGAAGGTCGGAGTACGGGCAGTGGTGTATTATTTTTCAACTACCATCATTGCTGTGATTCTAGGTAATAAGCCATGCAGTGAAGTATTGTGTGTCTGGTACCATTTTTTGGTATCTGAAAGTCCATGAAGAATAAAGTGCTGTCCTGTCATTGTTTGGAGAATGAATCAGAAAGAATCCAAAAGAGAACAATATTTTCCCCAAAAAACCTTAGACCTTCAAATTTATCCTATCTTAAAAATGCACGCATAAAAACAATAATGTGGAAGATCGGTGCTAGTTGGATCCTGGTGAGTGATTTTGATGTACATAACTGGTATGAGGAGCTTTGTACAGTTGTGCAAACTGATCTAGATTGGAGGGCTTCAGTTAAACTAGACTAAGGGCCTGAGTTATGAGCTGAATCATGTCCTGTCATGGCTAAAATGCTAAAAGTGGAGGTTGTCAAACAGAGCGACTGGTGCAATTAATGGAGGGACCAGGTGTGAACTTTCATGGAGAGCAGTAGGTTGATCATGGGAGCAAGCACATGTTTCCCTAACACAGCAATGAATATTGTTGTGGCAGAGGAGAGCACAGAGAAAGTGGATCAGTGCAATGATGGCCTCCTCAGCAAAAATGCAGAAAGATCTTGCTTCAATGATCTCTGCTGTACCAGTATTATATTTGAGCAGTCAAACAATATCTTCCTTAAAGTAAACTGAAGATATAGGCAAGGTGTATCCCTTTTAAGTCATGCACAAATGGGCTTTTTTCCTTCTATTGGAGCTTATATTTCCATAGATGCTTTTGAACACTTAGTGGATAATCAACACAATGACTTTGTGTCCAGCATTCGCCTTACAAAGGAGCTTGATGCACTCGAAAGATCTGGCTGTAATATACTGATTGCATTCTGCCATGAAGCTTACTCTAAAATTCAACACTAGCATGTAAAATAAAATCGACCGTTGGATTAAACTTATCTTGTCATTCAATAACTATTATTGCTTGTTAAAGAAGCATTCTACATTTTTGCTTCCAAAGGCAAAAATACAAGATTGCACTGCAATCTTTGCACTATTTTCGCCTTTTGCATCCGTCATTGTACTATCCGTTATCATGTGTACTATATATTCTATGATCTTCATGCGAACACGTAATTGAATTGCACCGTGTAAATGGTAATCAATGATGATGAATTTGAAGGTATGCAAATCTGGCAGACCTTGGAGATCATCATTAGCATTAAATCTGGGGACATTTTTGTTTGATGTAAATCCAAGTTTAATTGATAAAATTATATAGAACAAAGTTTGAATGTACTTTCAATGGCAAACTTCCCAAGCATATCATTTATTTTGCTTTGTACAAGGAATTGTGTTGGTCATGACCATCAAACCTGGCATCTCTCAAAATGCTGAAGAAATTGACAGGAGTGGAAGTATCCCGGAAGTCACCACTGTAGACGCCTTGCTTGATCTCCTTAGGTTAGTAAATCACTCAGGATATGCAATTTGTAATCACTTATCTTCAAATACTTTGCCTATAATTAATGTACATAAAAAATTGACAGTCTGATTAAACTTATCTTGTCAGCCAATAACTATATTGCTTGTTAAAGCAACATTCTACATTTGTACATCTTGTTTGTATTAGTTTAAGGGCTCATGATTGCACAATATTCATATCCATTGTAATTCCCCAGAAAATGAAGCAGTCAGTCTATAAGCAGGCATGGATTAAAATGTGCAACATTTGCATCACTAAGGTCATAGGTCTACTCATCTATCCTTGATGTTCAATGGCATTTCCTTTCCCAAATCACCCATCAACTTCCTGGAGATTACCATTGATCAGGCACTTAAATAAATTAATAAATTAATACATTAGCTCAAGAGTAGATCAGTCTGTTTAGAGTGGTTCTGTGGTCCGTAAGGCACAAGTCAGGAGTATAAAGGAATGTTCGTTCTACCTGGATAGGCAACTCTAAAAACAGTCAAGAAGCTCAACACTATTCAGAAACAGATAGACACAAAATGCTGGACTAACTCAGCGGGACAGGCAGCATCTCTGGATAGAAGGAATGGGTGACGTTTCGGATTGAAACCCTACCTCATTCGACCCAAAACGTCACCCATTACTTCTGTCCAGAGAGGCTGCCTGTCCCGCTGAGTTACTCCAGCATTTTGTGTCTATCTTCAGTTTAAACCAGCATCTGCAGCTCCTTCCTACAACATTCAGAAACAAGCAGGCAACTGAATGGCACCCCATCAACCAGCCTAAACATTCATTTACTCACTCACTCACTGGCACACGATGATTGCACAGTCTATTCTCTACAAAGACACTGCACTTATTACCTTAGGCATCTCCCACACCAGCTTTAAAATCTGCAACCTTTGCGTTTAAGAAGGACAAGGGCATTAGATGCTTGGGAATACCCTCACCTACAGATTTACTACACAAATACACACATTCCTAACTTGAAATATATCACCAGACCTTCATTGTTGCTGGGTTTCAATCTTGCATATCCCTAGCCAACAGCCCTTAGGGAGTACGAGAAGGACAACAGTGCTTCGTGCTGGAGATTTACCTTCACCTTCCCAAGGTAAATCAGGATTAGTTTTAGTAGCAATGCCCAAATCTTGAATAATGAGCAACTGAAAGAAAAATGCACTGAAGTCTCCATTACACCACAATATTTAATCCTTAGTTTTGAATCAAATGTGATTCTTTGAAATGTACCGTTTGAAACATCTCCGCAAAGATATTTTCTTTTGAGTGTTCTGCAATACATTGATTCTATTTTTTAAACAGAATTGCAAGCTGGTGATTGAATCAATGCAATGATAGGAAATGATTAAGTAGATTTTCAGGTAAAGCTCTGAGCAAGATTTGATCTTTAGCCTTTTTCTAATAGATTATAGCTGTAACGGGTTATGTAAATCAATATGCAATCTCAATAAGTCAGAATATGTTAAAAGCGTTTACCGGTAATTATACTTCAGAAAGATTTACTTTGCTTCCAACGCTTTAAACATTCCATTTGTCACCACCTGGTTAAAATGTAACTTTGTAATAGGTTCTGAAAGAATCACCTGTTACATGGGAGTCGCAAGGAAGCTTTTGCAGCATATCCCAAGCCATGTGCTTACATTGCGAGACATTACATTGCATCCTTTTCTTTGCATTTTGAAGCAATTCTCATGTAGGTTATTTTGGCTCATTGTCCAATTCCCTCTATAATAGTAAGATTAAACGAGAACTTACCAGTTTGAAGTTTGATCGTTATTTTATGAGGAGTTACGTTGGTGATTACGTGAAGAAGACCAGTCAGGGCGTATGCGCCTCAATCTTCAAAGCAGTGGTATGAAATCACAGATAACACAATATTTGAAGTAACATATTAAGATGAGCAACATGAGAACTACCATATGACCTTTTTCATGAGAGAGGGTTGGGCGTGGCGGGCACGTAATCACCAACGTAACTCCTCATAAAATAACGATCAAACTTCAAACTGGTAAGTTCTCGTTTAATCTTACTATTTAACTTCGGAGTCACCTTAGTGATTCCGTGAAGAGTTCAAAGCTCTGTGATTTTATGCCGCAGATCCAAATCCTGGCTTCTCACTGCATTGATTGACTTTCGATGAGAAACAATCAATAATGCGTTAAACATGAAATTTTAATATCATGCAATAACAATTGATTTGAATAATCAAAACAAACAGTAACCCCTCTATCCCAGGGGAACCTAAACGGGACATTACTGAATTTGCAAACAGCCTCTCGCCAATAGGCAATCGGCCGATGGTAAAAAAATTTAAAAACAATTCATTTGATCACCCGGCACCTGTAAAAATATGGCCGCTGTGAACATCCATCGCCCTAGCTGACGTTGCTGCTGCACTAGTGGAAAAGGATATATACACTTCAGTGTTAATACCTGCCTGAATCAACATTTGCTTTAAACCACCTTGAGATAGTCTGCACTGACATTCTCCTGCGTGGCTACATGTAACTGATAAACAATGCTGTTTCCACATTTCTTAAGGTCTTTGTAGCTTCAATATAATGAAAATAAATGTGCCATTACACATAAACATGGATCAGTAGGTTATGCTGAAACACAATTTTAACAAACCTGTGACATCTGTTTGAACAGGACGCAAATATATAACATAACATTCTCTTCAGCAACTTCCATCCTGTCTAGCAGAAGCTTTTGCAAACTCTGCACTTGCTATGCTGAACCACTGCCAAGAGCATAACCACTTTCATGATTAGTTTGGCAAATTCAGAGACATGACATGAACCTACTGTCGAAGCATCTTGAGGACCACACTTTCATCACACTTTCATCCCAGATCATCATATACCTGGGTTTAGGAGGTTTAGAGTTGAAATTCCTTTCATCAATCCAGCTATGATATGATGAAACCCAATAGGATCTTTCCTGACCCCATCAAAACCATACGAGGACAAAGCACTTAAAGCTGTATTAATGGTGCTATAACTGAGCCCCTCATCATCGTAGAGTGTCAACAGGAACTCTTAAATATCGACAATACCTGCAGTACTATGGTCAATATTATTTTGTACACTATGGTTGAACCTTAATGCAAAACAAATCGATATGTGGCATTCATATACAAGTACTATATTATTGAACACCTCCTGGTTCAACATCCAATCTATGTTGTCATGGAACCTTCGTGACTTGGTTTCTGCTACTATGTAGAATCTACCTGGTAAATAGCTGAAATATATTTTTCCATGCACCAGGCCCAAATGTGATTAGCCAATCTGTCACAAAATACCGACTTGAATCCACCGATGTGATTAATATATATGCCACTTTTATTGTCAATCTGAAACTGAACATGCAGATTACATTTGTTAGAGCAATAAACCTCTTAATAGTTAATTGCCCATGTCTGCAGAAGCGATGCCTCTTGCTCAGTCCATCTGCCTCCACAGCTGAAACTCGTATCCGTGACACCCCACCCGAGTGCACTGACATTCATCTGCAAAATCATGGAAGGCTGGTCAAGCATTACTTGCTATAACTTCTGGACACATGGTGAATCCACCATTGCAAATCAGAAATAGCCTTTACTGATAACTGCATAGGTCTATTATAATGACCCGAATGTATCCTTAATGCCTCAATTAGCTTGATACACCTGTCAATTAGCTCTACCCTTTTTTCCCTGGGCAGTCACTTAATTGAATCAATTGTGACCCAAATAGTCAGGTGTTAATTTGGATTCCTCTGGATGAATAATGCCCAATCTTTGAAAATTGGATTTAACAACTATCACCTGTTACTTCAGCTGCTCTCTTGGATACCCCTGTAATCAAGATATCATCGAGCTAAGCCACGAGCACCTGACCCTGGCCTCTCAGCATGCCTATTATAGGTCTTAACAATTTTGTTGCCATAGTTGATCCATCCAGGTGAATTTCAAATATCCTGCAAATAAACAGACATTGAGTAATGCGCATCTTTAAGCTCTGGAGTCGCCATATAGCATCCTCTTGCCCAGTTGCTTGACAGTGACAATTCCATCTTACAATGTCTATACTACATCCCCTATCCTTTTTTGGCCTGGGAAAATATTAGACACAAATTGATGGGTTGGTGAACCAACTTTATAATTACACCTTTATAACATAAGCTTGCAAGCGCAGTCTGAACATCCATCTGTTCTGTTAATGAAAACTGAATAGTTCTACCAAGAACATGCTGAATGTGCAAATCACAATTTGGATTGAAATCCATTCAAAACCTTTGAATAACACTCTGTATAAACAGAGCGAAGGTAATTTGCTTCCATTCATCCCAGAAACAGATGCAATGTACCCTAGATTTAAGTTGTGTCACATTTGATATGTGCACCTGAGAACCAGGCCCATCTACCTCCTTGGTACCTGGTGGATGTTTGACCATGTTCCCGCTTCGTTTGTAGGGGTACTTTCTTTTTTGGAAACTTGCCGACTGCCGGTGGCTTGATCAAGCCCACCGTCTTTGCCTCGTCACCCATGTCGTTGACACTCTTGGCGAGGTCCTCTCCGAAGAGTAGGTTTGCCGGCTGTATGTTGCTAGGCTGGAAAAATACTGCAATCTTGGAATTAATGGTGGGCCGAATGGCACTTTCCCTGAGACAATTTATCTAAAAAATGGATGCAACAAAGCAACCCTAGTACCTCTTGATGCGTCTCCGACACATGCCCTCCATCCACCGTTCTTGCGAACGCCGTGATTCCTGAGCCAAGTAATTTCAGGATTCTCTGCAGCTTCATCTCCTGGGCACTGCACGCCCACGCCCGTCTGGCTCCATATCACCCGGTTCACTGCTGGCACCTTCAGCAACTCGCAGTTACCCCATCTCTTGGTGATTCCAGACTCGGACTGGACAGCGAATCGTACTGCCAGAGATAGGAACTCTGACAACGGCCATCTTCGCTTTCCCAGTGGCACTCCATACTCTGACGGGACAGCGAATCGTGCTGCCAGAGAATGGACCTCTGACAACGGCCGTTCTTCGCTATCAACAAAGTCTCCGTCAGAGTCGAGTCAGAACTGAGCTGACCCTCTGCAAGCGCCTTTTAAATGAGGGTGCTATCCAGCAGCCTCTATATCGTGGAGGCCAGCTCTTCTCCCAGTGGCACTCCATACTCTGACGGGACAGCGAATCATGCTGCCAGAGAATGGACCTCTGACAACGGCCGTTCTTCGCTAGTTCCAAGTCTTCGTCAGAGTCGGGGTCAGAACTTAGCTGACCCTCTGCACTCACCTCATGCATGAGGGTGCTTTAAGCAGCCCTCTACCAGGTGCTGCCGGCATGGCCTTTCTGCAGCCTACCGCCCACACGACTCCTCCCCGGAGTGTGCGTTTCTGGAGCAACCTCTGGATGAGGTTCTCCATTTGGGAGAACCGTTTTAAAACGTCTCCAGCCCTGTACAGGCTCGTTGTGGCCCGACTCAGTTGAGTCCCAGGGCCTACCAGACTTCCCCTGCCTTACGCCCGACAGGCGTTGGCTTTGGTGCTTTTTAGCACTGAGTCTGAAGTCGCCCCGCTCCCGGTCGGTGACTATGCAGGGGTACGAGGCAGCCGCTGACAGACCGCATTCCCGCGGCTTTCCTATGCTTTACCTGCGGCTGCCCTCCCCCTGGTCGTCTTCATCATGGTGCTGCCTGTAATAAAAAACACAGAGCACCACAAAACTTTCCCTCCAGCTAAGCTTCCCACTTAGCTGGAGCTTTAGAACTATAAAAGTACTTTAAAAGTACTTACTACAGGAGGAGCTCTGTCCTCCCCTGCTCGCCTTCACCATGGCGCTGCCTGTGACAAAACACAGAGCACAGCACCACAGTAAAGGAACTTATTTACTCCAGCCAAGTTTCAGACTTAGCTGGAGCTTTAAAACTCTTTAAAAATACTCTAAAAGTACTTACCACGGGAGGAGCTCTGTCCTCCCGCTGTCCGTGCGCCAATGCGACCGACGTAATGACGCGCATGCGCCCTGACGGGTCTTCTTCACGGAATCACTAAGGTGACTCCGAAGTTAAATATTTATTTGTCAATAGTTCCAAGTGTTACTCTTCATCAACTCTTAACATTTGCTCAAAAAGTTCAGCCCCATTGTCAGACAGATAATTAACTATTTTGATGCACAAGCTTTCTGAGTACCTATTAAGAGTTACAATTGCTCAGTAAAAATACATCCATAACCAGGTTAACCTTCGTGGCTACCTTCTCTTCACTTGATTTATTTTCTTACTTTATTAATGGACAGTATCTTGTATAATTTTAAAAATAATATCTTTAACATTTTGAGTAACCTTGCAAGCATGCACTGAGAAAATTATCTTTAATCATGTGAAATGTGCAATTCAGTGGTAAAGCATAAAGTGCTGGAGTACCTCAGCGGGTTCAGCAACATCTGTTGAGGGAATAGGTAGGTGACATTTTAGGTCGGGACCCTTCTTCAGACTGGTTATACTAATCCAAAACATCACCTATATATTCCCTCTACAGATACTGACTAACTCGTTAAATTACTCCAACACTTTGTGGTTTACTCAAGTTCATGTTATAGGAGTAGAATTAGGCCATTCAGCCTATCGACTCCACTCCACCATTCAATCATGGCTGATCTCTGCCTCCCAATCCCTTTTTCCTGCCTTCTCCCATTAACCCGTGACACCCGTTCTAATCAAGAATTTGTCTATCTCTGCCTTAAAAATATTCACTGACTTGGCCTCCACAACCACGTGGCAGTGAGTTCCACAGATTAACTACCCTCTGACAAAAGAAGTTCCTCCTCGCCTCCTTTCTTAAAGAGTGCCCTTTAATTCTATGACCTCTGGTCCTAGACTCTCCCACCAGTGGAAACATCCTTTCCACATCCACTCTATCTATGCCTATCATTATTCTGTAAGTTTCAATGAAGTCCCCCCTCAATCTTCTAAGCTCCAGTGAGTAGAGGCCCAGTGCTGTCAAACGCTCATCATATGCTAACCCACTCATTCCTGGAATCATTCTTGTAAACCTCATCTGGACCCTCTCCAGAGCCAGCAGATCTTTCCTCAGATATGGGGCCCAAATTTGCTCACAGTACTCCAAATGTGGCCTGACCAGGGCCTTAAAGAGCCTCAGCATTACATCTCTGTTTTTGTATTGCAGTCCTCTTGATATAAATGCTGCATTGAATTTGCCTTCCTTATTATTGATTCGATTGGCAAATTAACCATTTGGCAGTCCTGCAATAACACTCCCAAAACCCTTTGCACCTCCAATTTCTGGATTCTCTCTCCATTTAGAAAATAATCTACTCCTTTATTCTTATTACCAAAATGCATGACTACGCACTTTGCTATACTGAATTTCATCTCTGCCCATTTTCCTAACCTGTCCAAGTCCTTCTGCAGATTCCTTGCTTCCTGTACACTGCCTGCCCCTCCACCTATCATAGCATCATCTGCAAACTTGGCCACAAAGCCTTAGATTCCCTTATCCAAATCATTAATATACAACTTGAGAAGCGGTCCCAACACCGGCCATTGAGGAACTCCACTAATCACTGGCAGCCAATCTGAAAAAGCGCTTTTTATTGCAACTCTTTGCCTTCTGCCATCCAGCCAACCTGCTATCCATGCTAGTATCTTCCCTTCAATACCATGGGCTCTCATCTTCCCAAGCAGCCTGACGTGCGGCACCTTATCGAAGGCCTTCTGATTCCAGCATCTGCAGTTCATGGAATCTGCAACATAGGAGTAGTGTTTCGTGCTTCTGCTTCTAAATAAAACAGTTGTATTTAATTTTAATGTCCATTTGAGGTCAGTTGAAAGTAAGCATAAAAACTTGGACAGAAGATGTACCTTTCAGATGAGTTGACAAACCAAGGCCTATTTGCAAGCCAAGATGAACCCAGTAGGGGACAACCCCTGGTGCTATGGTTAATATTTACTTCACAGTGCTCAATGAATATATCTAAAGCAGGTTGGCACAGAAATTATTCCATACCTCAGAATCTATGCTAAACCAGTAATGCTTAGAATGGGTGCCAATGTGTGGGATAGTCCTTGCAGCAACATTTTATTGCATGTTGAGCCCAAGGTGTTGTGAACAAACAGACCTTGCACAAAATTAACCAGAGAAACCCAGATAGATTTTGAGAAGGGGTTGTTGTTGAGAGGACCTGCGGAGGCTGGGGAAGGAGAAGAGAGCGATGGCTGTAAGGACATTCTCAAAATCATAGTGTGCACCCCACTGCACTTTATCTAGTAGCACTGTGAAATATATTATCAGTAACACATTGGTAAAAAACATACATGGACAAATGGGTTTTGTGCAATTGTCTTTTAAATATGAATTGCACACTGTCTGATGTCACCGTGTATGACTAGATGACTCAATGTGTAATTGCATCCTGCATGTGAAGGAACCAGAACACATTTGTCATTCTGTGGTTCAACTGCCCATGAAATATTTGATTGTTTTAAACAATCTAGTTATTGACCAAAAAAAATCACCATCTTGCACCCAAAGGTGTTGCACCACTGAATGGATTTCTGGATTGTTATTACCTTGCTGTGTGTGGAGGTTTCTGTGTGCAAACACTTTAAAATTAATGTATTGGCTGTGAAGTGCCTTGGGACATTCTGGAAGAGATGCAAAAGTCTTTTTTTTTGTGCCAAATATATGGCCAACAACATATTTTACAGTTCCCTTATGAAGTATAGTGTGGTGTGTACTGTCATCTTCTTTGAGAATTCTGAATGTACAAAATCTTTGCAGGATATCAGGAAACCAAATGCCTGCATTTTTGTTCATAAGCACACATCCACATCCCTTTGAAGTACTCTTATAACTGTAGTGCATCTTTTTTTTTTAACATAGGAATGCATTCCCAGAAAACCTGGTCCAGGCCAGCTTTCAACAGGTAAATGATTTACTATTTCCTTCACCTACTTCAAAGCTATCAGAATCAGCCAGTTGCATAAGATTGAATTCTTTTTTTAAATTGCAATTGGGTGACTGATTGAAAAGTCAAAATTTACCATTATGAAGACATCATAAAAATAATTAATTGCAAAATTTTGCTGGATATTATAAATAGTGTCATAAATTATATTTCAGGAATATCAGTGGCCAGATAATGCAAGTGATGCCACATTCATTTAGATGTCCCTTATGCTTGATGAGGCAGTACAAATTCATCTTAACCTAATAATATTGCATAATCCATACATAAATAAAACCAAGTGATAATAAATCTGCAACATTTCATGCTTGTGTCTATTAATCATCAGTGAGCACATTTTGCATTAATGTATGAAAACAGAGTGAAAGTTTACCTTATATTTCCTAACATTGTTAAAGTACTGCAACAGAACTTGTCATTTTAATTGTCTTCCCGTAAGTGCATTCCAATTCCAATCTGCTAGCTTTTCCCCTGAGTGAACCTGCTGCCATTTTAGGTCCACCAGGAATCATACATCCTTATTTCATTGATTAAATTCTCATTAAATTGTTACAATTGTGATTCTCACTTAAAAGATCAAAGCAACAGTTTGGAATGCAACTCGCCCCAGAACAGATATAAGACTATCAGATATGGATTTATGCTCCTTGTATTCTGCCATAACATTGTTAATTGGGTGCACTAACCTCAAAATAGGCCTTGTTTAAGAAGGAACTGCAGATGCTGGAAAATCGAAGGTAGACAAAAATGCTGGAGAAACTCAACGGGTGAAGCAGCATCTATGGAGCAAAGGAAATAGGCAACGTTTCGGGTCGAGACCCTTCTCCAGTCTGAAGAAAGGTCTCGACATGAAACTTTGGCTATTTCCTTCGCTCCATAGATGCTGCCTCACCCGCTGAGTTTCTCCAGCATTTTTGTCTACCTTCAAAATAGGCCTTCCTCTGCACCATCCTTTGAATGAATTAGCCGGCTATGACAGATATTCTGCTATAATTTGAGTTATGGTAATGCTAATTGAATATAACACGAGTGGTAAATTAACTAACATTATTTGCATCACCATGCCAAATTAGTTATGTTAAATCGATCAGGAACTGGAAAAGCACTTAAAAGTTACTTTGGAAAGTGACAAGCAGAAAAAAAATCTTGCCTTCAGTGAAAAACTATCTAGGGAAATAAATGTTTTTTACGTAACCTTCCCATAGTAATCAGACAGCATTGTCTCTAAAGAACACAATCCCCCGCAGGTGGCCATTGTAATTGACAAACAGTTGCTTCTACATATAGCATAACATACAGCCTTTAGTATTTTTAGTTTGCAGTAATAAAAGTAGCTATTAAAAAGACCTTTATTTTTGAAAATCCTGCAAAAAAACATTGTTATTGACAGTCTGAAACTCTATTGCAACAAACCTCTTTTCCCCATTCCCCACAATTGTTTTAAAACTTGATGTTTTTAATAATGTGAAGAACACACAGTACTGGAGTAACTCAGCGGGTCAGGCAGCAACTCTGGAGGACAATAGACAATAGGTGCAGGAGTAGGTCATTCGCCTCTTCGAGCCAGCACCGCCATTCAAAGTGATCATGGCTACTCATCCACAATCAGTACCCCACCCCGTTCCTGCCTTCTCCCCATATCCCTTGACTCCACTATCTTTAAGAGCCTTATCATGGACAGGTGACGTTTTGGGTTGGGACCCATGTGAGGTTTCTTACGAACACAACCATTGTGTTATAGCATAGCTCCCTGTACTGTAGCTCCAATTCTGGAACTGGATGGATTCCAGAATCAACAGCTAGGAGAGCGATTTATCTAGCAGGTGAAAGTTTGAACTTTCACTTCTATAATGGAAATCTATAACTATGTAATTTCTCTCAAGTTATTCTGTATTTGCTCAATTGGCATTTGGGTAATTTTTGTTAAATGTTGATCTGAACTACTTTACCAGTTATTTACGGTGTGTATTAATTCATGATCTGTCCTGTCAAAAAAAAGCTATGTGTGATTTCCTTTTCCTATTCATTTCCAGTATAAAAGCAAGCGACAGGAAATTGAACCTGTAAACAATGTCAGCGCTACCACTGGGGTAACAGTTACTGTTATAATGACCACTCTGATGAATGAGGTAACCTTGTTTATTTGCCAGTCATTGCTATCATAATGCTTGATGAATACTTTTATCAGATAATTTTTACATCGAGTTTTTTTAAATGCTGCATTTGCAATAAATTGATCTAGAATATGGAATATTGAACAGTACAACAAGGGAACAGGCCCTTCAGCCCACAATGTCTGTGCTGAACATAATACCAAGATAAACTAATCTTGCCTGCCTGCACATGATCCATATCCCTCAATTCTTCTCATATCCATATGCCAATCTAAAAGCCTCATAAAAACCACTATTGTATCTACCTTCACCACCATCCACGGCAATGCGTTCCAGGCACCTATGATTATGCCCTTTAGTCTTTGACTATTCCACTTTGGGACAAAGGTTCAGACTGTCTGTCCCATCCACGCTTCTCCTAATTTTATATATTTCTGGGATCATTGAACACCAATGCATAGCAGGAAAGAACGAAGAAATGAGCAAAGTAAATGTGTCGTTTCGAAAGATCAGTTAGTCTATCCAATGCATTCTATCTTAATTATTCCTCCCATGATGACCCATCCACATTCAACAGGAATGTCGACAAGTGCTGGTAGAAAAGAGTGCTGCAAATCTTTACATTCATTTGCAGAGGCACTTTTCCTGAACCGCAGGGACATGGCTGTCATTCCTGTGAATCACAGTAATATTTATATCCAGAATTGGTCTGCAGTTTTGAGAGTGGGAAGGGGATTTCTGGCATGATTCTGTGCATTTGATCCTCTTTAATTTACATTTCAATAATATTTACGAGTTCTGCTGGAGACATGCAAGTCCATTAGGAGTTGCTAAAGGGTCTGTCCCACTTGACGATTTTTTTGGCGACTGCCGGATTGACGCATGGTGTTTCATCATGTGTCCCAACATTTTTTTTTTTGCCGCTGGATTTTGAAATGTTCTAAATCTTTTAACGACCCTGATATGACGCCGGCAGTCGCTAAAAATTGCCAAGTGTGACAGGCCTTTAAGGGCGCCATCAGTGGAGACACAAGAGATTGCAGATGTTAAAAGCTGGAACAAAAAACAAACTGCTGGAGGAACTCAGTGGGAGGATGTAGGGTCTTCACCCAAAATGTTGACAATTCCTTTCTCCCCACAAATGCTTGACCCATTGAGTTCCTCCAGCAGTTTGTTCCTTTGTGCCATCAGTGTATTGATTATTATATATATACAGTTAAGAAATAGAAAATTAGACTATGATTTTTAATTTAGATCCTATCACAAATCTTCACAGAATAAAACCAAGGACTACAAGGTGGTTGGCATGTACTCTGATGGAATCAATGTGCTGGGGCTTATTGTCTTCTGCCTAGTGTTTGGGATTGTCATAGGACAAATGGGAGAAAAAGGAAAAATTCTGCTGGACTTTTTTGATGCGTTGAATGAAGCCACCATGAGAATGGTGCAGATCATCATGTGGTGAGTAGGATGTAGTACTGAAATTAAGTTCTGCATTACATGCATTATCTTTTTGTACTAAGTGAAAGAGGCATCAACACCATTGCTAGATTGCCCTTTTCCACCGAACGGATACATTATTTTATCACTTTATGTGAGGGCTAGTAGCTCTGCTAAGCAAGTGTTCATCGAGGCACCAGGATCAAAGAGCAAGATCTTGTCTTGATGATCTATATCATTCCTGTAGAGGCACTTCCCACTCTTGGAAATGCAAGTAGTTAAAATACACCATAATGTTCAAGAGCCTCGAAGGGCCCATGGATCTAATCCCTGGCCAACCTTCTATATTTGACAACTGAAAGTCCCTGTCGTTCATATCTAGGAAGGTGAGGCAAATAATCAAAATGGAAGATAAAACCACTTACTCTCTGAATTAAGACTGGAAGAAGTAGGCTGTTACAGTGCAGCAATGTATACGGTGTACAGCACTGCTACAGTACTAATACTAAGGAGAAGGTGCTTGGGAAGCTGAAAGGGCTGAGGGTGGATAAGCCACTAGGACCGGACGGACTGCACCGCAGGGTTCTGAAAGAGGTGGCTTTAGAAATTGTGGAGGCAATGATAATGGTATTTCAAGAATCACTAGTCAGGAGTGGTTCCAGACGATTGGAACGCTGTACAAGTAGCAAAGCAGAATAGTGGGAACTGTAGGCCGGTTAGTCTGACTGCAGTGGTTGGTAAGATTCTAGAGACCATTATAAAGGATGAGTTATTAACTTAGTACTTAGAAGTTCATGATAAAATAGGCAGGTCAGCATGGTTTTGGGAAGGGGAGATCTTGCCTGAAGAATCTGTTGGAATTCTTTGAAGAAATAAATAGAAAAGAAAAAGGAGAGTCAGTGGCATTGTTTACCTAGATTTTCAGAAAGCCTTCTACAAGGTGCCACACGTGAGGCTGCTAAGGAAGATGAGAGTCCATGGTATCAAAGGGCAGATATTAGCATGGATAGCAGGTTGGCTGGATGGCAGAAGACAAAGAGTGGCAATAAAGGGGGCTTTTTCTGGTTGGCTGCCATGACTAGCGAAGTTCCGCAGGGGTCAGTGCTGGGGCCGCTACTCTTTGCGTTATATATTAATGATTTGGATAGGGGGTTGAAGGTTTTGTGGCCAAGTATGCAGATGTTACGAAAATAGGTGAAGGGGCAGGTAGTGCAGAAAAAGCAGGCACTCTGCAGAAGGACTTGGACAGGTTCGGAGAGTGGGCAGAGAATGGCAGATGGAATAAAGTGTAGCAAATTGTTGAGTCGTGCATTTTGGTGGTAGGAATAGAGGCGTAGGTTATTTTCTAAATGGGGAGAAAATCCAGAAATCAGAGGTGCAAAGGGACTTGGGAGTGCTGGTGCAGGATTCCCAAAAAGTTAATCTGCAAGTCGAATCGGTAGTAAAGAAGGCAAACGCAATGCTAGCATTTATTTCTTATTATTTATCTCTTATTATTAAGGCTAGAATTCAAAAACAGGGATGTAATCCTGAGGCTCTATACGGTGCTGGTCTGACCGCATTTGGAGTATTGTGAGCAATTTTGGGAACCATATCTGAAGAAGGGTGTGCTGGCTCTGGAGGGGGTCAAGAGGAGGTTTACGAGAATGATCCCAGGAATTAGTGGGTTAACATATGATGAACGTTTGACAGCACTGGGCCTGTACTCGCTGGAGTTTAGAAGAATGAGGGGAGACCTCATTAAAATGTACCGAATAGTGAAAGGCTTGGATAGAGTGGATGTGGAGAGGATGTTTAGTGGGAGAGTCTAGGACTAGAGGTAATCACCTCTGAATTAAAGGACGTTCCTTTAGGAGGGAGATGAGGGGGAATTTCATTAGTCAGAGGGTAGTGAATCTATGGAATTCTTTGCCACAGAAGGCTGTGGAGGCCAATGGATATTTTTAAGGCAGAAATAGATAGATTCTTGATTAGTACAGGTGTGAGGGGTTATGGGGAGAAGGCAGGAGAATGGGGTTAGGAGGAAGAGATAGATCAGCTACGATTGAATGGTGGAGTAGACTTGCTGGGCTGAATGGCCTTATCCTGCTCCTATCACTTATGACCTTGCATATATTAAATCCATTTTAAGAGGAACTTACATGATTTATAGTAATTAACTATTATTTGGCCTTCTTAATTACTTACTTATGGCTCAATGTGAATTCTGTTTCGGTAGTATTGTGAATCTTTTTTTTAATTTTTTTAAAAATATTTTAATTTTATTAGAAGTAAGTACAGTAATGTGGCACCAAGGTGCCTAATATATATTGGCATGTTACATTTTATGTACAGCTTCATATTTTTTTTCCTTTAATAATAAAAGAGAGAGAGAAAGAATAGGTAATAAAAAAATAGAAAAACGTGTGATGTATTGATGTGTGAAAAGGAAAAGGGGGAAAGAGGGGGAGTAAAAAAAGAGAAGGGGAGAGAAAGAAAAGGAGTAGAGAGTAGTAGATTATAGGAGATAGTTATTTATATTCTTGACCATCCTTCACCCAGTCCTGAAACAGTTGGTTTCTACGATTTTGTTGCACCATATGCTTCCAAGAAGTCGATAAATGGAGACCAACTCGTTAAGAATTGGTCTGTTTTGTCTGTTAGGAGGAATCGCATTTCTTCAAGATGTGCGGTGTCCAACATGTTTGAAATCCACATTTTAAGCGTTGGTATGGGTGTATTTTTCCAAAATTTAAATATACGTTTTTTTGCCGTTATTAACCCATAATTAAAAAAATAATTTTGAAATGTGTTCAATTTGTTCCCGTCTTCCGTTACTCCAAGTATAATCATTTCAGTGTTAGGCTCCATTTTTATCTTGAATAATTTTGTAAATATTTCAAAGATATCACTCCAGAATTTATGAAGTTTTATGCAGGACACAAACAAGTGTGTTATAGTGGCATTTTGAGATAAACATTTATCACAAATGGGAGAAGTATTTGGATAGAATTTATTCAGTCTAGTTTTTGAATAATATAATCTATGTAGAATTTTGAATTAATCGAATTAATTACTCTTACATTAATCGAACATTTGTGTATATATATCAAATGCTTTTCCCATGTTTCCTTCGTGATTTTTATCATTAATTCTGGATCCTAATCTTCTCTAAATGCCTCTGTCGATGGTAGTTCAATGTTTAAAATACTATTATATAAATATGATATTAATTTCTGAGAGTCAGCCTTAATATTCATTACTTCTTCCAGTGGATCTAAAGTTATAGTTTGATGTCTTTGTATATATTTCTTCATGAAGTCGCAGATCTGAAGGTATTTAAAATATTGGTTATTTTTCAGCTAAAATTTTAATTGTAATTGTGAATCTAAGAGCAAATAAAATAATAATTTCTGAAATAACATATTGCCGGATTTATAATTGCACCAAAATTAAGTTGAAATTACTTTTCCAATATAACCACTTGTCAATGACTTGTTTCAGGTATATGCCAATTGGCATTTTATTCCTGATTGCTGCAAAAGTAATGGAAGTGGATGACTGGGAAATTTTCCGCAGACTTGGACTTTACATGGCCACAGTGCTGAGTGGGTATGTATCATGTTTCTTTAAAATGCTTTTAGAAATTTTTGAATCCGGTTGAAGAAAGAGTTCTATTTATTGAATTGTTGCAGGGAAAAGAAGTGGACCTAAAGTTATAGAGTTAAATAGTGAAGCTAAATTGAAATCTTGAACTTCAGCAGTTGAATAACAAGCTGCTGTATTAAATCTAAAACAAATGGTTAGGGTGATCATTGCTGAGGTTCTAATGTTAAATACGCGGATCTGACTCAATGCTGAACGTAGAGCTTGAATAATATAATGTTCAGATACAGTATAAATGTATCAGTTTGCGTATTCCATTCTATAAAACCAGAATATGATGATTGAGGAAAGGTATTTTTGGTGTTCCTCACACAACTGAGGATCATCTACTGGGATTGGAATTGAGACAAACTGCAAAGCCAATAGTGTGTTTTTCTATGTGTGCCCCCTGCTGTCGGCACAATGGTATAAAAGTAAACTGAGTTGTATCCTCTCGCTAAACTATGCTTTACCGTATTGAGATAATCCATAGAAATAGCTTTCAGTCAATAAGAGTTAAATGACTGAAAGCTATTCAGTCATCATTTAAGAGTTAAATGATGTCTGCAACAACAAATTCAATTTATGAAGTACCTCTAATGCAGTAAAACTTCTCAAGGTCTTTCTTTCCTAATCCATTTATGTTATTAACATGAGCTGGTAAATTCTCTTGTGTCTTTGGACCCATCTGGTTGTGTGAAGTAATGGATCTCCTAGAATCTAAGCTCCATGACTTTGGATGGACGATGGGTCCCAATACACAGACAGGGCATTGTGCTATTGGGGTCCTCAAGTAAATAATGTTAAATAACTCTCTGACATTACAACGTGGAATGATCCTACTTTGGATTTTATTATCTTTTAATTTTTTTTCAACCTGCGTTGTAGTAAGCTCTGATTCATCATGTTTCTCAGTCTATCTGCCTACTTTGACACTATCCCATTCCTTCATCATTCATCGATTTGCTATTGCTCTCACTTGGTTCTATTTTAAGTATTAAATTATAGACATAAAATCACTTGCAATGTCTTCCACTATCCCACAATCTCTTGCCTCAGGATTACAACATTTTTCGCTCTCCTTCTCTTGTTTTCATCTCTTTCCCTTTCTCTCTTTTTTCTGCAATTACAGTTTCCTGACTTTTCAGCAGTTAGGAAACATTTCAGTAGCTTGTGCTACTTATTCTGAAACAAGCAGCTGGAATGCATGTGGTAATTGCTTCACAAGGAGTATTCTTTCTCTACCTGTTCAATATACATAAGGCTACTAAATTCCCATCATTTTTGTTGTAGATTTAATTTTTTTTTTAATATGGTTATGAAAGATAAATGTCCATAAATATACACTGTTGTTTTATAGATTAGCCATCCATGGAACAATCATCCTACCCATGATCTACTTTATTGTGGTACGGAAAAACCCTTTCACCTTTATCGGAGGGATGGCTGAGGCATTACTGACTTCTGTGATGATTTCATCCAGGTAACTGTGCAGATTTTAATAATTTATTACAATCATCTAAGCAGTATGAATTGTTCATGAATCAAAATTTATAGTGCCTGAACTGAAATATTTCCCACTATAACCTAAACATAATTTGCGGCCTTCCCATTGCAAACCAATTGAAATTCAAAGCACTTGGAAATTAAAATGACCAGACAGAATATGTTCCCTCACTAACTAAATGCTGGAATCTGGAGCAAAATAATACAAACGGCTGGAGGAACTGAGCAGGTTGAGCAGCATATCTTGGGAAAAGGAATTATTGATGTTTTGGGTCGATACCTTGCATCACAAATGAGAGTGGAGAGGGCAGATAGCTGGAAAAAAGGACTGTAATGCTGACTGCCTTAAATACACTTCCATTGACTGTGCCAAGATCCTGCTTTAGAACATATTGTATCAGCCATATATTAAGAAGCTGGTGTAGCTAATGGATATCAGAAGTATGCAAAATATGCTGATCATGGCGTCAAATTGAGCGAGTTACCATGCTTTATGCAATGATCAGGGATTCAGCAGGAATACCCCCCCCCCCCCAACCACCTGCCTCCCCAATTTCCTATTGATTAAAGAGATCATTAAATATTTGTAGAGAACATGCTTATTGTTTCCTATGTTCTAGTCACCTGGTCATTGATGTTTTTAGGCCTTTACAGAGATGCAACTGTCTAAGTGGTGTATAAGAAACAACAGGTTTGTGTTAACTCGAATCTTTTTCCAAAATTCTTTGTACTCTCTGATGGATGTTTATGTTGCTTTATCTGTCATGTGTGCAAAATGTTAGACAAATGGTGCACACAGAGCACAACAGTGCTCTAGAACAGGGCAACATTCATTCATTGAGAAATTCTACACACTGACCCCCAGCAAAGAATGATACATAAAACGTTTTTAGTTCAGGAGGAACATCCTGGAGCCATATATAGTACCGGACATAATAACAAATTAATTTGTGTTTGATAAGATTATGATGCCCATCTGCATTTGTACATTAGGTTCTGTCTACACTAGAGCTGAAAATATCTCCAACATATTATAGTTTGCCATGCACATCATTCAATAAGAGAGGTTATAATCTCTAAATAATTGCACCAATTGACAACCATTTTGTGATCGGCAATAAGTAATAGATTTGTTGGAGGAAAGCCATTTCCAAAGATTTAGTGTTTAAGAAGAAACTGCAGATGCTGGAAAAATCAAAAGTAGACAAAAAATGCTGGAGAATCTCAGCGAGTGAGGCAGCATCTATGGAGAGAAGGAGTAGTCTGAAGAAGGGTCTCGACCCGAAACATCGCCTACTCCTTTTCTCCATAGATGCTGCCTCACCCGCTGAGTTTCTCCAGCATTTTTTGTCCAAAGATTTAGTGACTCTTCTGATGTGTAAAAAATGCAATGCCATCTCATCCCATCTCATAGTAATATAATAATCGTAAGCACAAAATATTTTAAGGTAAGATGTGAAAATGCATTACCAAGATAAAGGACAATTGCACTGCAGGATTGTAAGTGAGCCATAGTAGTTTTCTTATACCATGTCTCTCCAAGTATCTTATACCATGACTCTTCAAGAATCCTCAGTATTTAATGAAAAAGAACAAGCTGCAGTTGGCAACATAGCACAAAATGATGTAGATTTCCTTTTATCCAACACTGGATACTCTCAGACATCAGTTCAGAGGCTTCTCTGATATTCGATATTATTAACACATTGGTGAATCAGCAAATCTTGTTGAAGAATTCTCATAGACAGCAAAACAAGTGATATAAAGCAAAATACTTAACTAGTATTATAAATAATGTACAAACCTCCAAAAGGTGGCCACCGACCCCAAACATTGTCTGTGCATTTTGCTCCACAAATGCTGCCTGACCCACTGAGTTCTTACAGCAGTCTATTTTTGCAGGAAGAAGTGTTGAGAGATACTGCTGTTTTACCTATGTAGACAGGAACTGCAGATGCTGGTTTATATCGAAGATAGGCATAATGTGCTGGAGTAACTCAGCAGCAGCGTCGCTTGAAAAAAAGGAACGATCCTTTTCGGGTCAAAATGTCACCCATCCTTTTTCATTGCTGCTTGACCTGCTGAGTTACTCCAGCACTATGTGTCTATCTGCAGTTTTACCTGATCTATTTAACCAATGAAAGAAATACTTATCACATAGCAGGAGATTATAAAGGTGTGCAAAAGCTTGTTTTACTGAGAATGTTGCTGATGCAATAATATTCAATCTTATACACAGCTCCGCAACTTTGCCAGTGACTTTCCGATGTGCCGAGGAGAAGAATAAAGTGGACAAAAGGATCACCAGATTTGTGCTGCCAGTGGGAGCCACGATAAACATGGATGGAACAGCTCTGTATGAAGCAGTTGCCGCCATATTTATTGCTCAGTTGAATGACTACCCATTGGATGCAGGACAGATCATCACCATCAGGTGTGATCTTTATCTCAAGTTTTAATCAAAGTGTAAAGATATTTCTTGCTTTTTTTTCCAAGGTGACTTCGGAAGATCGATTCATTGTCAATTGCTCAAAGTCAATAGGTCAGATCCAGATCTATTGTATACCACAGAAATTAGTTCAGACGGGGGTGTGCACATAGTGGTCACCAGGCAAGAGTAGCTTGCAACCCTCCCTCAGTCTGCCAACGTTTAAGAAACAAATAGGCAGGTACATGGATAGGTCAGGTTTAGTTTAGTTTAGTTTAGTTTAGAGATACAGCGCGATAACAGGCCCTTTGGCCCACCGAGTCCGCACCGACCAGCGATCCCCACACATTAACACAATCCTACACACTAGGGACAATTCACACTTATACCAAGCCAATTATCCTACAAACCTGTACGTCTTTGGAGTGTGGGAGGAAACCGAAGATTTCGGAGAAACTCCACGCGGTCACGGGGAGAACGTTTTACATGTTTTCTTGCTGATTAAATGCAATGAAGCATGGTCATGTGATTTTCATCTGCGCTTTTACATGCGTGTGTCTGCTCTTTTCTAGTATTACAGCGACGGCAGCCAGCATAGGAGCAGCAGGGGTCCCTCAGGCTGGAATGGTCACCATGGTGATTGTTCTCACTGCTGTTGGATTGCCTGCTAACGATGTCACGCTAATCATCGCCGTGGACTGGCTGCTGTAAGTGCCCGCGTGCGAAAAAAGACCCCGCTCGAAAGTAAATTCGAAGAAAGACTATCCCCATTTATTCTCTCTGGTGTCTATTCAATCTCCTTGTCAAGGCATTGATTCTGCTCCCACCATGCCCAAGAGCAATGAATTCCAGATTATAAAGGCTTCTAAATTTGCACTCCATGCATTCATTAGGTGACCGACACTCTACAGAAGAGCTCGGGAATCCATTGCCTTTCATATCTTAGAAAGATAGCAACAAGTTAAGGCCACCCAGTTTTACAAGGCTCCTCACAGGGCCAGGATTGGTGCTGTGCAAGTGCCTACATCATATCCAAGATTTAAGAGGAACCTGAGGGGAAACATTTTCACTCAGTGGGTGGTGGATATATAGAACGGATTGCCAGAGGAGGTAGTTGAGCCAGGTAGTATAAAAGCATTTAAAATACATTTGGACAGTTACATGGAGAGGAAAGGTTGAGAGGGATGTGGGCCAAACATGGGCAAATGGGACTAGGTTAGATAGGGCATCTTGGTCGACATGGACAAGTTTGGCCAAAAGGCCTGTTTCTGTGCTATATGCCTCTATGACCCTATGACATTCCCTCAGCGACAATAAAGGGTTTAAGAAGGAACTGCAGATGCTGGAAAATCAAAGGTACACAAAAATGCTGGAGAAACTCAGCGGGTGCAGCAGCATCTATGGAGCGAAGGAAATAGGCAACGTTTCGTGCCGAAACCCTTCTTCAGACAATAAAGGGTTCCCAGCTCCTCAGTGAATATGTTGCATGTGCCAAAATGTCAATGTGAAATAGGCTGGAAGCTGTCAGAATGTTTTCATCCTTCAAAACTTGCCCATACCTGACTGTGCCATGGACTTAGTTAAAATAATAATAACTAGTCCGTTGGTTAATAATTAACAGTTAATTAATTGCTTGTTAACTGCTCCCTTGGTATATGATTAACAGTTGTTCAAACAGCACCGGAAGAGTGTAATAGCACGATTCCTGTCCCAGCTTAAATGGTTATCGAGTGTCATCAAGTTATCAACAGAATGCTACATTCCAAGTCAAGAAGGCCAAGGGGGTGCAAGTTCGGAGATTGTTGCATCCTTCACAGTTGCACTATTTACAAAAGCCTGGACTTTGGCATCAGTGGAGAAGTGCTTCTGACTTAAATTGGAGAGAATTAATGGAGGGAAGTGTCAGCAACCTACAGTCAGAATCTGCCAAGTTGATCCAGGGGATATTATTAATGAAGTTATCATTTCTTTATAATGCAGTCTGTCCCCTTATCTCCTACTACCCACATCCTAATAGAGGAAAACTCCCTTAATCCATCATTTCATTAACAATATGCCCACACAATATCCTTCTTAAGAATGGTGTCAACAACTAGAACTCGATTTAAATTTGAGGAAGGCACAAAAGAGCAAGCACTTCTCTGTCACACCGTGCGTCTAGTTGCTATGAATAATAAAGTTCAAAGCCAGTGCTTGTTGTACATTATGAACTTGAAGTCCAAATGAATACAAACTAACCTAATCTTTTCTTACACTCTGCATCCCTTGATTGGTTGCATGTACCTTTATTTTCTCTAGTCTGGTACTTCTCCAAAGTATATTCTGGGGGCCGATTGAAGGGAGTTTGTCTGCTCATATTTTACAAATAGGATAGGAAGTGGTTATATTCTCACAGCAGCTTGACCCAACTGTGAATATAGAGCAAATATCACCAGATACGATCTATTAGCCTATAGATCTATTAGTCTACAGACATCTTGTAGCCATTGATGTCCACAAAATATTTCACCAGTTTTGAATCAAATGAGAGCTATAGATTAGTAAGATTAAATGAGAACTTACCAGTTTGAAGTTTGATCTTTATTTTATGAGGAGTTACGTTGATGATTACGTGAAGAAGACCCGTCAGGGCGCATGCACGTCAATCTTCAAAGCAGCGGTATGAAATCACAGACAACACCATAATTGAAGTAACATATTAAGATGATCAACATGAGAACTACCATTATGACCTTTTTTCTATTGAGAGAGGGTTGGGCGTGGCGGGCACGTAATCACCAATGTAACTCCTCATAAAATAAAGATCAAACTTCAAACTGGTAAATTCTCGTTTAATCTTACTATTTTACTTCGGAGTCACGTGAGTGACTACGTGAAGATTTTAAAGCTCTGTGATTTTTATGCCGCAGATCAAAATCCCGGCTTCTCACTGCATCGATTGACTCTGAGTATCATCAATAATGCTGTAAACATGAGATTGCATATCATGCAAAAACAAAACAGTTTTATTTTTGGTCATAAAACAACCAATAAACCCTCTTAATGTAGGGGCAACAAACGAAACAGAATTAAACAGTATTGAAAACAGACTTTAAACAATAGCAACAGCACTCAATATTGAGTTGGCAAACAGCCCTCCATCGGCAATCGGCCGATGGTAGTATTGCTGAAACACAAGTTCATTTTTCCAACCTGCGGCTTTTAATATATCGTCGATGGGAACGTCCATCGCCCTGGCCGCGGATGTTGCTACTGCGCTAGTGGAATGAGATGTAAACACATAAATGTTAATTCCTGCCTGAACCAACTCTTGCTTTAACCACCTTGAGATAGTCTGAACTGCCACTCTTTTATGTTGACTTCTTGTAACTGACAAATAATCCTGTTTCTTCTTGTCTTAAAGCCCTTATGGCTTCAATGTAATGTAGGAAATGTGTCCTTACACATAAACATGGAGCTGTAGGATATGCTGAGAACACAATCTTAAATCTTGTCACACCTGGCCTGCTTTGTTTGAGCAGGTCATAAATAGAAAACAGAACATTCTCTGTAGTGACTTCCATTCTATCTAACTGAAGTTTTTGCAAAGTCTGCACTCTCTGTACTGACACCAATGCCATTAGCATAGCCAATTTCATGGTTAATTTTAACAAAGTTATAGACGTGACAGGGACCCAATGACGAAGCATGTTAAAAACAATGCTTACATCGCAGGTTACCATATACCTTGGCTTAGGCGGTTTGGAATTAAAGATTCCTTTCATCAACCTAGATATGAGAGGGTGAGAACCTATACTTTGTGTCCATGTACCTATTACAAGATATGCCGACAAAGCACTTCTAGCTGTATTGATAGCAGTATGGCTAAGACCCTCATCATAATAAAGTGTAGATAAAACTCTAACACATTTTCAATAACTACAGTATCATATTGAATATTCTTTTGAACACAATATTGTTCCCATTTTTTTACATGTCATATACTGCTTTTGAGTACTCTTTCTCCAGGCTACAGTGAGTATATCCACCGTTGGCCTAGAAAGTCCTCGACCAATGTAAGGCATTCTTAAAAACCTGCAAATTAACAGATCCATACGATCACATAACGGATGAACTTAACGCATTACTGGATGCTCCAGCAAATTCCTACTGTTTGGAATCAGCAAAAGGAGGTTGGATCGCTATCTGTAACATCAAAGGGAACCATGGTTGAATCGGACAATTTGGTATCACCAAAACCCGTGAAGCGGCATCCTGCTTGATTTTCTCAAACACCGACCTATGAGGCAGAATGGTGGGAAAATGTACACAAACATATCATCCCAATTTAGTGAAAAAGCATCAATTGCCATTGCCCCTGGATCTGGTGCCTATGAAACATATTTTGGCCTTCCATATAGAAGTACTATGTTCTTGAACACATCCTGGTTCAACATCCACTCTGGATTATCATGGAATTTTCGTGACCTGCCATCATTAAGTTTCCCTGGCAGATAGATAGCTCCAATTCAAATATCTCTATCCATACTCCAGGTCCAATTTTATTTGCCAACCTGTCACATGATAACGATTTGATTCCACCCATGTGATTCATATCAGCAACTGCTGTAGTGTTGTCTATTTTGCACTGCACATGCAAACTAATTTAGTTAGTGCCATAAGCCTTGAGTCCATAAAATACTCTTGGTTAATTCCCCATGTTTGCAAAAGCAATGTCCATCTGTCTCCACAGCTGGATCTTGTGTCAGTAGCACCCTACCCAGGTGCTCTGACATCTGTCTGCAAAATCATGGAAGCTTGGTCCAATAACACTGTGGAACTACTAGTGGACACATGCTGAATCCACCATTGTACATCAGCAACAGCCTCTATTGATAGAAGCATAGGTCTATTATAATGACCCCAATGTATCCTCAGTGCTTGTTCCTTTGACCTTTGTAATTGTAGATAATAAAGTGGCCACTGTTGGAAATGCTGCTTGCAATTTCCCCAGCAGACTCGTCACCTGGCTAATTGAAAGCTGTGTGTCAGCAATTAACTTGATACAGCTCTTAATTAGCTCTACCCGTTTTTGCCTGGGTAAGGTCACAATGATGATTAAGTCTATTGTGAACCCAACTAGTCAATTTGTGTCACAGGTATTAATTTAGATTTCTCTGGATAGCTTATGAAGCCCAATTTTTAAAAGTGGTTTTTACCAACTGCCAATGATGCTTCAGCTGTTTCCTTTGATTGTCCTACAATCAAGATATTATCTAGCTAAGCCATGAGCACATGCCCTTGACTTCTCATCATGCCTAGAATAGGTTTTAACAACTTTGTAATCACTCTAGGAGCTGAAGACAAACCATTAGGCAGTGCATTGTATTGCCATAATTGCCCCATCCAGCTGAATTTTAAATCTTCTATCCTGCAAATGAACAGACACTGAATCCGGATCTTTAAGATCTCCTCAAACGTTTCCATCTTAAAATGTCTATACCGTACAAAAAGGTTTAAGACTATTCAGGTGCAGTATAATTCTGCATCCCCCATCCTTTTTTGGTCTGGGAAAGATATTGGACACAAACTGATGGCTTTGGTAAACTGCCTTAGCAATGACACCATTATTACATAAGCTTGCAAGTTCCACCTGAACTTCCAATTGTTCAGTGATACTGAAGTCAACTCCTTTTTGGAACATGTTGCATGGGTAAATCAGAATTTGCATTAAGCGTTATTTGAAACCCTTCAATAACCTTCAGTATAAACATATCTGAGGTATCACATTAGATCTGTCTATATGAGAACCAGACCCACTTACCTCCTTACCACCTGGCATTCTTCCCCGGCCTCGAGCTGAATATTTCACCTTCCCTGGCGCTGCTACAGCCGAACGCCAACTGCACTGCATCGTAGCTGGACTCGTCCCTTGCCCGGACCAGTCTCCTCGCTTATAGGGATACTCTTTGGTGGATATGTGGCTGCTGGCTGCTTAATCAAGCCCACCGTATTGGCCTCCTCCTCCAGCTCCTTCACCTGCTTTGCGAAATCCTCGCCAAACAGCTGTGCCGGTTGCACTGTGCCAGGCTGGCAGATTGAAGCATATTTTATGCTGGTGGCAAGTTCCTCACCCAGAGGCTCACCAGCGTCCGACGACATGGCAAATCGTGCTGCACACGGTGTCAGCTCTGGCAGCTGCCTGCCCTCCTTTGGAAGTCATCGTCGGACTCAGGGTCAGAGCGTATCTGCCCTTCTGCACTCACCTCTTGCAAAGAGGGTGCTTTCAAGCAGGCCTCTACTAGGCACTGCCGGCGGAGCCTTCCCGCCGGCCTCCCGCCTGCACAACTCCTCCTGGAGTGTGGCTTTGTGAAGCAGGCCTCTCCTAGGCACTGCCGGCAGAGCCATCCCCACAGCCTCCCGCCTGCACTACTCCTCCTGGAGTGTGGCTTTGTGGAGCAGCCCCTGTATGCGCTGCTCCTTTTGGATAACCGCTGGGGCACGGTATCCTGTCCCCGACGGGACTCTCCTGGCCCGACTCTGCGGAGTCAATGGCCCTGACAGACTTGGCTTATGCCTACCGCCCGACTGGCGTTGGCTGTGTACCCGGCTGGGCACTTTGCCAAGTCTGTCGCCGCACCGCTACCGGCTTGCGACTCCCCAGAGGTGACAGGCTGCCTTTCAGAGATTGCGCTCCCGCAGCTCTCTCTCTCCTTGTCCGTAGCAGGCCTGCACCTTGATGATTTTTTACTTGTTCCTGCATTATGGGGAAAAAAATACAGCAACAATTTCTACTTTTTTCTAACTCCTCCAAAGTCTCCCCGACTTTGGTGGAGCTGTAACTACTCACCTGCAGGAGGAGCTCCGTCCTCCTGCTGCCGTTCGCGCCAATGCGTCAGACGTAATGACGCGCATGCGCCCTGACGGGTCTTCTTCACGTAGTCACTCACGTGACTCTGAAGTAAAATTAGAATCAAACAGGTGTCACAACAATTAAATTAACAAATTAAGTTCAGCCCTTGTACAAAGCTGTGATTTTTGAAAAATATTCTCAGTCAACTACACAAGGGGTTTGGGTCCTATTTAGCCAGAGACAGGCTTCATCTCAATCTTCATTCAGAGTGTGGCATGTTTTCTTCCTAGGATCGACACAAAATGCTGGAGTAACTCAGCGGGATAGGCAGCTTCTCAGGAGAGAAGGAATGAGTGATGTTTTGGGTTGAGACCCTTCTTCAGACATTATCTTTCTTCAATGCGCCCATTCCTTGGTTTAAACCAGCATCTGCAGTTTCTTCTTACACATATGTTTTCTTCCTATTTGTACTGCCAAGATTCACTCACAATCTGTGGTTACCCTGTACCACCTTCTGCATACTATCTATCATATTACAGCTAGGTGAAGATAAAGCTAGCTAGCTTCTGGTACTGTAATACTTGAGGCTTTGATGAATAGAGGATTATGGATTATGTGCAGAATTGGTCTTGGCATTATGTTCAGCTCAGACATTGTGGCCTAAGTCAAGTCAAGTCAAGTCAAGTTTCCTTTATTGTCATGTCCTGTTTCTGTGCTGGGTCCTGTTCTGTGCTGGACTGTTCCATGTTCTAAGAAATATGGCAATGTACGATTCTCAAGATGAAGGAAAAGCCTGTCGATACTATTAAATAAGTCATTTCTAGATTCTAAGTGAATACCGCCTTAATTAGAATGTGCTGTGGAAATATTAATGGCACTTGTTGGTAAAGTGTGGAAAACCAATGTGCCTCTGGGTATTTAAAAAAGAATGTGATCAGTTATTGTCTTCCTGTGCAGATCATTGAAAATTTGAACAGCAGTGGTTTGTGTTTCAGGCTGCAAAAAAATAACTTTTAGTGATGATTCCATCTCCACCTCTGCTTTTCAGCACCAACACCAGCTGAACTTCATTGAGAGAGTGGGCAGTGACCCAAGCCTGTGGCATTTTCTTCTCCATTCTGGATTGTGCGCTGGTCGCCAGCCAGCTGATCCTTTGTTAAACATTTTGATGCGTGACAAAATGGTAATGGCACAGTCAGTTAAGCTAGCAGCCAACTGAATCAGACGGCCAGCTATCCTTCAGCAACCTATTCCTCTGCTGCTGCACTCTTCATCCAAAAGTGCTTTTCTCAAGGTCACAGTGATTTATATCAGCACATCGTGCTATTTCATTTATACTATTTTACTCTAATCACTACTCCAAACGTACGTACAAGGCTTGTATACATCTACAATGCAAAGGCAAGCAAAATTTTTGACCACATGTGTAATGAGTGGAGTCAAATAGATATCAAGATACAACATATGTTTATTAAATCTGCTTACAACATTGATCTGCAGGACATTACAGTTCCTAGCAGCTACTCATACTGATGGTGCAGGCAAGCTCAAAGATCCTATAGCGGAGCAAGATAGACCTCTCTTGCTAAATGCAATGGGCCAATGTATAGTACGCAACGGAACGGAACGTGGGCCTTTTTTTCATCCATTTCCATAACCGGACCTGACCCGACCGACCTGACCCGACTCGCAGTGTAATCAACGTTGTGGGGGAACAGTTTGTGTTAATAAATTTAAATTCTGAAAATGAGGAGAAGATTTTTACCAAATAACTTTTATTTTTACGAGAATGTTTCCGTTACCGGCCTCCGTCTCCGCACTATTATCCTATGGGATCTTTGGTGCGGAGACGGAAGCCGGTTACGGAAATGGGGCCTTAAATTACCCATGAATCTGCCCATGACCGTACTATGTCTTTTTCGTCAAGTGGACTATCTTGCTCGCTATAGGATCTTTGGGCAAGCTCTTGTTAATATAAAACGCATATTAGGCAGAGCCACTACTGACAAGCACTACAATTGGCTAGTAGGAAATAACCAATCTACAACATGCATAAAAGAAGGGTGCATCTCACCATCTGAAATCTCCAAAAGGAGTCAAACAAAGATCAGCACATGTCAAATAAGTTCATATGGAATAGGAGTAGAATTAGGCCATTCGGCCCATCGTCTACTTCGCCATTCAACTATGGCTGATCTATCTCTGCCTCCTAACCCCATTCTCCTGCCTTCTCCTCATAACCTCTGACAGCCGTACTAATCAAGAACCTACATATCTCTTCCTTAAAAATATCCACTGACTTGGCCTCTGCAATATTCACAATATTCACTATAAAAATATCCACTGACGGCCTCTCACAATATTCCAAATGCGACCTTACCAGCACCTTATAGAGCACCAACATTACATCCCTGTTTTTGTATACAAGCCCTCTTGAAATAAATGCTAGCATTGAGTTTGCTTTCTTTACTTCCGATTCGACTTGCAGATTAACTTTTTGGGAATCCTGCATCAGCACTCCAATGTCCCTTTGCACCTCCGATTTCTGGATTTTCACCCTATTTAGAAAATAGTCTACGCCTTTATTCCTACTACCAAAATGCATGACTCCACACTTTGCTCTACTGTATATTCCATCTGCCATTTCTCTGCCCACTCTCCCAACCTGTCCTTCTGCAGAATCCCTGATTTCTCTACGCTACCTACCCCTCCACCTATTTTCGAATCATCCGCAAACTTTGCCACAAAGCTTTCAATCCCCTGTCCAAATCATTAATATACAAATCTGTGCAAAATGTTAAGTTTCTCCCTGTACGCATGCAAGGTATATCATACATTGGCATCATGATTAAGAGAGCTTCCAAGGAAGTCATTTTCAGGACAATATGGCAATTTTGACTAAGCGGGTGGCCTTGCATGTTTAATTATTTAATAATCAGCAAATGAAATTGAGGTTGAGGTTGCAGCTGAGCCACATACACTGGAGAGGAGGAGGTCGGACTAAGATATCCGGTAAGCAGACCAGCGGTGGGAAGCAAGGCAGGGCCTCGATGGTGGCCATGGCCACGGGAGGCCCTGCAGCAGCCTGGGGCTCAGCCCAGTGAGCCGTGGCTGTATCCCAACCGCAGGCCCTGCTCGCAAGGAGAGGGAAGGCCGCCGAGCCTGGACCCTGCTCACCCTGTGGATTGGGAATCGCAGAGGAGGTGGAGGGAGACAACGCCAGACACTGGAAAAAGGGCCAGTGTGAGGAACAAGGGTAGTCTGACCCTTGAGGTCAGCTGCTGGGGGCGACCCACCTGGGGAACGAAGGCTGATGAGGGCCAGGTGTGGAGAGGGGTGACGGTTTGCGGGATGTCAGGAATGGAGGAGGAGACGGCTGCAATGGGGCTTTGTTACCATATGCGGCTGTGACTGTAAAATTGAGACAAATGGCACCTCTTGCTTCTGGACTCAGTTGGCCGTTCTGTACTGACCGGGGGATAATGCTTGTGCACAGGGATGGTCTTGCTGATCTGTATGCAAAAAATGTATTTCACTGTACCTGGTACACGTGACAATAAGAAAACCATTGACCATTCAATTTAGAAATTGCAAGCCCTTCCAGTCATGGAAATGGAATGAAGGTCAGGCTCCGGTTACTTCACTGCAATTTGCTGGAGATTTAATCATGTAAATGGGGCAGCCACATGAAAGAAGAGTTACAGTCATGCAGCAGATAGTGCTGCTGCCTCACAGTTCCAGAGGTCTGAGTTTGATCCTGACCCCGGTTCTGTTTGTGTGGAGTATGCATGTTCTCTCGCTGATCCTGTGTGAGTTTCTGCTGGATGCTCTGGTTTTCTCCCACATCTCCAAGAAATAATGGTATGTTAATTGCCTTCTGTAACTTGCCTCTCAGTATAGCTGAATAGTACAATAATAATAATAATATTTGTATTTATATAGCACTTTTCAATCAAATCACTTGAAACCAAAGTGCTTTACAGAGAATTATCCATATCCATATGTTGATATCAACATATCAACATTCACACGCAGGCAAAGGTGGGTGAAGTGTCTTGCCCAAGGACACAACGACAATAATCAAAGGAAAGTTGCTAAACATGTGTGAAAGAAGTTACGGGCAAACGGAAAGGAAGAGGGTGATTAGGACATGCAACAGTGCTGTTGGGAGATGGCATAGACCCAGAGAGCAAAATGACCATCTGTATTGTGCTGAGCAATTTGATCAGAGTGACTTGTGATTGCTAGATCAGTCAGTTAATATCAGCACCTCCACTCTAATTTAGTCAATAGAACTAAATTTGGAAATACATAGATACATAGATACATAGAAAATAGGTGCAGGAGTAGGCCATTCGGCCCTTCGAGCCTGCACCGCCATTCAATATGATCATGGCTGATCATCCAACTCAGTATCCCGTACCTGCCTTCTCTCCATACCCCCTGATCCCTTTAGCCACAAGGGCCACATCTAACTCCCTCTTAAATATAGCCAATGAACTGGCGTCAACTACCCTCTGTGGCAGAGAGTTCCAGAGATTCACCACTCTCTGTGTGAAAAAGTTTTTCCTCATCTCGGTCTTAAATGATTTCCCCCTTATCCTTAAGCTGTGACCCCTTGTCCTGGACTTCCCCAACATCGGGAACAATCTTCCTGCATCTAGCCTGTCCAACCCCATAAGAATTTTGTACGTTTCTATAAGATCCCCTCTCAATCTCCTAAATTCTAGCGAGTATAAGCCAAGTCTATCCAGTCTTTCTTCATATGAAAGTCCTGACATCCCAGGAATCAGTCTGGTGAACCTTCTCTGCACTCCCTCTATGGCTATAATGTCCTTCCTCAGATTTGGAGACCAAAACTGTACGCAATACTCCAGGTGTGGTCTCACCAAGACCCTGTACAACTGCAGTAGAACCTCCCTGCTCCTATACTCAAATCCTCTTGCTATGAAGGCCAACATACCATTCGCTTTCTTCACTGCCTGCTGCACCTGCATGCCTACTTTCAATGACTGGTGTACCATGACACCCAGGTCTCGCTGCACCTCCCCATTTCCTAATCGGCCACCATTTAGATAATAGTCTGCCTTCCCGTTTTTGCCACCAAAGTGGATAACCTCACATTTATCCACATTATACTGCATCTGCCAAACATTTGCCCACTCCCCCAGCCTATCCAAGTCACCTTGCAGTCTCCTAGCATCCTCCTCACAGCTAACACTGCCCCCCAGCTTAGTGTCATCCGCAAACTTGGAGATGTTGCTTTCAATTCCCTCGTCCAGATCATTAATATAAATTGTAAATAGCTGGGGTCCCAGCACTGAGCCTTGCGGTACCCCACTAGTCACTGCCTGCCATTGTGAAAAGGACCCGTTTACTCCTACTCTTTGCTTCCTGTTTGCCAGCCAGTTCTCTATCCACATCAATACTGAACCCCCAATACCGTGTGATTTAAGCTTGTATCCTAATCTCTTATGTGGTACCTTGTCGAAAGCCTTCTGAAAGTCCAGATACAACACATCCACTGGTTCTCCCCTATCCACTCTACTAGTTACATCCTCGAAAAATTCTATAAGATTCGTCAGACACGATTTACCTTTCGTAAATCCATGCTGACTTTGTCCAATGATTTCACCACTTTCCAAATGTGCTGCTACCCCATCTTTAATAACTGACTCTAGCAGTTTCCCCACTACCGATGTTAGACTAACTGGTCTGTAATTCCCCGTTTTCTCTCTCCCTCCCTTCTTAAAAAGTGGGGTTACGTTTGCTACCCTCCAATCCTCAGGAACTATTCCAGAATCTAAAGAATTTTGAAAAATTATCACTAATGCATCCAATATTTCTGGAGCTACTTCCTTAAGTACTCTGGGATGCAGCCTATCTGGCCCTGGTGATTTATCGGCCTTTAATCCATTCAATTTACCCAACACCACTTCCCGACTAACCTGGATTTCACTCAGTTCCTCCATCTCCTTTGACCCGCGGCCCCCTGCTATTTCCGGCAGATTATTTATGTCTTCCTTAGTGAAGACGGAACCAAAGTAGTTATTCAATTGGTCCGCCATATCCTTGTTCCCCATGATCAATTCACCTGTTTCTGACTGCAAGGGACCTACATTTGTTTTAACTAATCTCTTTCTCTTCACATATCTATAAAAACTTTTGCAGTCAGTTTTTATGTTCCCTGCCAGTTTCCTTTCATAATCTATTTTCCCTTTCCTAATTAAGCCCTTTGTCCTCCTCTGCTGGTCTCTGAATTTCTCCCAGTCCTCTGGTATGCTGCTTTTTCTGGCTAATTTGTACGCAACATCTTTTGCTTTGATACTATCCCTGATTTCCCTTGTTATCCACGGATGCACTACTTTCCCTGATTTATTCTTTTGCCAAACTGGGATGAACATTTTTTGTAGTTCATCCATGCAGTCTTTAAATGCCTTCCATTGCATATCCACCGTCAACCCTTTTAGAACTAATTGCCAGTCAATCTTGGCCAATTCACGTCTCATATCCTCAAAGTTACCTTTCTTTAAGTTCAGAACCGTTGTTTCTGAATTAACAATGTCACTCTCCATCCTAATGAAGAACTCAACCATATTATGGTCACTCTTGCCCAAGGGGGCACGCACAACAAGTCTGCTAACTAACCCTTCCTCATTACTCAGTACCCAGTCTAGAATAGCCTGCTCTCTCGTTGGTTCCTCTACATGTTGGTTTAGATAACTATCCCTCATACATTCCAAGAAATCCTCTTCCTCAGCACCCCTGCCAATTTTATTCACCCAATCTATATGTAGATTGAAGTCACCCATTATAACTGTTTTGCCTTTGTTGCATGCATTTCTAATTTCCTGTTTGATGCCATCCCCAACTTCACTACTACTGCTAGGTGGCCTGTACACAACACCCACCAGCGTTTTCTGCCCCTTAGTATTTCGTAGCTCTACCCATACCGATTCCACATCCTCCAAGCTAATGTCCTTCCTTTCCACTGCGTTAATCTCCTCTCTAACCAGCAACGCTACCCCACCTCCTTTTCCTTTCTCTCTATCCCTCCTGAATATTGAATATCCCTGGATGTTCAGCTCCCAGCCTTGGTCACCCTGGAGCCATGTCTCCGTGATCCCAACTATATCATAATCATTAATTGCTATCTGCACGTTCAACTCATCGACCTTATTACGAATGCTCCTTGCATTGAGACACAAAGCCTTCAGGCTTGTTTTTACAACGCTCTTACCCCTTATACAATTATGTTGGAACGTGGCTCTTTTTGATTTTTGCCCTGGATTTGTCTGCCTGCCACTTTTACTTTTCACCTTGCTACCTATTGCTTCCGCCCGCATTTTGCACCCCTCTGTTTCTCTGCTCACCCATTTAAGAACCCCACCACCTCTTATTCTCTGTTTATTATTGTTTTCTTCTTTCCCCCCTACATGTTGGGTCTGAGTGCTTTCCTTCTCTGTCTCCTGCCTCCTGCCTCACACACTGTCTAATAGCATTCTCTATTTGAGTCCCTCAAACGTATGTTTTTTCATAATACATGGTGAGTTGAATGCAGAAACATTTTATAAGCACAATACAGAGCTCAGTCTGAAGAAGTGTCTCAACCCGAAACGTCGCCTGTTCCTTTTCTCCAGAGATGCTGCCTGACCCGCTGAGTTACTCCAGCTTTGTGTGTCTATCTTCGGTTTAAATCAGAATCTGCAGTTCCTTCCTACACAGAGCTTATTTACAGCGCATTCAGAAAATATTTAGACCCCTTCACTTTTTCCATATTTTGTTATGTTACGGCCTTATTCTGCAATGGATTAAATTCATATTTTTAATCATTAATCTACACAGAATACTAAAATTAAAAAAGTGAAAACTGGTGTTTTGAAATTTTTGCAAAGTAATTAAAAAGAAATAACTGAAATATCACATTTACATAAGTATTCAGACCCTTTACTCAGTACTTTGTTGAGGCACCTTTGGCAGTAATTGCAGCCTCAAGTCTTCTTGGGTATGATGCTACAAGCTTGGCACACCTGTATTTGGGTAATTTCTCTGCAGATCCTCTCAAGCTGAGTCAGGTTGGATGGGGAGCGTCGATGCACAGCTATTTTCAGGTCACTCCAGAGATGTTCGATCGGGTTCAAGTCCGGGCTCTGGTTGGGCCACTCAAGGACATTCAGAGACCTGTCATAAAGCCACTCCTGCGTTGTCTTGGCTGTGTGCTTAGTGTCGTTGTCCTGTTGGAAGATTAATCTCCGCCCCAGTCTAAGGTCCTGAACGCTCTGGAGCAGGTTTTCATCAAGGATCTCTCTGTACTTTGTTCCACTCATCTTTCCCTTGATCCTGACTAGTCTCCCAGTTCCTGCTGCTGAAAAACATCCCCACAGCATGATGCTACCACCACCATGCTTCACCGTAGGTATGGTATTGGCCAGGTGATGAGCGCTGCCTGGTTTCCTCCAGATGTAACGCTTGGCATTCAGGCCAAAGAGTACAATCTTGGTTTCATCAGACCAGAGAATCTTGATTCTCATGCTTTTTGGGAAACTCTAAGCGGGCTGTCATGTGCCTATTACTGAGGAGTGGCTTCCGTCTGGCCTCTCTACCATAAAGGCCTGATTGGTGGAGTGCTGCAGATATAGTTGTCTTTCTGGAAGGTTCTCCCATCTCCACAGAGGAACTCTGAAGCTCTGTCTGACTGACCATCGGGTTCTTTGTCACCTCCCTGACCAGGGCCCTTCTCCCCCGATTACTCAGTTTGGCCAGGTGGCCAGCTCTATGAAGAGTTCTGGTGGCTCCAAACTTCTTCCATTTAAGAATGACGGAGGCCACTGTGCTCTTCAGGACCTGCAATGCTGCAGAAATTATTTTATACCCTTCCCCAGATCTGTGTCTCAACACAATCCTGTCTCGGAGGTCTAATAACAATTCCTTCGTCTTCCCGGCTTGGTTTTTGCTCTGACATGCACTGTCAACTGTGGGACTTTATATAGACAGGTGTGTGCCTTTCTAAATCATGTACAATCAATTTAATTTACCACTGGTGGACTCTGATCAAGTTGTAGAAACATCTCAAGGATAATCAATGGAAACAGTATGCACCTGAGCTCAATTTTGAGTGTCATAGCAAAGGGCCTGAATACTTATGTAAATGTGATATTTCAGTTATTTATTTTCAATTACTTTGCAAATATTTCTAAACACCTGTTTTCACTTTTTTATTATGGGGTATTGTGTGCAGATTGATGATAACAAAATGAATTTAATCCATTTTAGAATAAGGCTGTAACGTAACAAAATGTGGAAAAAGTGAAGGGGTCTGGATACTTTCTGAATGCACTGTATATTGAATTAGTTAGCATCAAAGTTGCTTTTTGACCAGAATGTCAGTAAAGCTTATGGCCTTAATCATTTTCCTGGAATAAAGAGAAAGTTAATGGGTCGCATTGTGAAAATTATACCCATGAACTTTATGCAACTCAGTAGGTTTGTTGACTTAGGATCATGTCTCCGTCTCGATTGCTATCCTGGGTCATTCAATGGAAAAGCTACCCCAAAAAGGCTCCACTTTGATGCCAAGAGATTGCAGTGAAAATGTTATGCCTTGTGTGTATCATAAAATATGTCTGCAGGACTAGCACAAGGCTAAGGATTTCCACTTCTATCACACACAACGTGCATTTATATTTGCTACTCTCTCCCCAATTATACTGGTCCCTTGAGGCTTCAATAAAAATTGTGACAAGACGAGATTTTATGTATTGAAGAATATCTGGGCTAGTAGGTCCATTATAGGAGTGCTGGATTGATGAAGTATAAGCAAATAATAATAATAATAATAATAATAATAATAATAATAATAATAATAATAATAATAATAATAATAATAATAATAATTATTATTATTATAATAATAATAATAATAATAATAATAATAATAATATTAATAATAATAATAATAATTAATAATTAATAGTAAAAAATAATACACAGAAAAGTCAAATATCTGTAACAATTGGTGGATGCCAAATAGTACTTGGAAAATTGAGACAGATGACAAAGTGAACTGAGAAGGTTATTTTTTTGAGTCATGTATTTGAACACATTCCTGTAGACTATCACAAAAGCATTTCAAAAATCTTGCATGTACACTATGGATTAGTGGATGCTTAAATCTTGCAACAGATGAAATGGCCAGAAAGCAAGTCTACCTCACTGTGTACTCTGCTTTTAATCCATGATGTTTTACATTCACTTCCTCAGGGATCGGTTTCGAACAATGGTGAATGTACTTGGAGATTCTTTTGGAGCTGGAATTGTGGAGAAGCTGTCTCAAAGGGAACTCCAACAGATGGATCTGTCAAGTGGCATTGATATAGTGAATCCCTTTGCTTTGGAAACAGCTAATTCGGAGAAAGAAGAAATGAAGATAAAAGAAGCGTATGTCAATGGGGCATTTGATATCGATAAATCAGACGCTGTAGCTGTCACAGAAACATCCCAATTTTGACTGAATAATAATGACAATTTGTGATTGTGACATCACAGCGATTACACTGGCAAAACTGTAAATCTGAATGAATTCATGAATTTTATCCTACAAACAATAATATGTTAAGATTAGCATTTGAAAGTGTAATATATACTGACTATTGAACACCCTGTTAATCAAATGCAAATTATTTCTCCATCAGCTTGCAATCAAGATATGTTAGTGTTCCAGTCTAAATGCATGGAGTGAGGTACAAAACAATAACTATTGCAAGTCAGTTGTTGTTGGAATCAACTGATTTAAGAATGAGTAATAACTACTTAATGAAATAAAAAAAATTGTTTTATAAAAACAAATAATAGATTGCAAGAATTAATATTGGGCAATATTGTAATTCTTGGTTCAGGTAAGAATTTATAACCATGTGCATTAGCTTATCATAATTGTCTCAACCTTCAATTAGCTGCATTAACCATTCCAATGAGCTATTATGTTCTAAATGATGTTTCAAAGAATACATAATCTACATTTAACGTTTGAGATAACAATGATTGTATTATTACATGTGTAGTGAAATCTGTCTGAAATCAGATTTAAGTTAATAAGCATGCAATTCTTAATTTGGTGAGCCAAGATGAAAATTCTAGGATGTGGCTGATAAACCAAAATGGCTCAACCTGCATTGGGTCTGCAAAATGATATGACATTACCTTGTAATATATCATGAATTTCTGCAGGGCTTTTCTTGCAATATAATTTTATGGTGTAATTTTGGTGGGAAATCTGCATACCTAAACTACATGCAGTACATATGTAAAATGAATTTCTGCTGATGTTATGAGAGCAGAATGAGAGATGGCTTAAGGAAATATATCCCAACTGTGTTGGCTCCAGTGTAAACTAAGAATTTCAGCATTATCCAGTTCATTTCATAGGTTTGCAAGAGCATCATTTATCAAAGATGACTTATGCACAGATAACAATGCTTACTTGAATTAGGCCTTGCTGATATTCTAAATGTACATTGGCAGTAGGTGCACAAAGATTTAATTAAAATGTCATATGACCTGATTATATTGGCTACATTCAATGGTGGTAGTGTCAATTTTCAAAACATAGAACACCACTGAACATATATTGGGCAATAATTGTAAAAATGCAGGGTAAATACTAATGCCACAGCACACTGCTGCTTCAAGTTGATTAAACGTGAGGAAAATAAATGTACTCTATTATTGCTAAATGAGCGAATGCGTTGACTTTAGGTTGCACTCATCTGCTAACATTTATTATCATTGACATTTTTGGTATTGAATATCCAGCAGTGGCTGTTACGCTTGGAACTATTTAGCTCCAGTGACTGAAGATACATTTTCTTTCCAGCATAATCTTTCCAATGTAACCAAGCCAATGTTACTCAATGTACATCTCCTATTGATATGATGCTTGTACCAGTAACATTGTGTGCCTATTATTTATTCTGAATCTTGTATTAACATTCTGTTACCCAAGGACAGCTTTAACCAGTGACATTATAAACAAATGTAACTTTGACTACAACATTTGAAGACATTGATCTTGATAGTACTCAATTTAATTGGCAGGAGAAATGGGAACCTGGATATGAGTGCATAGAAAAAAAACACTATAAGTATTCAGTTCTCTTTTTTAACTTCTTCAATCTATACAGTGGGTAATAGGCAGCATCTGTGGAGAGAGAAACAGAGGCAAGGTTTCAAGTCAATGGTTTTTCAGCAAACATTAGGGATGTTTCAGCAAATGCTTGTTGCCCCTTTGTGTCTGTAGGGTGTCAACTGTAATGTGATCAGTGTAAGCACGCAAACTAAAATTTAGTACAACTCAATCTTTATTAATACTCAGATCACTTAAAGTGTAATGGAATTCAATTAACCCTTATTGCTCTCAATGGCCTTGCATTTTATTCACTTTTAGCTTGCTCAGAATTTGCTGTTCAGAATTTGGTTCTTATTTTGGCAGTTATTCTTCCCGGATTGTTGCTGATAATGTACTCATTTAAAAAAAAAAATGGTTTGACACTAATCTTTCAGAACATTGAGCTCCTCAAACCTCAGCTGAGCCATTCAGGTACGAAGTAGTGCAGAATTGATTGCTGCTCAAGGTTTTCTGCAAGTCTTCCATGTAGGTAATTTATTGATTTAAGGTAGACCTCTGGTTACTATGGTAACAATTAGCTATTTTGGCTGCTGTTGAGGCCTTGGTTGCCAGTGGAGCTGTTTCAGAGGTTCTTATCTGACCACAGCCAAATGTCCATTGAGTTGCTGTTATCGATGTATTCTTCTTCTGAAACCTTTGGTCGCAGCATAGCCGCAAAATTCCCCACTGGGACTAATGAGACCGAGAGACTGATACTTTGCAACTTCATTGCCTTTCGTGAAAGTCTCGTTCCAATGTGTACTTGTAGTTTGATTGCCTAAGATGTTTTCTCAAAAAGTTCCTAATTCATAATTCTGTGATCAATCAATCGAAATTGGAGAACAGTCTTACAATTCAGCGGTTAACAATTTCCTGAGCATTTTCAAAGAACTGCAGACTATTAACTATCCTTGAGTGTGGCTTGTTTAAAAGGAAACACTCTTCTTTTCTGGCATGGTTGTTTGTAACCCTTTGCAAGCCAGCTTTGTATTGTTCTGCTTCACGTCTCACAATAACCTGTTGTTGGTATAAAGTTGGCTGCTTTTCCCATCTTGCTTCGTAGAGGTTTAGCTGCTAGCCATGGGGCTGAGAACTGATGTAGGGAGAAGAAAGGAGAATGGATGGGTGAGGTGATAGGGGGTAATCAAATAAGTCCCGTTTGTGATATAAGAAAATAATGCCAAAAAATGTTCAGCAGGTCAGTCAGCAACTGTGGGAAAAAGAAATGGTTAATGTGTCAGGCATGGTCTGAAAAAAGGGTCGCGACTTAAAATGTCACCTATTCCTTTTCTCCAGTGATGCTGCCTGACCCGTTGAGTTACTCCAGCATTTTTTTCTATCTTCAGTTAACATGTCAAGTATGTGAACATTAGTTCAGACGTCAGACCTGAAACATCAACAGTTTCTATTTTTCAAGATGCTGCCTGACCTGCTAAGTATTTTCTGTTATTTTATCAGATTTCTAGCATCTGCAGTTTTTGTGTTTGGATGTTCAGTGCCATTTGGTGTCCTGAAAAACAGGGAAAGATGAAATGACAAAAGGAGTGATGATGGAGGTCAAACACTGTTGGTGTTAGGACTGGTACAAAACAAAATAAAGGGGAGAGTTACTGTAAAGGACAAAAGAAGGATCATAACAGCTGTTTGGAAAAAAAAATGGATGTGGTAGATATGAACTGAAATTATTGAATTTGTCTGTAAATTGGCTAATTTCGAAAATGAGAAATTGTTCCTCAAATTTCCATTGAGCCTAAGTCAGCAGGATATCGACACAAAGAATGGGCACAGTAATTAGGTATGAAAAATTACTTCATAGTGGCACAATGGCACAGCGGTAGAGTTGCTGCCTTCCAGCGCCAGAGGCCCGGATTCGAACCTGACAACAGGTGCTGTCTGTACAGAGTTTGTATGTTCTCCCCGTGGCCGTGTGGATTTTCTGTGGGTGCTCTAGTTTCCTCCCACACTCCAAAGACATACACGTTTGTCGGTTAATTAGCTTTGATAAAAATTGGAAATTGTCCCTAGTGTGTGGGATGGTGCTAGTGGACAGGGATTACTGGTTGGCATGGACTCGGTGGTCCGATGGGCCTGTTTTGCGTTGTGTCTCTTAATTAAGCTAAAATCAAATTGCAATTGCAGGGTAACCAATGCTTGGAGATTGAGTGAGGATATTCAGTAAACCTATCATTCAGTCTGCATTTGGTCACCCTACCACAGGGGAAACTACATCTTGTGCAGAGAACAACTCTCCCTGCAACTGCATGTGCTTTCTCTGGGTGCTCCAATTTCCTTCCACATTTCAAAGACATGCAGGTTTGTAGGTTAATTGGCTTCTGTAAAATTGTCCCTAGTGTGTAGGTTAGAACTAGTGTATGGGTGATCACTGGTCAGCACTGACTCAGTAGGCTGAAAGCCTGTTTCCATGCTGTATCTCTAAACTGAACTAAACATTGGCCCCTCGAGAATGGGGAAGATCTGAGGGTTTCCTGGCTGCACTACACCACTGAATTTCATGTTGTTTCCAACAGTGGGGCAGAACGTTGGTGGGATTCTCCATCACTGAATACGGGGGGATCTGTTCGCAGATCCTGCATCAATGTAGATCCGGTGACACAAGGAACTGCAGATACTGGTTTACAAAAAAACAACATAAAGTGCTGGAATAACTCAGCAGGTCTGGCAGCATTTCTACAGGACATGGATAGTTTCGGATTGTGAGCCTTCTTCTGACTGATTGTAGGTGCATGGCTTTGGAACCCCTTCATTGGAATAACTATTGAATGATTATTTGAAAGGAATTTGTGCCATATTAAATTAACTATTTATGTTTGCATTAATGTTTTCTGTAATGTAGGTGTTTGCTAAATGTTTTGGGGAGATTGTTTATTTTTATTTTTTTAAAAGCCCATTAAAATGTCTCATTTCATTTTTAAACATAATGTCTTGTCAGAGATGTTCAGAAGTATTAAAGTCCTGACAGTTTTGAGAGGTAGCAAAGATGGGAGTAGGGCTTTGCTATCAATCTAAGACGGGCCTGTTCTGACATGGCCCTAGGACCTGATTAAATTGTTTGAGGCTCATGTATCTCACAGGGCTAGCCCACGTGGCTCCAGAACCTTCTCAATAAGCAAGATGAGTTGGTAAGTTTGGATTGTGAAGAATTGGAGCAGTAAGTCCAATATGTTGCTTGTCCCATCCAGCAACATGTCAACCATCAACTCTGGTTTTCTTCCGCAAACCACGTGACCCACTGAAAATTTCGAACATGTTCTGTTTTTTATGCCAGATTCACAGTTTGCTATTATCCTTTTGACTTCAAGTTTATTCCTTTAAGTTCTCTCATCCTCTTTCCTCATATCCTCTGCAATTTGCATTTGAGTTTTTTGTTTACTCACGATTTGGAATACATTGATGTTCTTACTTCGGACTGGAATATATTGCTTCATATTTTGTTTTGTAACCAGCAAAACAATTGCGATATAGAATCGCCCTGAGCACATTACAACATACCATGTTCATTCATTCTGGCATTGTCTATTGCTAGTTAATGAATCAGACATTTTAATACTTAGGATTTATCAGAAAATTCCAAAGTATTGTGACTTTCTTGAAATATTTTAACACTGTCGAAAAGGTTTTCTTTAAACAGGAAAAGGGAAAACAACAATGAACATTATTCAGAACCGAAACAAAGTGAATCAACGGTTATACTGACAGTTACCTGCAGAGATCGTTTCATAAACATTCTGAAGCAATTGTTAACACAATTTTGATAGAATGCGTCTTGTTCCTTTTTTATAAATTGAGGGCAAGAAATATGACGCACTCAAAAATGGATGCAAAATTTGCAGGTTGATGACTCCACCCTCTGACCTGAACAAAATTTTGATCCAAGTTAGGCTGATTGTTATTCAGCAGCTGCCCTTTGAACTTCTGCCATAATGTTGGACTTCACCAGTCAAAGACCACTGGAAATTGACCCAGTTGGCCAGCAAGTAGAATCCCAGCAGGGGAGACAATTTAAAGAGGGTTATCACAGTGGCTGGAAGAAAAAAGACAAACTGCTGGAGTAAGTCAGTGGGTCAGGCAGTTTCTCAGGAGGACATGGATGGATGACATTTTGGGTTGGACTCTTCTTCAGACATTCCAGTCTCCAGTCTGATGAAAGGCCCTGACCCCAAACATGGCTTACCCATGTTCTCCAGAGAATCTGCCTGTCCTGCTGAGTTACTCCAGCACTTTGTGGGGTTTTTGGAAACCACCATCTGCAGTTTTTTGTTTCTCCATCACAGTGGCTGGTCCTGAATCCAGTAGTTCTGAACCTCACTTATATTAACTTCTCTTTCTTGAGTAACCTCTGTGAACAGATTTCTAGTTAGACCACTCGTTGGTTGATACTACCATGAAGAATCACACACAATGCAAGCTTTCTCCCATTTGCACCTGAATTTTGCATTTGGGTTGAAACAACCAACATGGAGCATTAACTTGCATATACCAGCGGTACGTTTCCACTCATGGGGATATGTTGCTGTCCGATTGTCAGGTTTATCTGAATATTCCATCTAGCAGACCTTGCACATCATAGCAATGATGGTGTTACCCCAGTTTTCATCAACTGCGCATTATTTACGTGCAAGTTCGATAGCTCTGAGTTGAATTTTCCCCCTTACTCTTTAACAATATATTTAATTGCGTGATAGTTGGTGATTGGATGACACTTTCCCAATTGCTTTTTACATAGTTATACCCTTTCTCACCTCTTCTTTCCTCCCACTTTTCTTTAACTCTCCGGAAATCATGCTACCCGAATGACAATACAGGACTATTAATCAATGCCTTATCTCCCTTCACTGGTGATTATGCATGTAGGTGACAGCAAGCATGAGTGATTGTTGGACTACAGAGAGATAGCGCAGTAACATCTGACCGTGTCTCTATCTAACATTGATAAGAGTTATGGGCCTGTCCCACTTAGGCAACTTTTTAGACAACTGCAAGAGACTATGCAGTCGCCACATGGTCGCCACATGTTCGCGGGTAGTTGACGGGGAGTCGCCTTCATGGTCGCGAGGAGTTCCCGCATTCTGGTAACTAGTCGCGGCCTCATTATGGTCGCCGCGAATTTTTCAACATGTTGAAAAATTAGCGGCGACTAGAATGAAGCCGCCATGGAGAGTAGCGAGAATTCTCGTGCCGTAGGTAGGTCGCCAGGAGGTCCTAGTGGGTTGCCAGGATGTCGAAGGTTCTCAGAGGTTCTCGTAGGTTGTAGCCGGTGCTGACTAGTGAATTTCATTGGCTCATTGGGAAATAAAAAGGTAAGCAGTAGTTTTCAGAACCAAGGATAACCGACCGGTAATGTTAATGTCCGCCGAGCTTCACAGCCGTGTATCTCTGGCTTATTTTTTTTTAAATAATATTTTTATTAGAAGTCATACACAATAGTATAAACCAAGAATAATATAATACATTTCATGTACAACTTCTTGATTTTAAATTTAATAATAAAAAAGTAGAAGCATCTCTGGCTTATTAAAAGTAGTCTCCACTTCTCCCTCCCCCTCTCCCCCCTCTCTCCCCCCCTCTTTTACCGTACACTGTGCATTAGCTGTCTTAATTACAGCGCCAACCTTTCTGTTCATCGCGGTGTGTGTCTGTAGCACCTTGGCTTTGCACCGTATGAAATTTTTAGACAGCTCTCCCCCCCGCTTGCCCTGTCCCCCGCCTGCATAATAGGCTGGTGAAGGAAGCGATGTGTTTGTGTGTGTTCCACTCTGACAGTCGCCATTCCAGTTGCCGGTTTTTCAGGCGACTGCCGGCAACTTGACAGTCGCCGGCAGTCTGCTGAAAAATCGCCTAAGTGGGACAGGCCCATTAGTCTTGAAGTAGCAATGTTGTCTGATATAATCTCACTGATACACAAGCTAGTTATGCCATTCACAACACGTACTGCTATCCAAGCAACAAGCACTCTAAACCTGTGAATATCAAGGCTTAGAAATTCCAGTGCCCCGTACATAGTGTGCTTAATGATTGTAACAACAATGCACCAGTGACTGCTTCGCTTGTGGACTCTGCCCTGCAGATGTCAGGAGCACCAGGACATGAGAAAGAGAAGGATGGCAGCCAGCAAGTAAGTGAGTGAGTTAAGTAGCTGGGCAGAGGTTTGGGGATGGGGATAACAAGCAAGAACGGGGCTGGTATGGTGGGGTGAAGATCAAACATTGACGAGATCAGAGGCCATTTGGGGGTGAGAGTTGGATGTCAGAAGGGTGGTAGGAAGGTGAAGGATTTGTTATGTCCCATCTGGGAGAATTAGTTGCTGAATAAAAAACACTACTGGGATAATACACAGGGGTCTCACTCACACAATCGAGAACTTACTGGTGTGATTCACCCTTGCACACTTATTGTGGTTTCCATATTAGTCCCACACAGTGCTGTGTGGGGAAGTCCTTGTTCTCTCAGGGGTGATCAACAATGGCTTTGGTAAAGATAGTTTGGTCCATTTACTCCACAGCACTCATGTGGGACAAATATGGAAACCACAATAAGTGTGCAAGGGTGAATCACACCAGTAAGTTCTCGACTGAATTTCACACACACAAATGATGTCTATCATGTTCCATTTCCAAAACAAAATATGATTAACAGACAAGTAGTATTGAAAAAAAACTTGCTGCACTTTGGAATTGTTGGGACTTTATTTTAAAACAATTTCATTTTGTTACTTTATGGTTTGTGCTTCAACATTTTGGAAGGACACTGCAATGTTTTTAAATTTGAGGTAAATCATGTAAAGTAAAGCAAGACCAAAGCGAACCAGCTGGTTGGAACTGAAGAGCAGAGGCAATCTCGCCCACGAATAGCTTGGCCTTTCCCGGTGGGAAACACCAGCAAGAAAGCAGATGACCAGATGAAAGTCAAATAGCCTTGAGGGTGCTGACTGGCAATAGATGAAGGTGCATGGCAGCAATGTTTGTTGGCAGAAGGTGCATGTGGTGAAGGCATTTCAGCCTGTGTAGATTAGAATGGTTAGCCCGAGTCATGGAGAAGTAGTTTTAGCCAGGGTGGCCGGGTGATGTGCTCATCAACTACCCAGGAACAACTATTTTTCATATTCACCCCATCTAGCCAGTCCCAAGCTTACTAACTCAGAAGTTTAAGAATTCATAAGGGTCTCAGGAATGAAAGCAAACTTGGTATTAAACTATTCAATTATGAAACTCCTACAAGAATCCAGAGCCTCATCTTCCATAAAACTCCACAGCAATAAAATTGTAAATAAGCAGTAATGTTGGCAGAAATCGAGCTCTACTTTTTTAACAGCTCCCTAGCACTGCTGGGAAGGAATAATTAATTTCACCTGCTTGCAGTGTACATAAATTGTTTGAAAAGGTTGTATTTTGATGCATTTTAATAAACCATCTTCAAAACATGTAATGTCTAAACAAAAAAAAATCATCGCTGATGCTTCCAGAATAAAACTGTTTAAATAATTTTTACATATGCAAAATTTGTATTTTGTTTTGATTTTGTGATATTTTTTGTGGTAGTTAATAGTATAGCATTTTTTGATAAAAATTAGTAAATAAAATATCAGCATAATATGTAGAAACAAAACGTATGCATAATCATAACATGGATTTCGAATGCATGCACCATTGATTGAAAGGTACATTTGCTTGCAAAGATCTACATGAACAAACCGTAGTACGAGCACCAACATGCACTTCAGCTACTATTGGATTTTTCATGGGAATAACTATTCTGAACAGTTCGTACTCCAAATCTTGCCCAAAGAGTGTGATAAATAGGGTTTTTTTGTGGAGGTTCAGGGCATCCTGAGTAGAAAAAGGTTACAACTGAAGAACATTTGAAATAATTGTAAAATAATTGCATAAAAAGAGGTGATATTAAAAAATCTGTGATAATGTGGAAACAATCAGTAGAAATGATATGGAGCTATTGAAACTCTAAACAGTGAATGTAGATGAGACACAAAATGTTTGATGGATAATTCAACTGTAAGCTTCCGAGGAGCAGAATGTTATAGTGAAGAATATTTGTGCATCTTGTTTTCTGTTGAATAAAGAACTCCCGTAAGATGTGTACAATGATTAATTGGGTCAATAATTTCACACAGACACAGATTGGTCTTTTATTTGCATTTACATATTTGATCAGGTTTTGATGTTTTAAGTGCCAATTAGGTGCAGGAGTAGGCCATTCGACCCCTCGAGCCAGCACCGCCATTCAATATGATCATGGCTGATCATCTAAAATCAGTACCCCATTCTGGCCTTTTCCCCATATCCCTTGATTCCCTTTACACAACCTTTTCAAACAATTAGCCCCAAGAGCTAAATCTTACTCTCCCTTGAAAACATTCAGTGAATTGGCCTCCATTGCCTTCTGTGGCAGAGAATTCCACAGATTCACAACTCTCTGGGTGAAAAAGTTTTTCCTCATCTCAGTCCTAAATGGCCTACCCCTTATTCTTAAACTGTGCCCCCTGGTTCTGGACTTTTCCAACATGGGGAACATTTTTCCTGCATCTAGCCTGTCCAATCCCTTAATAATGTTATATGTTTCTATAAGATCTCCTCTCATCCTTCTAAATTCCAGTCAATATAAATCTAGTCGACCCATTTTTTGATCATATGTCAGGCCCGCCATCCCAGGAATTAGCCTGGCGAACATACACTGCACTCCCTCAATAGCAATAATGTTGTTCCTCAAATTAGGAGACCAAAATTGCACACAATATTCCAGGTGCAGTCTCACCAGGTCCTCCTTGCTTCTAAACTCAAATCCTCTTGCAACGAAGGCCAACGTTGGCTTTCTTCACTGCCTGCTGTACGTGCATATTTACCTTCAGTGACTGATGTACAAGAACACCCAGGTCTCGTTGCACCACCCCTTCTCCTAATCTGACACCATTCAGATAATAATCTGCCTTCCTGTTTTCGCCACCAAAGTGGATAACCTCACATTTATCCACATTATACTGCATCTGCCATGTTTCTGCCCACTCACCCAACCTATCCAAGTCACCCTGCAGCCTCATAGCATCCTCCTCGCAGCTCACACTGGCACCCAGCTTAGTGTCGTCCGCAAACTTAAAGATGTTACATTTAATTCCCTCGTCTAAATTGTTAATACATATTTGAAAACAACTGGGGTCCCAGCACTGAGCCTTGCGGCACCCCACTAGTCACTGCCTGCCATTCTGAAAAGTACCCACTAATTCCTATTCTTTGCTTCCTGTCTGCCAACCAGTTCTCTATCCATGTCAATAACCTACCCCCAATACCATGTGCTCTAATTTTGCACACTAATCTCTTGTGTGGGACCTTGTCAAAGGCTTTTTGAAAGTCCAGGTACACCACATCCACTGGCTTTCCCTTATCCATTCTACTTGTTACATCCTCAAAAAATTCCAAAAGATTAGTCAAGCATGATTTCCCCTTCATAAATCCATGTTGATTTTGACCGATCCTGACACTGTTTTCCAAATGCGCTGCTATAACATCTTTAATAATCGACTCCAGCATCTTCCCGACTACCGATGCAAGGCTAACTGGTCTATAATTTCCTATTTTCTCTCTCCCTCCTTTCTTCAAAACTGATCCAGAGTCAAGAGAACATTGGAAAATGATCACCCATGCATCCACGATTTCTAGTGTCACCTCCCTGAGTACTCTGGGATGCAGACCATCTGGCCCTGGGTATTTAGCTGCCTTCAGTCCCAACAGTTTACCTAACACCATTTTCTGACTAATGTAGATTTCATTCAGTTCCCCCCTCGCACTAGATCCTCAGTCCCCAAGTATTTCCAGATTGTTTGTGTCTTCCTTAGTGAAGACAGAACCAAAGTACTCGTTTAAATGTTCTGCCATTTCCTTGTTTCCCATTATAAATTCACCCATCTCTGACTGTAAGGGACCTACTGAACATTCGTCTTCACTAATCTTTTCCTTGTTACATACCTATAGAAACATTTAGTTCGTTTTTATATTCCCCGCAAGCTTTCTTTCATGTTTTTTTCCCCCTTTTAACATCCCCTTTGTCCTCCTCTGTTGAGTTCTAAATTTCTCCCAGTCCTCTGGTTTGCCGCTTCTTCTGGCCAATTTATATGCCTCTTCCTTGGCTTTAACACTATCATTGACTTCCCTCATCAGCCACAGTTGAGCCGTCTTCCCAGTTTCATTTTTTCGTCAGACAGGGATGAACAATTTCCGGAGTTTATCCATGCAGTTTTCGCCATTGGCTCTCCACTGTCAACCCTTTAAATATAATTTGCCAGTCTATCCTAGCCAATTCCTGTCTCATACCTTCAAAGTCTCCTTTATTCAAGTTCAGGACCCTAGTTTTTGAATTAACCATGTCACTCTCCATCCTAATGCAGAATTCCACCATATTATGGTCACTGTTGCCCAAGGGGCCTTGCACAACAAGATTGCTAACTAATCCTTCCTCATTATACAATACCCAGTCTAGGATGGCTTGCCCTCTTGTCGGTTTCTCTACATATTGGTTTAAAAACCCATCCCGTATACATTGCAGGAAATCCTCCTCCTCAGCACTGTTACCAATTTGGTTGTCCCGATCTATATGTACCTGTAGATTAAAGTCACGTCAAGTCAAGTCTCATTTATTTATATAGCACATTTAAAAAACAACTCTTGTTGGCCAAAGTGCTTTACATTTGTTATAAGAATAATATAAACAAACAAACTACATACATATATACATATAGCCCTCGCTCAGAGGACGTCAAGAAAGGCTTGGGAGTATAGATAAGTTTTTAGTCTTGACTTAAAGCAGTCGATGGAGGGGGCAGTTCTGATGGGAAGGGGGATGCTGTTCCACAGTCTAGGAGCTGCAACCGCAAAGGCGCGGTCGCCCCTGAGCTTATGCCTAGACCGCGGGATATTCAGCAACCCCAAGTCGGCCGATCTGAGGGACCTGGAGGTGGAGTGGTGGGTAAGAAGACTTTTAATGTAGGTGGGGGCAAGCCCATTGAGGGCTTTGTAGACATAGAGGAGGATCTTGAAATGTATATGGAACTGTACAGGGAGCCAGTGGAGAGAGGCCAGGATCGGGGTGATGTGGTCCCTTTTTCGGGTGCCCGTCAGGAGTCTCGCTGCGGCGTTTTGGACCAGTTGCAGGTGGAACAGGGACGATTGGTTAATGCCAGTGTAAAGGGAGTTTCAGTAATCTAGGCGGGAGGAGATAAATGTGTGGATGATCTTTTCGAGGTCATCAAAGTGTAGGAATTGTTTTATTTTAGCTATCGTCCAAAGCTGAAAGAAGCTAGCTTTTACCACGGCATTGACTTGTTTGTCAAATTTCAGTGTTGAGTCAAATATCACGCCAAGGTTTTTGACGTGAGGTTTGAGTAGTGGGGTAAGGCTTCCAAGGCTGCCTGCTATCATTTTGATGATCATCCATGATAACCGCTGTTACTATACCGATTCTACAGCATCCAAGCTAATGTCTCTCCTTACTATTGCATTAATCTTCTCTTTAACCAGCAATGCCACCCCACCTCCACTTCCTTTCTGTCTATCCTTCCTGAATATTGAGTACCCCTGCATGTTTTGCTCCCAGCCTTGGTCACCCTGGAGCCATGTCTCCGTAATTCCAACTATATCATATCCCTTAACTATTAACTGTGCATTCAATTCATCCGCCTTATTTTGAATGCTCCTCGCATTAAGGCACAAAGCTTTCAGGTTAGTTTTTCTTATCTCCCATCTACCTTTTGCTTCTGTCCTTTTATAGCCCTCTGTCTCCTTGCATTGGGTCCCATCCCCTGCATTGTTAGTTTAAACATGACCTTTCCTATACTCTTTCCCATTAGCTGCACGGATACGTGTCCACGTTGTTGACTCCACCCCCCCACTTTTTAGTTTATACCCACCCGTGTAGCACTAGTAAACCTGCCTGCCAGAATGTCGGTCCCCTTTTGTTCAGGTCACCTCTGCCCCAGAAGAGATTCCAGTGATCTAGAAATCTAAATTCCTGCCCCCTGCACCAACATCTCAGCCACACATTCAGATCCCCTATCTCCCTGTTCCTACCCTCACTCGCACGGTACTGGAAGCAACCTAGAGATAACCACCCTAGAAGTCCTCCTTTTCAACCGCCTACGTAGTTCTCTATACTCATGTTGCAGAACCTCCTTCCACTTCTTACCCACGTTATTTGTGCCTATATGCACAACTACTTCCGGCTGTTCACCTTCCCTCACGAGGATGTTCTTTAGTCGGTCTGAGACATCTTGGTCCCTGGCACCAGGGAGGCAACACACCATCCTCGAGTCTCACCTGTCGCCACAGAATCTCCTGTCCGCACCTCGGACCATAGAATCGCTCACCACTATGTCTCTGACTGACGTCGGTCTCGCCGGTCGAGTCTCAGCGCTAGGATTCGAGTCACAGACCTGTCCGCCGCTCAGACTGCAAGCGCGTCTGCCCCGCCAGCTCCCAAGAGGGCGTACCTGTTTTCAAGAGGTACTTCCACTGAGGTCTCCTGCACTCGTGTCCTCCCCTTTCTTTCTGTCCCTACATTCTTCAAACTATTTTTTAATGTTATTAATTATTTTGTTTTATTTGTTGATGCTATATTTTGTAATTCATCTTTAATTGTTTGTTTCATTTTTAATGCTTTTTAAATATTTCTGAATGTCAGTCCTAAAAGCAGATGTGCCAGCCTGCTCTGCTATTGGGATCTAAAGACTGGACATGTGGAAGATTGGGGAATTCAAGTAGCGAGTGCAAGCAGTAGGTCAACTATTGACTCCACATGAAAACACCTGGACTGTCCCAAGATTATTTCCAATGCCCAATTGATTGATAAAATACATCTATTGATGCTTCTGAACACATCATCATTGATGTAACCTGGGGTCATTGGGTGTTTCGGGTCTTTCAACATCAGACACCCTCGCCCAGGCGACCCAGCCGTGATTGATCAGACCACGACGTGTTCAGGTGGCATTCGCTCCTCCCCATGAACCTCCTCTCCTGATCCAGAGCCATCTCAAGGCTTTCTCCGCTGCCTCTGTGGTGTTCTTGATGGCTCTTCTCCTCTCCATTCCGTTGATGCCTAGTGCACTCAAGGCTTTGTAGACCGATTGCCATGCAAAAACTCTGCAGCCAACCTCAATGGGCATACACCTTGCCTTCCAGCCCTCCTTATGGCAGTCTATGACCAGCTCTTCGTACTTGGTCTTCTTCCACTTGTGGGCCTCCTCCAGACGGTCCTCCCACGGCACTGTCAGTTCCAACAAGATGATGTTTTTGGTCGCCTCTGAGACGAGGAGGATGTCTGACCTCAGGGTGGTCGTGGCAATGTGCCGTGCGAACTGCAGCTGTTTCACCAGGTCTACAGAAAACTGATAGTCCTGCGCAGTCACCAGGATTCCTGGCTGTAGTGGTTCTTGGCAGCTGCACTCCAGCCTTCACGAAGGTGATCATCTGGGTGGTGGGCCGTGCTCGTCTGCAGCTGCTGATTCCCATGCTGATGGCTTCTGCAATGGGTTTAAGAACCTGGTCATCACTCCCGTGTGCTTTAGACACCCCAGCACTCCAGATAAACCTCCCTTTTGCACTGAGCTGTCGATGTAGCCATTGCTGGAGAGGAAGTTCGTTAGCTGACTCGCTACTATGTCATACTCATGGTCCGTTGTCCATTGCCATTAGTTGTTAGCCTTTGATCCGTCAAATTGGGGTGCTCATCCGCCCCCCCTCTCGGGCACCCCTGGGGGTATTTTTCCATGAGTTTATCTGCAGCTTGATTGGGTCTCCTCCTCTCAGAGGATACGGTTTGGGCGGCCAACCCGTCCCGACCCGGTTGATGGCTTTCCGAGCTGTCCAGTGGACTGATGCTGTAACCAAGAACAGGGTGGTGACGGCTGGAGACACAGTGGACAGCTCGGAAAGACTGCAACCGGGGTGCAACATCCTGATAAAACTACCTCCACCCATCAATGATAGTAGAGAGCCACTCCTCAAAGAGGTCCAGGACGTTGTGAAGAGAGCAAGATCTGGCTCAGCCCCTGGCCCGAGCAATGTCCCCTACAGGGTCTACAAGAACTGCCCCTTGTTACTGAAACGGCTGTGGAAGATCCTGAAAGTCATCTGGAGGAGAGGGAAAGTGGCGCAGCTGTGGCGATTCGTGAAGGAGTCTGGATCCCAAAGGAAGAAGATACCAAGAAAATCAATGTTCAGAATCATCTCCTTGCTAAGCGTTGAAGCAAGATCTTCTGCAGCATAGTAGCGATGCGGCTAACCAACTTCCTCCAGCAATGGCTGCATCGACAGTGCAAAAGCGAGGCTTATCTGGAGTGCCAGGGTGTCTAGAGCACACGGGCGACCCAGCACTTCAGAATAGCAAGGGAGAACAAGTAAGACCTCACAGTGCTCTGGCTTGACCTGGCCAACGCCTACGGCTCCATCCCGCACAAGCTGATCCAGACAGTCATGGCCAAGCATCATGTGCTGGGATGTACAAATCTCATCCTGGACTATTACAACCAGTTCAGCATGAAAGTCTCAGCAGGGTCAGTAACATCAGAGTGGCACAGACTGGAGGTTGGGATCATCACTGGCTGTACCATCTCAGTGATCCTTTTTGTCTTGGCGATGAACGTGATGGTCAAGTCTGCTGAGCCAGAATGCCGGGGCCCTCAGACCAAGTCAGGAGTGCGGCAACCACCAATCAGAGCCTTCATGGATGACCTGACTGTCACCACTGAGTCAGTGCCAGGAAGCAGGTGGAGAAACTGATTGGATGGGCAAGGATGAGGTTTAAGCCAGGAAAATCAAGGTCACTAGTGCTGAAGAAGGGCAAAGTCATGGACGGGGTCCGCTTCAGCATCGAAGGGACACCAATCCCAACTGTCTCCGAAAGGCCAGTGAAGAGTTTGGCAAGGTGTTTAACAGCAGCCTGAAGGATACAGCATCTGTCCAGGCAACCTGTCAGGAGCTGGAGAGCTGGTTGAGAGCAGTGGACCGGTCGGGGCTTCCCGGCAAGTTCAAGGCATGGATTTACTAGCATGGTATCCTGCCAAGGATACTCTGGCCACTGCTTGTCTACGGTCTCAATCTCCATCATAGAGAGATTGGAAAGAAAAGAGCAGCTTCCTCAGGAGATGGCTGGGACTGCCTAGGAGCCTTAGCAGCATCGCCCTTTACGGAAATAACATCAAGCTCCAGCTGACCCTGAAGTCCCTGGAGGAGGAGTTTAAGGTGACTCGGGCCAGAGAGGTGATACAGTACAGGGACTCCAGCGACCCCAAGGTGGCTCAGGCAGGGGTGGAGGTGAAAACTGGGAGGAAGTGGAGAGCCGGCGAAGCCATGCTGCAAGCGGAGTCTCGGATACGCCACAGAGTCCTGATGGGAGCAGCGACTCGGGGAAGAACTGGTCTGGGAATCTTCCCAACTCCCCAGTTTGACAAGGCCAAGGGGAAGGAGAGGCGCAGGCTGGTCCAGGAGGAAGTGAGGGCAGCGGTGGAGGAAGCGAGGTCGACCAGAGCGATTGGCTTGAGGCAGCAGGGGGCCTGGACAAGGTGGGAGCAGGCCATGGACCAAAGTCACATGGACTGAGCTCTGGGAAGCTGAACCACAGCGTATCAAGTTCCTGGTCCAGGCAGTGTATGATGTCCTGCCCAGCCCATCGAACCTCTTCATCTGGGGCAAAGTGGAATCTCCGGATTGCCCGCAATGCTCAGGCAAGGGACGTTGGAACACATCCTGAGCTGCTGCCCAAAGGCTCTTGGGCAGGGCCGGTACACCTGGCGTCACGACCAGGTTCTTAAACCCATTGCAGAAGCCATCAGCATGGGAATCAGCAGCTGCAGACCATCCAGATGATCACCTTCGTGAAGGCTGGAGTGCAGCTGCCAAGAACCACAGCAGCCAGGAATCCATCATCTAGCAGTGTGGCAACTCACCAAATATAAACATACTCTAAACTAATTACCTCCAGAAGTCTACAGGCGCAGTTATGACACTAATATATCTCATTCTCATGGTAATTCAGTTTAATCATCTTTTGGCTCCAGGATGGTTGACAGTTTAATTATTTTTAAATTAAAGAGAGACACAGCATGAATCATCAGTGACAGTAATGCCAACGACCTATACTTCATTTGTGTAATGAGCATTTTGACAGCAAGGACCTTTTACCTAAGGAGTTATCACAATCTTAAATAATTTTCAGGAACGGATGCAGTGTTTACTAGTGAAACTGTATCATGATTTTAAAGTTTTCAGGGAGGCGCATGGATTGAATTTACAACACAGAAACAGGTCAGTTTGGTTTATCCAGTCTGCGCAAACATTTATTCACCATACTTCTCCTCCCCCACAGTTATTTCATTCCCTCTGCTCACATATCCTTCTATTTCATTCAAACTTTAAATCTATCTGTTATTCTACCTCAGCCACTCCATGTGATGACATGTTCCATTTTCTGATTTCCCTCTGATTCTTCATTGAGTTTATTGGTGATTGTTTCATGACCGCTAGCTTTGGAATGCCTACAATGGAAACACATGTCGAAGAAACCAAAATACCCTGGTCATAAATGGATATATTTTGCCAGCAGCCCATAAAATTATGAAAGGTTTATTCCACATTTATCATAGACCCAAATCCAAATCCCGGAGTTGGCTCACGAATAGTTGGCACCCAGTCCGATAAAGTCAGCTGCATTATTGAACAGTGCCTGCCGTATGGATAATCCATCCCTGGAAAAGGTTTGGAATCTCTTAAGACTCTCAGCAAGGTTCGTTGCCCAGGGGTGCTATGAATGCTGATGATGCATATGTGAAGGCTTTGAAGTTTGTAAAGCCATGAAATAGCAGGAAATGTCATTGTGATTATTTTGATGTCGGGTGAATGTTTCAAATGACTGAGAAAATAAAAGCATCCAATTTCTAAATCTTAGCAGAGATGTAATGAGGTTGTAGGGAATTACATTATTTTATTATAAGTTAGGGCCTTTCATTTATATTGCACAGTGGCACAGCTGGTAGAGCTGCTGCCACAGTGCCAGAGATCTAGGTTCAATCCTGACCTTGGGGGGTGTCTGTATGGAGTTTGCATGTTCTCCCTGTGACCATCTGGGTTACCTCCAGGTGCCCCAGTTTCCTTCCACAACCCAAAGATGTGCAGATTTGTAGGTTAATTGGCTTCTGTAAATTGCCCCTAGTGTGTAAAGAGTGGACTCGGCTGGCCAAAGGCCTGTTTCCATGCTGTATCTTCCAATTCAAACTTGTTCTAGCACCAGGATGCAGGCTCTGCCAATTCCTTTTCACATTCTCTTTCAGTGTTTTGAGAAGGCTGTTTTGGTTCTTGATTTTTAGTGAATAGGTGCCCACGTGCAGATAAAATTTAGTAGCAGTGATACTCGATCCAGGGAACTCCAATCTTACCTTGTTCACATGTACCATCTCCTCTTCCCAACATCAACACACTGATAATCACTTTGAAAAATCCACCATGACTCCCACCATATTATTGGGAACTTTGTGAGTCTCAGAATGTTTCCTGCAAAATGTTACATCTGGGAATTTGTATGGTAATGAAATAAAGTTTGCATTAGAAAAAAGTCACAAATGCCGGAGTAACTCAGCAGTTCAGGCAGAATCTCTGGAAGACGACATCTCAGGTCAGGACCCTTCTTCAGTCTGATTATAGTGTGGGGGGGGGGGACAAAGCTCAGTTGTCAAGTGATAGGTGGATACTGGTGAGGGTTTTTTCATTGATGGATGGGTGGACAAAAGCAAGAGATGAAAAGAGGACAAAAGGTTGCTAAGGAGAGGAGTAAAATATGAAGCCAGGGGGAGGGATGTAGGTGGAAAGCGACAGGGGGAAAATGAGGCACAATAGTGGGAGCAAGGGGTGCATGTGCATGTGCGGCACAGGAAAGAGAGGGTGAAAAAGTAGGTGAGGGTTTGGGGTAGGGAGGTGGTGAGCTAATGAACTTGCATTGGATCAATTCCTTTTACATAGGCGATAGCTAGAATCCTACATTTTCTGCAGTGAACCATTGTTGAAGCAGATTTAGTTGATATATGACTTTAAAAGGTAATGATGTACAAAAGCTGATTGTAGGAAGCCTACAGGGAAAATATGGTTAGAAGGCTTGGAAACGAACAAGAGCATTCTGTTAGCACAGTGTCCAGTTCACTTCTAAGCATTCTAGCAACCAGATAGACTACGTAGATAAAATCACTGATGTAGGCAATGTCTGAAGGACCACAACATCTCATGAATGCCAAATTTCTGGGCATCATACTGCCAGGAAATGTGCACCGGAACATAGACCTTGTCCAGCCATTATTGAAGACTGTTACAACTGGTAATAATAATAATAATACATTTTATTTATATAGCGCTTTTCAGGACTCAAAGTCGCTTTACATTGAGAGTTAAGAATAAACAAAACAAAATAGAGCAGTAAGACAGAGATGCAAAGGGGAGGGGAACATGGGACTAAGGGTATGCAGAGGTGAAGAGATGGGTCTTGAGGTGGGACTGGAAGATGGTGAGGGACTCAGAATTTTGGATCAGTTGTGGGAAGGAATTCCAGAGCCTGGGAGCTGCCCTGGAGAAGGCTCTGCCTCCAAAAGTGCAGGTTTGATTTCGGAGTGGAGAGGAGACCAGCTGATGTGGATCTGAGGGACCGTGAGGGTTGGTAGGGGGAGAGGAGGTCAGTGAGATAAGGAGGGGCCAAGTGGTTGAGGGCTTTGTAGGTGAGGACCAGGATTTTGTAGATGATCCAGTGGGAAATGGGAAGCCAGTGGAGTTCTTTGAGAACTGGGGTGATGTGGTGCCAGGATTTGGTGTGGGTAATGAGTCGGGCGGCTGCATTCTCGACCAGTTGGAGTCGGTTGATGTTGCTGGAATTGATGCCAAAGAGAAGAGAGTTACAGTAGTCCAGTCGGGAGGAGATGAAGGCATGGATGAGTCTTTCAGCAGCGGGGGGTGTGAGAGAGGATCTGGTTTTGGCAATGTTGCGGAGGTGAAAAAATGATGTTTTGACAACATGGCGGATGCGAGGCTCAAGGGAGAGGGTTGAGTCAAAGATCACGCCAAGGTTACTTGAATGAAGGCAAGTTTAGAAGGCCATGTGGCTAAATTTGCAGATGACACAAACATATGTAAAAAGGATGGTGTGAGGATAATGTAAAAATACTACAAGGGGATAGAGATAGATTAAGTGAATGGTATAGGTCTGGAAAATTAAGTGAGTGGTGTAGGTCTGAAAAATAATGGGGGAAAATAGAAAATTTTCCATTTTGGCAGGAAAAATTAAAAGGAAGCATATACTGTAATCTAAATAGTAAAAGATATGAGAAGTGCCATTACTTGTGTATCCTAGTACATCATTTGCAAATGCTGGTGCGCAGGAACAGCAAACAATTAGGAAAGGCAACAGAATGTTATTGTTAATACGAATGGAAGAGAAAGCCAAAGGAGGGAGGTTATGCTTCATATATGCAAAGCATCAGTGAGACCACACCATCAGTATGTTATCCGTCTTCTTATTCAATCAAGGAAGTAGATCAGAGGTTTGCAAAATGAATACCTGGAATAAACTCTATGTCCCATGAGAAAAGATTGGACAGGCAAGACGTGTATCTGCTGAATGAAGGATGTGGATACTTTGGAGAACATGCAGAAGAGGTTTATACGAGGATGCTGCCTGGATTAGAGAGTATTATCTTTATAGAGTTGGACAAACTTGAATTGTTTTCTCTGGAGCATTGGAGGCTGAGGGGCGACCTGGTAGAAGTTTATAAAATTATGAGGCATACAGAGAATAGACAGTCAGAACCTTTCTCTCAGCATGGAAATGTCTATGGCTAGAAAGCATATGTTAAAGATCAGAGGAGGAAAATTTAAAGATGTGCAGGACAAGTTTTTTTTAGGCATAGTGGTAGGTGCCTGGAATGTATGGCCAGGGGCGATGTTGGAAGCAGATTCAATAGTGGCAAGTAAGAGGTTTTAGACAGGTACATAAATATGCACAACAGGTATGAATGGGCAGAAGGAATTTAATTTGACATTGTGTACGACACAGGCATGTGGGCTGAAAGACCTGTTTCTGTGCTTTACTGTTTTAAGTTCTATGAATCAGATCCAGAAAATCTTGACAGGGTTGATGTGGAAAAGATGTTTATTCTTGTGGGAGAAAGCAGAACGAGGGAGGTCACTGTGTAAAAATAAGTGCTCATCCTTTTCAGACAGAGATGAAGCAATTTATTTTCGCTGAATCTCACAGGATAGTGGAAGCAACGTATTTGATTATATTTAAGGAAAATATTTGCTTATGTACGTGGGGAATATGGAGCTGAGTTTACAATTCAATACAATAGATTACAATATGAATCACAGTCACAGAACTATACAGCACAGAAACAGGTCCTTCATCCCAACTTGTCCATGCTGATCATGTTGGCATACTGGGCTAGACCCTTTTGCTAGACATTTGGCTCATAGCCCTCTAAATCCTTCCAGTCCATTTACCTGTCTAAATGTCTTTTAAAAGTCGTAATTTTATCCCCTTCTGTGACTTCTATATGATACGGTCTACTATGATATGTAGATACGGACTACTATACGAGTGAAAATGTTGCCCCTATGGTCCCTCAGAAATCTCTCCCCTCTCACGTTAAGCCTATGTCCTTTAGTTTCAGAATCATCTACCCTGAGAAAAAGATTGAGTGTTCAATTTGTCCATGTCCCTCATCATCTTGTACAGCTCAATAGATCATCCCTCAGTCACCTACACACCAAAGAAAAAAAGTCCCAGACAATCCAAAGTCTACCTATAACACATGCTCACAAACCCTGATAACGTCCTGGTGAATCACTTTTACACCCTTTCCAACTTAACGACATCCATCCAATAGCTGGGCAAACAGTACTGCACAAAGTACACCCATGTGGTCTCACCAATGACTTGCACAGCTGCATCATGATGAGTTAACTTTTGTATTCAATACCCTTGATGGTCAAATGCCTTTTTCACCACCATGACCATCTGACTCATCACTTTTAGTGGATCTGGCATCTGTATTCCAGCACTGCTCTCATGAAATACCAGGTAGACTTAAAAGGTGAAGAGATTTACTCCTCCTAATTTTTACAATTGTATGTCAAAATGAGTTGCATGTTCTGAGCAGGCTGGTGAATGACCCTTGCTCCAAACCAGAAGGACAAGGCAGCATCAGCCACTATAGCAGGAGAAAGGATGACCAGTGAGCAACTACCACTCTAATGTCGGAGTTTGTGATTTTCTTCATTTTATTCAATTGAAACTGGGAACAAGGTAATGGAGAAGGTGGAGATTGGAAGGGGTGCAGGGAGACATGAGACCTGGAATTTAAAAAACAAGTTTAAACAACACAATCATCATAGAAACAGCATCTGTCCTGAATTCTAACCCATCAGGTGAAATCAAATATTTTATCTCTCTCAACTCATAATTTGTGATTCCTTGAGACTGTTACCACTACATCACAGAAAATAAATTGTTTACTAAGTAAATAAATTATTTGATTGACCCAGCATCATGCCCACAAGGATCGTATTTTACATTTGATACAAATTCATGGATTTTAACATGAGTACCTTGAGATACATATGCCTCTCGATGACTTGTGTTAAACATTTTTCTAGCAGGATATCAAAGTGCATTCAAATAAGCCTTAGTAACCTTGCAGATGTTAACTGTTTAAAAGTAAAACATAACAAATCGTTTGATAATGCATGAGGGGAGGGGATGTGTTAAATCAAGAAGCCAATTCTTAGCAACACTAGAATTGGCACAACATTTGCAGGCAATTATTTGTTCGCAATACAATGTCACAGACTTTTGAATACAATGGTTACATATCAGTATGAAAAATAATGGCAAGCCTATCCATCCCATGTTTATGCTATACAGTTCTATACAAAGACCAAACCGTTAAACCTTCCTGCAGACAGACCTAGCATAGGAGAGAACCTGCAGTGAAGAAGCTACAAAAAAGACATACAAGGGAAGTAATGAGATGAGCAAAGGAAAAATATGAAGAATGAAGAAACATCTCACAAGGGATTTAAGATCCAAAAGCAAAAGATTAATTAATTATGATCAGTGAGAGTAGTAAAGGGATATGAAGATCATTTAATCACAAACACAAATTATGTTATGTTATTGAGAATGGCTAACTTGTTTAATCAGTACTTTGTATGTTTTCAAAGAAGTGTAAAAGGACAAAATACTTGTGGTATAAGCTATACTTTAAACTTTAGAGATACAGCATTGAAACATGCCCTTCGGCCCGAGTCCACGCCGACCAGTGATCACCCCGTGCATTGGCACCATCGTACACACTAGGAATAATTTACAGTTAACAGTTGGCAATTAACCTACAAACCTGTACATCTTTGGAGTGTGGGAGGAAACCAGATCACCTGGAGAAAATCCACGTGATCGCAGGAAGAACGTACAAACTCCGTACAGGCAGCCCCTTTCGTCAGGATTAAACCTGGGTCTCTGGCGCTGTAAGGCGGAACTCGACCGCTGCGCCACTGTGAAATTCTGAAAATTTCATGAGAAGAATGTAGTAGCTTTTCACCCAGGATGTTCAAATAAAGTTGATAAAGAGATTTCAGATAAATTCAGTATAATTTTTCAAAGCAAGATTTAAGAATTCTGTCTTTGAATTGTAATATTACTTATGGTGTGGTATATTATTGTCAATGAGTACTGAGGTACAGAGAAAAACTTTATTTCAAATAAAAATCATTCATGAGTACAAGTTGTGCAAAGAGAAAGGAAACAGAATGCAGAGTATAGTGTTACAGCTACGAGAAAGTGCAGATAAAAACTATGTAAGAGTTGCAACAAGGCAGATTGGGGGGTCAAAATATATCCTTGGCTTGTGAGAAGTTTGTTCATAAGTCTGATTACAGTGCGGACGAACCTGTCCTTGAATCCGATTTCTAGATTCTTTACGCATTTAGAAAATAATCTACGCCTTTATACCTACTACCAAAATGCATGACTCCACACTTTGCTACACTATATTCCATCTGCCACTTCTCTGCCCACTCTCCCAACCTGTCCAAGTCTTTCTGCAGTCTCTACCTTCTCTACACTACCTGTCCCCTCCACCTAATTTTGTATCATCCACAAACTTGGCCAAAAAGTCTTCAATCCCCTCATCCAAATTATTAATATACAACAAGAAGAGCAGCGGCCCCAACACCGAACCCCGTGGAGCTCCGTTAGTCACTGGCAGCCAACCAGAAAAAGCCCACTTTATTGCCACTCTTTGCCTTCTGCCATCCAGCCAACCTGCTATCCATGCTCGTATCTGCCCTTTGATAACATGGGCTCTCATCTTCCTTAGCAGCCTCCCATGTGACACCTTATCAAAAGCTTTCTGAAAATCTAGGTATACAACATCTACTGACTGTTTGTCCTGCTATTTACATCTTCAAATTCCAGTGAATTTGTCAGGTAAGACCCCCCCTTCACAGCCATGCTGACTTTGGCCTATTTTATCGTGAACTTCTAAGTACTCCGTAACATCCTTTATAATGGACTCCAAAACCAGCGAAGTCAGACTAACTGGCCTATAGTTCCCACTATTCTGCTTTGCTCCCTCCTTATGTAGCGGGGTAATATTGTCAATTTTCCAATCATCTGGAACCACTCCCAACTCCAGTGATTCTTGAAATATTACATCAATGCCTCCACAATCTCTAAAGCCACCTCTTTCAGAACCCTAGGTTGCACTCCATCTGGTCCATGTGACTGATCCACCTTCAGCCCTTTCAGCTTCCCAAGCACCTTCTCCTTAGTAATAACCACTTCATTAACTTCCACCCACTGACTCTCTTGAATTTCAGGCATGTTGCTGGTGTCTTCCACTGTGAAGACTGATGCGAAAAAAGTTATTCAACCCCTCTGCCATTCTTTATTCCCCATTATCACCTCCTACATTATTTTCAAGCAGTCCAACTTGCCTTTTTCTTACTCTTTAACTCTTACTCTTTCTTACACTCACCTAGCACACAAATAACAATGACCTGTTTCCTTTATCATCGGTACTTTTTTTGCATATCTTTCATTCATTTGTTCTCTATCTCCCCACATCACCATCTCTATCTCTCGTTTCCCTTTCCCCTGACTCAGTCTGAAGAAGGGTCTTGACCCGAAACGTCACCTATTCCTTTTCTCCAGAGATGCTGTCTGACCCGCTGAGTTACTCACTTACAGTTAGTCACACACATCACAGCCTCAACTTCCAACTACTCAACCATGGCAGACAGATCACATGGGAGGTATTGCAAAGTACTCAATCAAACAATTCCCTCTATCATTTGCAAAGGTTGGCAAACAATCGGCAGCTGCAGGCACAGACAGGTGGGGGTAGATCGAGGAGGGAGTGCATTACTCTGATTAGTATTTAGTAGAACATTCTCTGCGAAGTTAGGAGCTCAGTCCCTTGTAACAGAATATTACATTTCTATGATGTCCTAGTGGCCAGTGATTAAAGGTTGATCCAAGTCAGTTTCTAGTCGGTGAGGTATGGGACAAGGTATTGGTGATGCAGTGGAATCACCAACTTTAGAGTCTTTTAGATGTTGCCCAGATGAACTCAAAGAGGATTACTCAAAAAACCAGCAAGCAATGAATGATTCCTCTGAACACCACCTTGCTGGCCTTCTTCTTGCACTTCATTCCCAATGTCAATGCAAGTTCCACAAGGTATGTAACTTGCATAATTATGGCTCAAAATCACTGGGTAGGAATTACAACTTTGCTTGAATATTAACATAATTTTTTACCTTGATATTTTGAGTTTTAGGGATGTGAAAAGTTGTTTCAACATCTCAATTTGCATGAGATATCTCCTAAAATGACAATATCAAATCAAAAGTTTGCACAGTTGGTGACATTTGAATTGATTTGAATTTCAACCTTGCAGTTTCACATAAAGTATAAATCTTTGTGCAATACATGTACTTATTTGACTCGAACCTCACTCTTCAACCTGTAAAATGCTCTCACACTCATTTACAAAGCATGAATTTTTTTGTAATTGTTATTTATCATGGAGATGAAAGTTTACAGGATCATATAACACAGAAACAGGGTATATGACCTACCGAAGATAGACACAAAATGCTGGAGTAACTCTGCGGGACAGGCAGCATCTCTGGGGAGAAGGAATGGGTGACGTTTCGGGTTGAAATCCTTCTTCAGTCTGAATACAGTAAAAATAAACAGAGGGAGAGTGGTTGACAGAAGCAAGGGTTGATTAGTGGATGGGAGAGAGGCTTATGAAGCCAGGTGGGAAAGAAGAGGGATAGGGCTGGGAGGCAGAGCAGGTAGATGATGGATAAAGGTAGAGAGAAGAGAAGAAAAAGGGGACAGAAAAAAAGCTGCTTCCAATGACAAAAATGGGAAAGTCCACAAATGGCAGTATGATGTTCAATTCCATTCACAATTTCTCAGCATTTCTTTGAACCATGCCTCTCTGTAGGATAGACACCATCAAGGTATGAGCTGATAAGCAGCAACCAAAATTCATGTCACCAAAGTACCAGGCAGTAATCATTTTCAAGAAGGTTCTGCCCGTGACATTCAATGGTATTAAGTAACCAAACTTCTATAACTTGGGCCAAGTGTGAGGCAATGCATTTTGGTTAGTTGAACCAGGGCAGGACTTAAACAATAAATGGTAGGGGCCTGAAGACTATTGGGGAGACCTGGGGTATATAATCCCCTGACAGTGGCGACACGGGTGGAAGGGAGGTGAAGAAAGCATTTGGCATGTACTCTTTGCCTAGTTATCGAAAGGATGTCATTAAACTAGAAATGGTTCATGAGGATGTTACCGGGACCGGAGGGCTTGAGCTGTTAGGGAAGACTGGATAGGCTGGGACTTTTTTCGTTGGAGAGTGGGAAATTGAGGAGTGAAATATTTGTGTTGATAATTTCCTAAATTATCTGTATTCCCCCAGATTTGCTGATTTTATTTGTTCTATAAATATTAAATTTAATCTGCTTTCCCTATGAATTTCTTGAAACTTTTATTAGGCGCAATTTCTAATGGAATTATATAGGATGGGTCATCTTCACGCAACACCAAATACACAAATAAAAATCCCATTCTCTCCTTTGTTTTCTCTGTTCAAGTCTATTGTGGGCAATATAAAGCTTTATTATAAAATAATTGACTTCCAGAAATTATCCATTGTCATTTCTCACCTTAATTCAAAAAGATTTAGATTGGATTACCAATCCATTTAAAACAATGAACACATTAACTTAAAAACCACAAAATTAGGAAGATGGAAACCTCTTTAAAAAAAAGAACATCATGTAAAGAAATCAGCAAAATCACATGTGTATGTTTATTTGTAAATGTAAACAAGTAATTGGGTCTATATACATAAAGATCAATGCTGATTGATAAGAATATTTTTGATTTGACTTTAAACATAGCATTTGAATAATTCGGAGTAAGTAAAGAATAAAATAACACAATTAACAATAAATGTTTTTTAAAATTATTACATTGTATATTCATTTGGTTTGTCCTATAGGTGAACAATTTTAGTCAATTATTATCATTGGCATGATAATACAGCATATTTCATAATATTCTTTTGATTACTCATAATTTTCAAAACTGTTCCCCAACAACATTTGAGGATCAGAAGATTTAAGTTTAAGTTATGTAAAGTATTTTTATACATATATGAAAAACATTGCTAAATAATTTGAGAAAGTGAGGCAAACAGTAAAGAAAATGCAAATTAATGGTCAAAACTGCATATTGTTTTTTTAAAAATTATTATAAAATTGTATTTAAAAAAGAACAGAATGCCTTTCACAACCTCACAATAACACATAATAAATCATTAAAGTAAAAAGCTGTTGCATCATTTTTTGTGCGATTATGTAGTGCTGTATTTTTGTGCGCTATCCAATCTAATTTCTATGAAAAGTATGGCATTAATGAAAATTTGAAAATTTTTGTGGATTGTGAATTCTTGATTATTATTCCAGAGTCCTCTGTGAACTTACATTATATACACAGATTATTGTGGATATAAGATAAGACATAGGAGCAGAATTGGACCATTTAGTCCATAGAGTCCATTCCACCATTCAATCATGGATGGTAGACAGACTAATATTCAAACATGCATGTCTGGATGCCAATCTGAGATTTTCAGTGCTATTCATGGGCCACTCATGCAGAAGCAAGTTTCAACATACCAAGTTGCAGCACAGCTATGATAATCCAACTTTGTTGATCTAATTTTCTGATTTAATCACAGATTTCCACCTTTTCCTACCCTGCCCATTGCCTTACTTCCAACTCCCACACCAGTAATGATCTCCAACTCAAGCACCTACCAGCTCCAACACCAAGAGAAACACATCATCACTGATCTTCACCTCAACCAATAATCATGGTCCCTGATTATCCAACTCTCACCATGATCCTCAGCAGCTGACTTTCACCTCAAACGCTCTACATTTAAAACCAATTAATGACGCTCCTTCCTGCCCCCTGCCCCTTTCCCACATCCCCCCAGACCTGGCTATAGCCTTATTTGAACATTTCCATGCACAGATTGCACTAATAAACTTCCCAGTCAGAGCTCTGAAAACATCTGTGTTCAGGTGAGGGCTATCAGCTAAGATAAACCCCATTTCATTCTTTTACAGAGCAATATGGAATCATTACATCTATGTTTAGAGCAGATTAGACAAGGTTCAATGTTCTCCTCTTGAAACATGTCATCTCCAACAGTATCGTACTGAAGTGCCAGGATTGACCTTTGTGCTCAAATCCATGGAATAAGTTTTAAATTCACATGCTGCAGAGAATAGTCACTGCAGAGCGAACAAAGAAAATTGCATAAATTGGGTCATAAAACTACTGACCAATTATTGAAATGTTTGTTGACATATTTGTATCTCTTTGGAGATTTGTTTGGGCCAAATGCTATACAACCCAGAATAATTTTATTGCAAATTAAAATGGCACTTCAGCCAAATCTGGGTTTGCCTGGGTAGGGTGAGCTGAACTGTGAAGGAAGAAATAGAGTCAGTTGAGGTGGAATGGGGATCTGGTTGAGTCACTGGTAGTGGGGTGATGTTATGTTCAGAAGAAGAGGACTGGGCCAAAAGATCCGTGGATAAGAATAAAGAAGAAATTGGTAATTGGTCCTTGGTGGGGATATAGACCGTTTACAAATTGGTGGGTGGGATGGTTGGTGGAATAAGGAAAGTGGTGGCCGCTAGAGAGGAATCCTTTGCAATGGATGTGTATTTAATTTAAAGACCTAACTGAGTACTGGACTCTGGAGCCTGGGACACCTGAACGTTACACTGTAGCAAGCTTTACAAGGCATAGGTGGTCTATAGACCATACATATGGGATCTTAAATATTGTATGGCATTCCAATGTACAGAATCCCTAGTTGGACGCTATTGCACATATCCAGGCTTTCCTATGCATTATCATGGCAGACGAACAGAGGACACAAAGGTTTGTAGAAGTGACATTCAGCAACTTGCAATGTCCTTGCTTTTCCTTTTTGATTCATTTTTCATTGAAAATGAATCATGTGGCTTATAACACCCTGGCAGAGCACAATGCAATTGCTCGGCTGATATGATTCACGAAGAAACTTGGGATGCAAGTTTTAAAATCTAAAATATAATTTCATAGTTTATTAATGAAACAAGTGATTTTCTCTAAATATTTATGTTCTGGTTTGCATTGCCTTTTAGGATATAGCAAACCTCCAAAGCAGTACGATTTAAAAAAAAAAAAATCAAAGTTGGTCAGCTTGTTAAGACATGGCTTTCTGGGGCTGACAAAGTGAGCATTGGGTCTGCAACATCATGATAGCTGGCAGGCTTGCAGGACAATCAGCTGACTTCACAGCAAAATGCAGGGATAGCAAATTCAAACATATTTTATGAGGTTCTGGCACCTTGCTCTTGATATTCATTGTAGAATAGATCAATTATAAAGATCAAGCTTGCAATCTAGCTATTGGGAACAATTATGGCAGTGTTTCCACAGCCTTTAGCTCTAATTTTCTTTTTAACCTATTCCACCCTATGAGAGAGTGAGGTGCACTTGGACAACTGTCCGACGAACGCACTGATTTTATGCTTCATTGACTTTAATGGAACTGAAAATCACATGAGATACAAATCGAGTATGCGACTTTAAACTGGACTGACCTCAGAAAGTGGGTTAGCTTAAAAACATGGGTTCAATGTCGGATGATGAAATTAAGTTTTCAGAAATGTCTCTAAGCACACAAAGGAAATGTGGAACAAATTAATCAAATGTTAATACAGAGGGTCAATGAGCAATCAAAAACTTGAAATCCAAGCAGCATGTTGCTGTGAAAGATAATCATGACAAAAGTGCTTTTGTAACTTCTCTCAATGGGTTGGCAGAGAATTATTCAGACAGAGGCTAGTGGTAGGCAGACGGGCTAAACATCATGTGCATTGACTCCAAGTTTCTTTAGAAAACACTTCAGGAAATGATTATTGGCTAGAACAAGAAGGCAGATTATTATCTGAATGGTGTCAAATTAGGAAAAGGAGAGGGCAACAAAACCTGGGTGTCCTTATATATCACACTGAAAGTAAGCACGCTGGTGCAGCAGGCCGTGAAGAAAGCAAATGGCATGTTGGCCATAGCGAGAGGGTTTGAGTATAGGAGCAAGGAGGTCCTACTGCAGTTGTACAGGGCCCTGGTGGGACCGCACCTGGAGTATTATGTGCAGTTTTGGACTTAATTTGAGGAAGGACATTCTTGTTATTGAGGGAGTGCAGGGTAGGTTAACCAAGTTAGTTCCCAGAATGGCGGGACACATATGATGAAAGAATGGGTCGACAGGACTTGTATTCACTGGAATTTAGAAGGATGAGAGGGGATCTTATAGAAACATATAAAATTCTTAAGGGATTGGACAGGCTAGATGCAGGAAAAATGTTCCCCATGTTGGAGGAGTCCAGAGGGTCATGGTTTAAGAAAAAGGGGTAGGCCATTCAGGACTGAGATGAGGAAAATCTTTTTCATCCAGCGAGCCGTAAATCTGTGGAATTCTCTGCCACAGAAGGCAGTGGAGGCCAATTCACTGGATGTTTTCAAGAGATAGATTTAGCACTTAGGGCTAAAGGAATCAAGGGATATGGGGAAAAAGCAGGAACGGTGTACTAATTTTGGATGATCAGCCTTGATCATATTGAATGGCGGTGCTGGCTCAAAGGGCCGAATGGCCTACCCTTGCACCTATTTTCTATGTTTCTAACTGGCTATTTCTAATACTCTTCCTTCTGTTATATTCTAAAATGATGGGAGTCTTCTATAACTATGAAAATCAGATTTTGATGGTAACACTCTGACCTGGCTGATTTTTTAATAATCTGAATCTGCACAGAATAGGTCAGATTAGGTCAAACTTTCTGCATTCTCATTCTAGGATTAGGAAAATCCAGGCAAGTGGAAATATATGATATCCTTTAACATGGAAATCACTATGCTCCTCCACACATTTTCATTCATTTTGCCCCTTGCAGCTCCAGTTACTCTGAAACAGTTCACCTGGTCTCCAGCAACTACTTTCAAAACACATTGTATAACAGGCAGCTATTTATTTTTTATGTCCAAACTTTCCGGCTGCTGTCTAAATTCGATAAGTGGCATCCTGATGAGATCCAGTAGACAACTAATTCTCTGGGAGTGAATCATTTTATATTGATGGCAATAAGAATAAAATAAAATGCAAAGATAAGAATTTGCAGATCATGCTGATTCTCGTGCACATTTGAAATAAAGATTTGAAACAATAACAAAGCAAGTTATATAGTAGATTGGTGCAGGAAAAAAAAACCTGATGGAGGAACTCACCTACTTGACCCACTGCATTCCTCCAACAGTTTTCTTTTTGCTCCAGGTTCCAGCTGGAACAGATGCTGAAACTGAATCTGCACAGTAATTCCAACAATCACTTTTTTAATATAAACAAATAATGGATTGTTTTAATGTTCTGTTCCTCCAGTGAATACCGAATAAAACTAATAGAAATTATGTTTGCACAATATTTGAGCACTTCCCAAGAATTTCTCACAATTTATGCACAAAACCTCAGCTTCACAACTCCTGCACTGCATAATTTGAGAAGAGCAAGCCTAAGGCTAATGTCCCAGCAAATATGGTGAGCCATGGTTAGCACCAGCACAACACTGCTTGTTCTGAATTGTGCATTATTGGTTTGTGATCCTCAATATCCTGCTCTGCCTATTCCCCACTCAAAATAACTCCTGTATCTCAAACCATGGTATCATAATAACAAAACTAAATTCATGATTGCACTTGATTATGAATGTGTCTTATGACATCCTGCATTGAAATATATTTGGGCCCAAAAGATATTTTATTTTCAAAATAATCAGAAAGTAAAATCTTGCAAATGTTATAAATTGGAGGGCAAATAAATTAATTGGTACTGCAAATGTTGCAATAATTTTAATATTCTGGCTTGTAGTAGAATACCCAGAACTAAACTAAGATTGAGATAAGAGAAAATTGGGCAGTCAGCTTTTCAGCTAACTGCAGATGCTATAAATTACTTAAGGCTAGGGAAGAGATATTCTTGGCTTTTGGTAGTGATGCGAATTAAATAAGCTACCCATTCCATTCTTTGTCTGACAGTCCATAAATAAGCACGGAATGCATGCCCTTGTTTTAAGGAGAGCCACCTAAAAAAGCTATGCATTAAAGTTGGTATATTAAGTCAGCAAATCCTTTAGTTAGAAAGGATTATATATTAAGTGGCCCTTGAACAGTGCTGAGCTGACAAGCTACTACTGGTTTAGTCTGTTGTCTTTTGCCAACTAACATTAATCAGCAATTAGGCCTCTTGAGGACATGAGACCATCAGGAATTTTCTGTCCTATTGGTGCAGTATAAAATTGCAATTCCTAACATTCCATATCGATGCAGTTAATTACCTAATTTAACTTAATTTAACAGACCAAAAAATAACTTAAAAATCCATTTGACATGAAGCCAAACCAGTTATTCAAATCCAGTGTATCAGTGTACAGCAATAATATTTTATATTACCCACAACAGTTCACTGAATGTGAAATAATAGCTGATAAGAGAACTACATTACACATTGTTGACAGAATTACGCTTGTTTATTTGTCCGTGTCCTGTAGGACCATTGTGTCCAGGAGGATCTTGTTCATAGTAGTCTGTGAATGGCAAGCTGTTAAAACAATTAAAAAGCAAGTTTTTACTTCCCCATAAAATTTAATAGATGAAAATAGTTAACATGTAAAAGATCTAAAGAACATTTGAGCAGCAAAAAGCTTAAACGTGTTATAAACAATGTATAGGAAATATAGTTATTTTTATGATGAAAGTCAGTTTCCTTCATGAATAAAATTATTTATTTATTAATTTAATGTAGGCTAGAATTAAAATGGTAGCTGTTATAGATGAATATCAACATCAGTAAGCAAAGACTGGAAAGTCAATTCAATTAGAGGACATGGTTCAAAAACACAAGGCATCATTTATATTTGACCACAAGGACATTTATGGACTTCACTGAGTCTATAATTGAACACTGAGACACATTCTTAAAAGCAGTTGAAAAGTACCCAGGTATGATGTGGCCCTTTGATTCCGATTTTATGGACAGCAGATTCTCAAACAGATTTAGTGATTTGGGGAATATCATTATCCTTTTCAAAAGTTAAGGAGAAGTTAAAAGAATCGGAAAACTTTGCCTATATTGGCTGTCCCAGAGAGAGCCATGTTGGTGATGGATAGAATTGATTTGAAGAAATTGGGAATATGAATTGGTCATAAGGGGGGTCTAAATTGCTTGGAGTGCAGATATAAATAGAGTGCAGCATGTTTAATGAACTATGGTAGACACAAAATGCTGGAATAACTCAGCAGGAGAGAAGGAATGGGTGACGTTTCAGGCTGAGGCCCTTTTTCACAACTATTATGTGTGATCAAATTATAAATACCTATCAAAAATAGTAATGCTGGAAGAACTCAACCAGTCAAGCTGAATCTGTGGAAAGAGAACCGAGTTGACGTTTCAGGTTGAAGACCCTTCAGCAGAACTTTACCTCATCCTGAAATGTTAACTGGTTTTCTCTTTCCACAGATGCTGTACAAAGTTTGTACAGACTGCAAACTTACTGAAAGCTTTTCACCCATGGCAGTCATGATAACAAAACACTGACACTAGTCTCCCTCGCTGAACAACCTGGTATACAACTAGATACAGCAGGAGTGAATTACAGTAGAGAGGGAAATGTTAGCTTGTATATCTTAATTCACATGGAGCCGATGATCCTCATCATTACTAGAATGATTATAAGTGTGGGCATAGCAATTAGCATGGCTGAACATATTGAAGATTATCGCATTATCATACCTAACCCTTGTTCTCAAATCCCACATCTCCTACCTCTTCTGATTGACAAGAGACTGGAATTGTGCACTTTTATTTCTCTACTCTACAAACTTAAATTGGTATCAATTTCATTTCATGTATCCAAGTATTCCAACCAGGTAGATTCATACTGAGACAGCAAGAAGACAGTCATTTCTTCACCTAATTTAACAATAGCCATCATTAGGTCAGATTCAAATATGTTTAATTTTGAGGATGGTTTCAAGGTGAAATGCCCTTGTGAATACCCTGAATTAAATAATGAGCACATTGTTTATAACTAGGGCAAGGAAAAAGGTTAGGTGCCAACCAGAGGGCACCAGCCCTGCAGCAAAAAGCTTAGATAGGATTTCGACAGTAATCTTTGGAAGAAAACTGATGGGTATGACATTGAAATGCCAGGTGCATTGAGGAGTTTGCAACAAAGACTAAACTGAATCAATGAGAGAATTGAATAATCAAGCATGGGTTTTTCAAAGACCATGGTGCCATTATGTTCTTCTGAGGAAGCGCCAACCAATTCTGTTTGCATACTTGTGGACCCCAACTATAATGCAGCACCTTTGATGGATGTTGAAATTTCAAAAACAGCATGAGCAGCAACTTCCCAATGCTCAAGTCCTACTGTGGGAGAGCAGCCTGGTAAAATGCTGGTAACTTAGAGTCCATTATAAAAGACAAAGTTTCTTAGAAGCACGATAAAATAGGCCAAAGTCAATATGGTTTTGTGAAAGGGAGATCTTGCCTGATGAACCTGTTGGAATTCTTTGAGGAAGCAAATAGGACAGACAAAAGAGTTGGTGGATGTGGTTTACCAGGACTTTCAGAAGGCCTTTGATAAGTTGCCGCATGTGAGGATGCTTAAGAAGATGAGAGCCCATGGCATCAGAGGGAAGATACTAGCATGGATAGCAGGTTGGCTAGATGGCAGAAGGCAGAGAGTGGCAAAAAAGGGGCCCTTTTCTGGTTGGGTGCCAGTGATTAGGTATTTTCGCTGCCTCAGAGTAAGCCATCTGAACTTTGATAGAAGGACACCACTCAGTTGAGGAAAGGTTAAAACAATGTAGAAAACAATGTTGGATGCATCTAGTCCAACCAGTTTGACAGAGCTAAAGGGTGCCTTGGGTCTCCAGAGCCATATGACCTTTTCTGCTCACTTTAAGATTCCAACACAATTTTCTCCAGCATTTTTGTCTAACATGATTTGCTAAATCACTAGACAATGTGAAAGCAGACAAGATTACAAGAATATATCTTTTAGGATTAAAGTAGTCACTGTAAAAACCACAGGGTTATATTTATTATAACCCAGTGAAGATATTATGCTATCTTGGTAAACACAGTTCAGTTTAGTTTCAGCTTAGTTTCTTGTCAAGTGTACCGAGCTACAGTGAAAAGCTTTTGTTGCATACTATCCAATCAGTGGAAAGACAATACATGATCACAATCGAGCCATTTACAGTGTATATAGATACATGATGAATAACATTTAGTGTGAGGTAAAGCCAGTAAAGTTCAATGAGGTAGATAGATCAGGGCTGCTCTCTAGTCATGGTAGGATGATTCAGTTGCCTGATAACAGCTGGGAAGAAACTGTCCCTGAATCTGGAGATGTGTGTTTTCACACTTCTATACCTTTTGTCCGATGGGAGAGGGGAGAAGAGGGAGTGACCAGGGTGCGACTAGTTCTTGATTATGCTGCTGGCCTTGCTGAGGCAGCATGAGGTATAAATGGAGTCAATGGAAGGGAGGTTGGTTTGTGCGATGTTCTGGCCTGCCTCCACAATTTCTTGCAATCTTGGAAGGAGCTGTTCCCAAACCAAGCTGTGATGCATCCTGATAAAATGTTTTCTATGACACATCTGTAGAAGTTGGTGAGAGTTGTAGGGGACATGACAAACTTCCTATGCCTTCTAAGGAAGAAGAAGTGTTGGTGTGCTTTCTTAATCGTTGCTTCAATATGGGTGGTCCAGGAGAGGTTGTTGGTGATATTGACTCCTAGGAATTTGAAGTTTTCAACCATCTCTACTTTGATGCCGTCAATGCAAACTGGGGCATGTGTAACTGCTTTGTTTCCTGAAATCGATCACTATCTCCTTTGTCTTGCTGAGTTCAGTGACTTAGGGCGTTGGTGTTATTTTGTTGTAATTTACGCAGAATAAAGGAAAATTGACTGAAAAGCGACTGTGATGCAAAGCCTCAGCAGAACAATGTTATTCACAGCCAAAGATATGTTTCTATTGTTTGCAAGACATCAGGATTGCAAACTTCACAGGGTTTGTTTTTGTGATTCCATGGGGATACCACAAGTGGCACTTACATTTTCTCATTTGACTATGCTCTAGAAAGTCAGAATGCAGATGCAATGAGCAGACCTACAGTTGGTGTAGTCCCATATTAAATTGTATCATGGTTGGAATACATGCCAGGCACAAAACGGGTTGCTACCACAATGATTTGCAAACCTTCCATCTCTTGTGGATGCATGGACATATCCAGTGTACATGCAAAGATAAAGTAAAGGTGATACATTATTTTCATACTATAGAAAAATGCACAAGTACAAAGACTAGTGCAGTTCTTTATGGATGCAGGGTTGTTGTTCCACCACCACAAGAAAGAGCATACCAATGTAAAGTATGCATGATCATGTAGGTACACATTCAAACTAATCAGTGTCATTTCGATGAATATCTACAGCGTGTGACTATTTCAGAATTACTTTTGCTCCACATGGTCTTCCAGAGTTACTTGGATTCCTCAGAGAGATTGAATACAAACATGTGCATCTCTATCCCATCTGGCCTCAAATGGTTTGACAGAAGGGGCTAATCAATGTGAAAGGTAGAAATTAAAAAAAAAAAAAAACTGCAGGTGCTGCAAATCTGAAATAAAAACGAAAAAATACTGAAAACATTTAGCAGGACCTTGAGCTTCCAATTATCTTTCACTTTAATTCTCCATCCTATTCCTTCTCTGACTGATCTATACACTGTTACAAGACTCAATGCAAATTTGAGGAACAGTATCACATCTTCCATGCAGGCACGTTGCAGTCTTCCAGACTCAATATTGAATTCTGTTTTTCTTTTTCTGCAAACATAGTCTGGCCTGCAGTCTTTTCCATAGCCTTGCTATTAACACTTTGCATGTAGTAGCATCAAAAGTACTGCTAACTGCTACTGTAACTGCAACATTCACTCATTTGGTCCCACTATATCAGAAATATTATATTTGTTCTACCATCCAGCCCCACACTATTTCCATTGCTGAAAACTAACTTGCTTTTTCTCTTTCCCATTTCTGATAAATGGTTTCCAACCTCATACTGACTTACAGATTATTTCCAGCATTATCTGCTTTTACTTCAGTGTGAAGGTTTGACTGAAATAGATGGCAAGAAGTGGAATTGTGACAAAAATGCTATATTTATTTATTACCAGAAAACACCATATATATTGTGTGGGAGTACTTTGGGCCCAGTGATAATTATTCGTTTCTGGACAGTTACAGGAAAAAGATGGAGACAAAGAATGTTGGAATGTTGGAAACTTGAGCAAAACACAAAGTGCTGAAGGAACTCAGTGGGTCAGGCAGCTTCTGTAGAGGGAATGGATAAGTGACATTTTGGGTTGGACCCGAAGCCTGGCTGTAGTAGGGGGGGAAAGAGCTGGAAAAGAGAGGTGGGGCAGGACAAAGCCTGGCAAGTGATAGATGGATACTGGTAAGGGAGATTTGATTGGAAGATGGTGGAGTAAGTAACAGAGGTTAGAGATGAAAGGAGACAAAAGGGAGTCACATGAGGAAGAAGAGTGGTGAAATGTAAAGCCAGGGGGAGGGATAAAGGTGGAAGAGTTTGCGGCTAAGGGGCGGGATAATGGGAGAAATGGGTGCACACCAGGGTGGGGGTGGAAATGGCAGGAAAGAAGAGAGGTGGGGAGATGGGGTATTACTTGAAATTGGAGCATTCAATGTTCATACTGTAGGGTTGTAAGCTACCCAGATGGAATTTGACAAGTTATTGTGTTTATAAAAACAGTACTCCCCTCCATCTGCAAATCAACCCCCCCCCCCCCTTCACCTCTATCCACTTATCAGTTACCAGGCTTTGTCCCACCCGTGATTTCCCTCACCGCCTCCCTCCCCACCCCCAAACCACTACAATCATTGTAAAGATGGATTCTGACTGAAAACAACATCTATTCATTCCCTCCACAATTGCTGGCTGACCTGCTGAGTACCTTGAACATTTTGTGTTTTGCACATGGAAAAAGATAGGATCAACTGATGCACAAGTTAAAGTCCTAAAAGGGGCATGGTTAATTTTGATGCATAAGCAGAAACTTGCAAACATTTGGGAGAGACTGTTATAGCAGGGAAAAGGACATCTGACAAATGAGGGGCTTTTAAATGTGGGATGGGAAATGTTCAGGCCAGCATGTTCATGTTAGGGTGAAGGACAAGACTGGCAGGATTAGGGAACCCTGGTTGATAAAGGATATTGTGGATCTGATCAGGAAAAAGGAGTACTATGTCAGTCACAGGCAGATGGAATCAAGCAAAACTCTTGAAGACTTTAAGGGATATAAGAATACATTTAAGAAGGAAATTTGGAGGGAAAAAAGGAAACATGAGATAACCCTGACAGATAAGGTAAAGGAGTATCCTAAAAAAAAATCCACAAGTATATTACGAACAATAGTAACTAAGAAGAGATTACATCCATTTATGGATCATTGTGGGAATCTGTCTGTCGAGAATGAGCAAGGTCATAAGGAATAGGAGTAGAATTAGGCCATTTGGCCCATCAAGTCTACTCTGCAATTCAATCATGGCTGATCTATATCTCCCTCCTAACCCCATTTTCCTGCCTTTTCCCCATAACCTCTGACACCTGTACTAATCAAGAATCTATCTATCTCTGCCTTAAAAATATCCACTGATGGCCTCCACTATGGCTTCTGTGGCAAATAATTCCACAGATTCCAGGTCTGAAATGAATATTTCTTGTCTATATTTGCCACACAGAAACTCATGAAAAAGTTCTGAGAAGAGAAGAGTGACATTCTGAGGCATATTGACATAATGTAAGAGGCAGTCTTGAAGCAGATAAAGGTGGAAAACCCCCAGGGGTTTTCCCTAGGTCCTTGTGGGAAGTGAGGGAATAGATTGCTGGGGACCTGGTAGAGATTTTTGGTATCTTTGTTAACCACCGGTGAGGTGTCGGAAGACTGGAAGATGGCCAATGCCGAGTCTTTATTTAAGAAAGGCTGCAAGGACAAGCCAGAGAACTACAAGCTGGTAGGCCTTACGATCAGTGGTGGGAACATTACTGGAAGGGATTATGAGAGTTTGAGTTTAGTTTATTGTCATATTTATGTAAGTACACTGAAGAGACAGGATCTATTTGCATTCAGGAAGGCAGTAACTGATTAGGGATAGTCAGTATAGCTTAGGTTCATGGGAGATGTCATGCCACAAATCCCTTGAGATATCATGTCACAAATTTGATTGAGTATTTTGAGAAAGTGACCAAGGCAGGGTGTTGGATGGTGTCTATATGGACTTCACCTATTTGGAAACTAAATTAGAGAGTTGACAGTGGAAGATCGTTTTTCAGATTGGAGATCTGCAACTGGCGGTGTGCTACAGGGATTGGTCCTTTATGGTTTACCATGTATTAACACGTTGGAAAATAATGCAAATGGCATGATTAATAAGTTTGCTGGTGCCACCGAAATTGGTGGTACAGTGAATGGTGAAGACGTTTGTCTAAGATTACAACAGGATCTAGATCAACTGGTACATTGGGCAAGGGAATGGTTGTTGGAATTTAACTAAGACAATGCAAAGTGATGCATTTCTGGAAGTAAAACCAGGATATACACAATGAATGCCTGGGTCCTGGAGGATGTTATTGTTATATAGTTATCTGAAAATGGCAATACAGTTAGACAGAATAATGAAGAAGATTATGGAATACGTCTTAATCGGTTGAGTAATTGAGGATAGGAGTTGATGCCACGTTACAGGTGTACAAATCATTGGTTAGGCTGCACTTAGTGTACAGTGCTGTCTAGTTACCACACTTGAGGAAGGTTGTAGTTAAGCTGGAGAGGGTGCAGAACAGCTTTACAGAAATATTGCCTGGATGTGGAGGGTTTGTGTTATAAGGAGCAAATGGATAGGCTTGCACGGTTTCCCCTGGAACAATAGGAAGCTGAAGGGTGACCGTAGAGATTTATAAAATGATAAGGGGCAGATATAGGGGGGGATAGTCCACAGACTTTTTACCATAGTAGGGGTGCTAACAACTAGAGGCAAGGGTTTAAGGGAGAGGGGAATGATTTAAAGGGGGTCTGAGGGGGAAGGTTTTGTGGAATTTGGAACAAGTCGCCAGAGGTGGTGTTGGAGACAGTTACAAATATTACGTTTAAAAATATTTGGACAAGTACATCAATAGGAAAGTTTTGAGGCATATGCAATTACAGTTAAATGGGATTAGCATAGATAAGCATCTTGGTCGCCATGGACAAGTTGGGCAAATGGCCTGTTTCAGAATTGAATAACTTCATGAATCTTTATGAATCCGTACAATTCAAGTATAGTGCAGTTACTGAACAGTAGGCATGTCAGATAATGTGGATTTAAAAAAAATGGATCTTAATACTACTGTAAGTTCCAAACAAGTGAAGCATAAGGAACAACATGACTCTAGAACTTAAGCTGATGACCTTAATTATGTTCAAGACCCACGGGAAGAAAGTGATTGTCAGAACAAACTTAAATAGCGCTTCTTCAGTTTCATTTGTGGTTCATCTGGGTGCAGGTCAATAACGAACATCATCGAACCCACCCAATACGTCATACTTTGCAGCCATCAGCTCAACTTCATGTTCAGAAGTGCAAGTTTCATCACCTTCTACTAAAAGGGCAGTGGTAAAGGAAGGGAAATGTTGAAGTAAATGCTACCATCTAGGGGTGATATTTCATTGCAAACTGATCTAAGTCATTCACTATGAGCAAGAAACCATCAGAGTGGTGGAATTTTAAAGATGTGATTGGTAGTTTTATGGCTTTTGTTTGCATTGTAATTTTTTTTACTCTTTTATGAAGAGAAAGAGATGTAAAACCTGTAAGAACCTTCTCGGAATTCTATTGCTATCACCATCCTCCATTCAATAAGTACATAATGAAAAATTATTCAAAACTTTAATACCTCACTTTAATAGCTGAACTCAATGTTTGCACACATTGAACAACATCATAACAATAAAGGTATGGAATCTGCTTGCTTTAATGCTATTTCAAAGTGTGCATTTTAAGGGAGAAAATCGTGATCATGCAGTTACTTTTTGGCATGCAATAGGTTAGAAATGACAGAATTATCAATTAAACGTGGCACATTCTGAGAATGTGTACAGACCCAGTTTCATGGCTGTTGAGATTAGATTGAGATTGAGGGGTTTCAAACTGTAGTCTTAAAATGATAAAAGGTTTCAATAAAAAATATTTCCTCTGGAATAACTGGAACTAAAAAAAATTAAAACTACCGGTAATGTGATTCTGCTCAGTAATAAACGTGACTTGTTAGTGAGCTGTAAGTAAGTGCTTAGTTACGAAAATGGAAGAGCGTTCTGTGAGAAAGTCATCCCATCCAGCAGCAAAGCTGTGAGTAAGTCACCTTGAATATCCATCAGAGAAGAAAAACTGCCACCCTTACCTGATCTCTGGATCTACCCATTTGGTTTACTCTTAACTGCTCTCTGAAATGGCCTCATAAGCTACTCAGTTCAGGGCAATATGTATCTTCCTTGGCAGTGATATCAACATGCCACAACAGAATTAATCTATGCATATTGGAGTTGGGTCCTTAATCTAAATACCTGAGACACATTGGTCTTTTATTAAAAAAAACTGGAAAAGAACCAAAAATGCTATATCTGTAAAAGATAACAGAAGGAGAGCACAACACTGCAGCAACTCATCCATCTATTCCACTTCCCCAAAGTCTGTGGAACCTAACAAGAAGTCTTCTGAGATGCCGAATAGAGATTTGCTCTCATTGAATTTGTGTGTAAAACAAAACAAATATGCACTATTTTTTCACTTGCATTTCTTGATGTACGTGTAAAATGTGTGGTTTCTCATTATTGAAAATTGTAATGCAGACAGTTTTTCAGAAACACAATACCAACACTCTCAAGATAGACACAAAAAACGGGAGTAACTCAGCGGGACATTCAGCATCTCAGGAGAGAAGAAATCTCTGACCTTTCTGGTCAAAACAACATCCATTCCTTTTCTCCAGAGATGCTGCTTGTCCCACTGAGTTAGTCCAGCTTTTTGTGTCTATCTTTGGTTTAAACCAGCATCTGCAGTTCTTTCCTACACACCAACCCTCTCCCCCACCCCGTAATGAAGGCACTGCCTGTATTCAGCATGCCCTGTAACATGACCAGTGAGAAACAGACATAGGCTTCAGATGAATAACCTATCGGACTGAAGAACTAGGTGCCAAATAAGGGATCTGTCTTGTCCTGGATGATATGGAGTTTGAATGTTGCTGGAGCTACACTAATTCAGTCAAATGTCCATCATCATGCAGACGTCAGAAAGACTTTGGGAAATTGGACGGTAAATAATATACCAGGGGGTACCAGCCTCTGCCCTGTTGTTTTGTGGTGGTCCAGTTAAGTTTCTGTTGAATGGTGATTTCTAAGGTATTAATAGTGAGGGACTTGGCCATGGAAATATTATTGGTTTTGAAGGGTGCATGGATAGAGTCTTTGAAAGCTTCAAAAAGTTTGATTAGTGAAGCTATCCTGTACTGCCTGTATCCTGTTGTATTTGTAGATATCACAAATTTTGTTTCATTAATGAAGATCCCAACACTGCCGTTTAAATCACAATACAGACAATCTCCGTCTGATGTAAGGGTTATGTTCCGTAAACCCTTACTAAGTCAGATTTTATGTGTCGGAATCATCTTAAAACTAGGTAGAAACAAAGAACTGCAGATGCTGGTTAATACACAAAACGACACAAAATGCTGTAGTAAATCAGCAGGTTAGGCAGTATCTCAGTTCAGTTTATTGTCACGTGTACTGAGGTACAGTGAAAAGCTTTTGTTGCGAGCTATCCAGTCAGCAGAAAGACAATAAATGATTACAATCGAGCCATTTACTATGTATAGATACATAAGGGAATAACGTTTAGTGCAAGGTAAAATAAGCAAAGTCCGATCAAGGATAGTCCGAGGGTCACCAGAGGTAGATTGTAGTTCAGCACTGCTCACTGGTTGTGGTAGGTTGATTCAGTTGCCCAATAACAGCTGGGAAGAAACTGTCGCCGAATCTGGAGGTGTGCGTTTTCACACTTCTATCCTTTTGCGTGATGGGAGAGGGGAGAAGAGGGAGTGGCCAGGGTGCGACTCATCCTTGATTATGCTGCTGGCCTTGCTGAGGCAGCGTGAGGTATAAATGGAGTCAATCGAAGAGAGGTTGGTTTGTGCAATGGTCTGGGCTGCATCCACAATTTGCTGCCATTTCTTGCGGTCTTGGATAGAGCTGTTCCCAAACCAAGCTGTGATGCATCCCGATAAAATGCTTTCTATAGTGCATCTGTAGAAGTTGGTGAGAGTTGTAGGGGACATGCCAAACTTCCTAAGCCTTCTAGTTGGTGTGCTTTCTTGGTCGTTGCTGCAATATGGGTGGTCCAGGAGAAGTTGTTGGTGATATTGACTCCTGGGAATTTGAGGTTTTCAACCATCTCTACTTCGGCACCGTCAATGCAAACTGGGGTACATGTACCACTTCGCTTCCTGAAGTTGATCACTATCTTCTTTGTCTTGCTGACATTGAGAGAAAGGCTAGACAGGTAGACAAAAAGGTAGACAGGTAGACAGACTGTTGTCTCGACACCAGGTTCTCGATCTCCTTCCTATACACTGTCTCATCATTATTTGAGATCCGGCCCACAATGGTGGTATTGTCTGCGAATTTGAGAGATTTGTGCATGGCTGCACAGTCGTAGGTGTAAAAGGAGTAAAGAAGGGGGGTAAGGACTAATACGCCCGTGTTGAGGATTATCATAGAGGATGATATGTCCTCTATCCTCACTGATTGGGGTCCGTTTGTCGGGAAGTCGCGGATCCAGTTGCAGAAATGAGTGTTGACACTAAGTCCCACGAGTTTGGTAATAAGCTTGGACAATATAAGGGGGTTAAAGGCAGCTGTAGTCTATGAATAGGTGTCTGACGTAGGTGTCTCTCTTAACCAGGTGTTCTAGGGATGAGTGTAGGGCTGGGGCGATGGCATTGTCCGTGGACCTGTTCTCTGGAGAACATGGTTAGGTGACGTACGGGTCGGGACCCTCCTTCAGATTGATTGAGACTGCTGAGTTACATAAGCACTTTGTGTCGTTTCATCTTAAAACTAGGCAGCAATGCCATTCGTCTGCATCACCAAGCCCTTCACCTGCTGCTGCACTGCCTGGTTGAAGTGGCTGTAGTTGCGGCTCACATTGTAGCTCCTGGCCTTAACTGCTTTCTTCAGGCTGCTACCATTGACAGGATGTGCTCGATCACCGTTGGGCTCTCTCCCCTCTCACCAGCTGCCACTTCTCTCTGGCAGCCATCGTTTTATTCCATCTTGGAAGAAGTTGGCGACTCAGGAGGAGGAGGCAGTGGTGGAGGGGGAGTTGAGAAGTGGACAAAGCGATGGCCGACAGGAATACGCGGTAGCTGGTGAGAGGGGAAGGAGCTCCATGGTGACCGAGCGCATACTGAAGAAAACACTTTCGGCCAGGGGCTACAATGTGAGCCACAACAACAGCCACGTCAACCAAATGGTGCGGCAACTGGTGAAAAAGGGCTTGCTAGTGCACTTTATAGATGTCAGTGACTCGGCTGGAAGTTGCTATCCACCACCTCCCTCGTTCTCCCTCGCTTTCCCAGTGTTGCACTGACAGTGGCTGAAACTGGGAAAACGGTGAGCCCGGTCGACGCTTTTATATCGATGAAGCGGATGGGAAGCCCTCACCATCTTCCCGTTGCATTAACACAGGTCATACAGGAAACGGGACCACCTATTGTGAGTTGTTTACGTAAGTGCGCGTTTACACAACTCGCCTATTATGCAAGTCGGGGCATACCTGCAGTGACAACAGTCAGTTCCAGCGTTATGTCCAGAATTAATTGATGTGGGGTAGATTTTTACTATGTCTGGGAATGTAATTTAGCAGTGTGGATCATCTTTTCCCTATCAAATTCATTCAAGTTCTATTGATTGTACTAGATTATTTTTCTCCGTAATAATTTTTGTTCTTCCATTTCAACACAAAAATCTGTAGGCATCTTTATTTCACTATATCTTATTGGAAAGTTTCTTGCGACATCCTTTTGTTTTGTGACAAACATTGCCACCTTCTGGCAATGGTTTTCTCCACAACTAAGACTCTCAAATAGTTCCTGAGCATAACCTATTGACTGTTTTCCTGTGGCCATTATTTGCAATTTCGTAATTATCTTATTCCGGCTTTTACAATTGTTATTACATGCCTGTTTAAGCACTTTCCAGTAAATACTTCAAGTATTTTGATGACATTTTTAAAATATTGCAATATCCAATATCGTCTTTCTGGCTGGGCAATATGTGAAAACAGTTACATTCAGAGAACTCTAATGCTTTAGTACTATGAGCAAGGATACTACAGCTGCCAGTTTTACTCACTATTTACTTTACTTATGCTTTTACAATTAAATCACACATTGGATCAAAAACATTATTAGTAGCATACCTGTCTTTAAAAGCATTTCCTGCTTTTTTCTCTCGGGTCTTGTTATGAACATGACGAGCAAGTGAAATTAACATTCCTCTGAGGGTCAGACCAATTTAAAAAGCATTAACAATTAATACTTGAAAAATCTTGCTTCCTACAGATTCCTTATAATTAATGTGATGATAAAACAATTACTTTCTAATGCTACTGTTGTAAAATCACTTCCTGCATCATGCAATAATTCTATTTTACATAAATACTAATAAAAGCCACAATTAATTTGACAATCAAATAAGAAATACCATGGCTATCAATTCATTAATTAATAATTAATTGTTCCCCTTTAATCCACATGTTATCATAAATCCATATTTGTATTATTTGATATATATATGTTACTGGACATAATTGTTATCTTTAGATGTGAATATACATTTAAATTCAAGTTTGTAACTTTCATAGCTAACCACAGACACTTACCGCTGAGGCCTTTTCCTGTGCATCAATACTAGCCAGAAGATTTTGTACTCTTTCATGGATTCTATCCCATGCAGGGTGACTCACTGGGTCAAAATAAAGCCTATTTAACAAACAAACAAAAACATCTGAACAACAAACTGAGAGAAGCACACCATCACTGGTCTTCTTTGCAATTAATAAATTAAGAGAAATGTCTCAGCAGAGAACACAACATATATTTTCCTTGGCAAAGATTACATCTATTCATAGTATACATTTATACATTTATTCCATAGTAAACTTAACCTGTTCCCAGAGCAGAATCCTGCCCAATGGAAACAGAGTCTGAAATAAAGGTGCAAATTAGTATTTACATGGTGATATCACAGTTATATCATATACACAGGAAAACTGATTGTAACTATTTTTGCTGGGAGATATTTTAGGTGTCTAAAAATCACTCACACTGTTAAATTAAAGACACCATGCCAACTCCCTACATTCCTTTTTTTGAAGAATATAAAAATAACTGATGATATAAACTTTAAACATATTTGACATCTCTTTTATTCATCATCAATTCAAAGTAATTTATTGAAACTGGTAGCGTAACTTTTGATGTATATTATCTTGCCACTACCATTATTTCAAGCAGAAATTGCTTCAAGAGCAAACTAAAATGAAACAGCAAGAAAAATAGGTAATCTATTGCGAGCTTAGTTGCATTGATGATATATTTGATTTTATGCAAGATATTTGTGAGTTTATAGACTGACGTGTTTAAACTCTGTTGGTATTAAACTCTGTTGAAACTCTTTCTGATGAAAGATTGAATTAACGACATAACTGCACTTTCAGGAATATGGAAAAGTTTGTTAGAAATGTAGTGCGATTTGAAAAAACAGGCATTCGGGAGGGGAACTGCTGTTGAATGTGCCTGGTTATGTGGCCTGAAAGACTATATTATTGCTGCTGGATCATGATAATAATTGGTCAGATAAACAGATATTTACTGTTTCATGTTGGTTTAGATGGTGCCAGAGAATTGGGCTGATCTTAATGCACTTGAAAAGGCAGTCAAGTAACACTGTAAACAAGTGTACTTCTACTTCAGACAGAAACAAAGCTTTTGGACCAGCATGGGGAAATGGGGAAAATGCATGGGGAAATTGGAAGATCAGCCACTGGGATTCTCCACTTTCATTCTGTAGATCTCAGTCTTGGTGTTGGACATGAAGAGAGAAACCCCATTTTCAAACAAAAAGAGGAAGTCTTCCTTGAAATATCTGTCACTTTCTTCCCCATCAATACAGCTGGCGTTGTAATCCTAATATGGATAGGAAATATACTGGGGACTCAGCAAAAAGCAAACTGCTGGAGGAACTTAGTAGATCAAGCTATATCTGTGGAGGCAAAGAAATTTTAAAGTTTTGAGTTAAGATCCTGTACCAGAACTGAGAGTGGAGGGGGGGTGAGGTGGAGGAGTGAGGCAGGGGCTGGCACGTGATGGATCTAGGTGAGGTATAGGATCTTGGGCCGAGGAGCCAGTAGGGGGTGAGTTTAGAGATAAAGGCTGGTGGGTGATAGGTGGAAACACACAGGGAAGAAGATTAGGGGGATGGAGTTAGGAGTGGGGAGAGGAAGGGGAAGAGAGACAGAGGCTGCAAGATGATAGAGACAAACAAGATTGCAGATGTTGAAATCTTGTAAAAAAAAAAGTGCCTGAGGAACTCAGTCAGGCAGCATCTCTGGAGGGAAGTCTATGGAGGGAGAGTCTGAAGAAGGGTTCCAACCTGATATGTCATTTGTCCATTTCCCTCCACAAATGCTGCCTAATGCACTGTGTTCCTCCAGCACTTTTTAATTTTACTTACAGATAATATGGAAGCAGGTGGAATTGATGATGGGCAGAGGAATTAAGATGAGAGAGGGATAGTAAGAGTACACCAAGGGAAGCAATCAAGGTGGATACGTACATGGGTGATGGGCAGATGGAGCCAGGTGGGCGAGGGTGATGAATGGGAGAGGGGGGGGAGATTGGAAAAGGTGAACAAAGGGAGAGTGACCCAGGTGGACCAATAGGAATGGGACAGGTACGCTGGGGTGTAGATGAAATTGGAATATTCAATGATCATATCTTTGGGTATCAGGCTGCTTGTGGAATATAAAGTTGCGTTTTACTGGTGTGCATTTGGCCTAGGAGTGGAAAAGACCAGGGACTGACAGGTGGTGTGGTTGTGGGCAGGAGAGTTGAAATGACATGCAACAGGAATGTGGGCGCAGGCTCTTCATGCCATCACTGCAGTTCACAACCCCACCATTTGTATTAGGTGGATGAAAAATGGTACAGCTGGCATTGTTCACGACAGGGAAGGGAAAATAGTCATGCAGAAAAATGGCAACAGAAGATTAACTTGTCTTCATTCCTATGATTTCCTGCCTAACCTCAGACGAAAACATACAATAGATTCCTATACATTATATGCAATCTTTATTTTTTTTGTGATGGCCTTCAATCTACCCTCTTTTACCATTACAAAATTATTCTACATTCAGGTGGATTACTCTGCAGTTCACTGAGATTCCCTCTCTTGTATGAACTATGTACACTCAACTATAGTTGCGCCTTCTCTTGACCTTTAATTGTTCTCAAAGTCCTCACTCCAAATACTTTCATAACATTGCCTCCCTTTATTTCCACGCCACATCCAGCCAAATTAATTAGAATCATATGGCACTGAAACGGGCCCTTTCATCCCATCTCATGCATGCCAATGGTAATGCTTCTCTAATCTAACTCTATTTGCCTGTATTAGCCCCTTATCCCTCCTACACCTTTCCTATCCAAGTACCTGTTCAAGTGATTTTTAAAAGTTGTAATTGTATCTGCCTCTCCCACCTCCTCATGCTCCTGCACAATCTCTGGTCTTCAAATCTAACTTGTTGTGTACCCGATTACTATTCCGTCATGAATTACAGCATTTTCATGACCAGGTCTGATTTTCTGGAAACTACCCAAAACTGAATTTACCTACTTTTCTTTTACATAATTAAAAACCAATTATGAATTGAAATATTAGGTCACCATTCCTAATTCCTTCACTATTGCCCATTACTTTCTGCATATTATGCATTGATATTCTTTCTTCTCCTTTATGAAATGAAATATTAGTTGATGTAAAAATAAGGAAGTCATAGGTTATTTGTGTTCGGATATTGAAAAGCAATAAAGCTGTAGATGCTGAAAATGTGAAATGAAAACAGAAAATGCCAAAAAATTTAGCAATAGGATGTGGGCTGAGGTGCGTTTTCGTTTAATTTCGCGACGCAAATCAGGTAACTACATGAATTTTTAACATATTGTGTAAAAATATTATAGAAATCAAACCACATGTATTGATGTATTTCTGAATGACAATAAAGTTTTGATTGATTGATTGATTAAGACCAAAACCTGCACATATTTTTAAAATATGAGAAAAACCTCCAATTTTCCGAGTAGTAATTGTCCAATCAATGCATGTTTGACATTGCCAATTGACCAATCACGCGCTTTGTTTCATGGTAGCTAGGCAGCGAGCACTCTGGGATCATGGCCGCCTCCTAATCACATCAAAACAATAGCAAGGTTTCAAAGGATTAAAGGTAATGCTAACCTTGCTGATAATTTTGTTATACAATTGATTTATCTTTGTAAAGTTATGATGTGAACAAATAAAAATGATGTAGAGCTAGGGTTAGGATTAGGGTCAGTCGGTCGGTAGGATGATTGGTAGGCCAGTCGGTAGGCCGGTGGATGCTGTGAAGGATCGGTCGGGCTGTCGGTAGGCCGGCGAGTGCTGTGAAGGATCGGTTGGGCTGTCGGTAGGCCGGTGAGTGCTGTGAAGGATCGGTCGGGCTGTCGGTAGGCCGGCGAGTGCTGTGAAGGATCGGTTGGGCTGTCGGTAGGCCGGTGAGTGCTGTGAAGGGTCGGTCGGGCAGTCGGGCCGCCGGTCAGTGCTGCG
>CM075977.1:156322210-156331067 GCA_038087875.1 Malacoraja senta
TGGTAACTCTCTTGCACTCGTGTTCAGCGGCCAAACACCTCAGCATCTGGTTGTGTCGCCAGGTGTATCTGCCTTGTGTTAGGCTAATCTTACAACTGCCAGGATGTGCTTGAGGTTTGCTGGAACTGCACACAGGGGGCAGGCTGGATCCTCTCCCAGCCAAAGATTTAGGTTTGTGGGAGAGGGAAGGACGTCATATGTGGCTCTGATAATGAAGCTCAACTTACTTGAATCCATGGTCCACAGCTCTCTCCTTATGATCTTCCTCCTCTCAACGCCATCCCACATCATCCAGCGGCCTTGTTATATACATATATATATATATATATATATATATATATACACATACATATATGAATATGATTGTAATTATATATATATATATATATATATATATATATATACACACACACACACATATATATAAATATATATACACACACAAACATATATATATATATACAAATGAATAAATATATACACACACACACACATATATATATATACACACACACATATATATATATACATACATACATATATATATGTTTGGTATAATAATATATGGTTTAAATAGACAGCAGCCTAGAATTAGGCTCCCCATGGAGCAATATGAGCATTGAACACTAGATGGCGCTTACTTTTTCGATCTCAATTTCTAATTAGCTTAAATAATTAATGTGCAACATTTGGCACTGAAGAGATGACTTCCTTCTCAATTATATTTGATCTAAATCTGTGTAAAATTTCAAGTAGTTCCCAGACATGGGTCACAAAAGTTAAATTCTAGACACATTTTCGATGCTCGGCCCACAGCCTACAAGTTCGGAAGTAGCTGACGTTGGTCCATGGAGGTATCTCTTTCCATTGATGCTATCTGACCTGCTGAGCATTTTATGTTTTTTTTGCAAGAATATTATGATTTACATTTTTGATTAATGGAACTAATCTACTCTGCAAAAATAATCTTCTTCTTGCGAATGAAACTTAATTCAAAGGAATAGTTAGATCTCAAGCCGGGTGTTGAGCAGCCAGGTTGTTGTCTCTGCGTCAATGTCTGCCAGGCCCTGAGCTCCATTTGGTGGGTGGTAGAGCAGGTATCCAGAGATGACATGGTTGGCTGTCTGTTGTCAAAAAAATCACAGTTATAACTACAATAATTACCTGTTGATATTGCTGGGTGCTTTTCTTTGTGAACAGATAGAGGGTGAGGATTGATCATTTGAATTATCTCTTAAAGTTGATTTCAGTGGATAACTAATAAGATCCTCTGTATCTTTAGATAGTTCTTCCCAACTAACAGGTTCTCTGAAACTTGAACTCTTTAGGATTCAGAAAGATACAAGCATTATTTATTTTATTAATGAAAAATTAAATTCAACATTGCCATATAAAGGTTTCTTCTAAAAGCCCTGTCCCACTGTGCGAGTTCACCCAAGAGCTCTCCCGAGTAAAAAAAAATCAAACTCGTGGTAAGCACGTAGAATGAACGTAGCGGGTACGTCGGAGCTCTGGACGTCTCTTAGCGCTAACAGCAGGTACTGGGGAAACGTGGTAACTCGTGAAGATTTTTCAACATGATGAAAAATGTCCACGAGTAATATGTAAAAAATGTGATACTTTAACACGTAGTTATACCGTAGTAGCTCGTGAGTTTACCGAAGTAGGACCAGGTGTCCTATATCACTATCGTATGATCATGATGGAAATAATACTCAGTATATTCATTAACTTTGAATTGTAGTTTTATGTAATCCTCCCATAATTTTTTTGTTCCATTTCACAATATCTATCAGACATACAGAATGTTGCAAGGTAATATTTTGCCCAAACTCAGTTGTATCTTTCTATCTCAATAAATATCACAAAATATGCCATTGTTTCAGTCACATTATGACAAAATATAGAATGTAGGTTATTTGTAATCAGTCACCCCATCCCAGAACCAACAGTCGCTTAAAGAACATTTGTTTTACTAATTTACAAGCATGTACCATACATAGTCCGTTGATCCATATCCAGCATAATGTTGTGATAATTGCATAAAAGGTATTATTGTAAAAGAAATTTGGTGTGGAATGATAATCCATCTCAGTACTCATTTAGGCAAGTCCCAAGCCATAGATACTTTTCCCCACCCCCGATCCCCCTCGCCCGATCTTCATTGAACTTACCATTTGACCAATCTTTTACTCAGCAGCTGTAACGTTTCCTTCCTATCAAAATCTCTGTGTAGCATCTCTGTCCCTATCTTCAAATTCCCACTTTGAAATAAAATACAACTTTTGACTTAAAAATTTCGCAGCAGGATCGCAATTAGTCGATTCCCATGCATTTTCAATCTTAGTTCGATTCAGTGTAATTTTCACACCTGGTTGATGTAGGTTTTTTTTAAGGATACAGTACATTACAATAAATTGTTTCAAGCATACCTGGTACTAAACGCACAAACATTAAGGTGGTTACAAACGGTTATAAATGAATATAATTTCAAAGTGAAATAGGAGATTTCCGTGGAAAGAATATTTAACCAGAATATAAGGTGAGGTCGCTGCAAAATGCTCACTTAAAACAATACGCCGTCAACTCAGGATTGTTTCTTAGCCCTCTGACAGGTGTTTCAATCTAACCTCGTAGCTCACTGTTAATCGATTCATAGCTATTAATTTTCATTCCTGGTCCGTATCGAACTTCTCCAAATGCAAACGCTTCCAGTTACACTTCTTGTGTGGTGGTAAGGGGGGGGGGGGGGGTGCTAGGATAAAATACCATATATTTGCATTTATATAGCGACTTGAACGATATCCATCATGTCACAATAACGCAGGTTGTTACTTGCCCATCGGTTGAATCACTTGTGAAAGATCCCTCCTTTGTTTAAAGAATATGACAGGTTAAACGACATTTAACATGGTTTTCAATGCACCTCGAATACAACATATTCTCAATTTATATTTGCCGGATCCAACCTTTTTAACACGATTAGTATATTGATTATTATGTTGCTTTCAAATTTTCTCAGAAGCCTGAACAAATATTCTGCAAAAGCAAAGAAATGATCTTAATCAATAACAATAAAATTGCATTTAGATAGCGTCTCCAACCAGTCAAGCTTTCCATGTGGACAGGTGGGAGAGTTATAAAACAGTATTTGATAGGAAGGAAACGTTACAGCAGCTGAGTAAAAGATTAGTCAAATGGTACGTTCAATGAAGATCGGGCGAGGGGGATTGGGGGGTGGGGGGAAAGTATCCAGAGCTTGGGACTTGCCTAAATGAGTACTGAGATGGATTATCATTCCACACCAAATTTCTTAGACAATACCTTTTATGCAATTATCACAACATTATGCTGGATAAGGATCAACGGACTATGTATGGTACATGCTTGTAAATTAGTAAAACAAATGTTCTTCTTTAAGTACTGTTAATACTTGGAAATAAGAAATAAGAATACTCAGTATATTCATTACCTTTGAAATTGTAGTTTTATGTAATCCTCCCATAATATCTGAGTTCCATTTCACAATATCTATCAGACATACAGAATGTTGCAAGGTAATATTTGCCCAAACTCAGTTGTATCTTTCTATCTCAATAAATATCACAAAATATGCCATTGTTTCTGGGATGGGGTGACTGATTACAAATAACATACATTCTATATTTTGTCATAATGTGGCTGAAACAATGGCATATTTTGTGATATTTATTGAGATAGAAAGATACAACTGAGTTTGGGCAAATATTTCCTTGCAACATTCTGTATGTCTGATAGATATTGTGAAATGGAACTCAGATATTATGGGAGGATTACATAAAACTACAATTCAAAGGTAATGAATATACTGAGTATTCCTATTTCCATCATGAACATACAATAGTGATATAGGACACCAGGTCCTACTATGGTAAACTCACGAGCTACTACGGTATAACTACGTGTTAAAAAGTATCAAATTTTTATATCCCAAGTATATTTTACTCGTGGACATTTTCCATCATGTTGAAAAATCTTCACGAGTTACCACGTTTCCCCGAGTACCTGCCGTTAGCGCTAAGAGACGTCCCGAGCTCCGACGTACCCGCTACGTTCATTCTACGAGCTTACCACGAGTTTGATTTTTTTTTAAACTCGGGAGCGCTCTTAAGTGAACTCGCACAGTGTAACAGGGCTTTAACATTTTACATATTCTAATGCACTCAGGGAAAAATAAAACACGTTTAAACTTTGCAGATTTATTTTACTAATTATGTCTCATGCATTCTGTGTGGAACCAAGAAACCGAGCTGCAGTACCTCTATGATATGGACTGGGTAAGGGTGTCTGATGTTGAAAGACCCGAAACACCCAATGACCCAAGGTTACATCACCGATGATGTGTTCAGGAGCATCAATAGATGTATTTGTATTAAAAAAACCCGACATCACTGGACAAAGGAATTTTGGTGATGCCCAGAATTTATAGTGTTAGTCATACAGCGTGGAAACAGGTCCTCTGGCCCAACATGCTCATGCCAATCAATATGCTCCATTTACACTAATCCCAAATGTCTATGTTTGGCCCAAATCTAAACCTGTTTCTATCCATGTACCTGTCCAAATGTTTTTTTTAACACGTGATACTACCTGCCTCCACTACCTACTCTGGCAGCTCGTTCCATATACCAACTACCCTTGGTGTAAAAAGGTTGCCTCTCAGGTTCCGATTGAAACTCACTCCTTCACATTTCAACTGCCGTCTCCTGAACGCTGATCATTTCTCCAGTTTTGAACATCAACTAATTATAGTTGGTCTAATCTGTCCACTTTTAATTGTTCTTGTGTATCGCCCACCAAAAATGCATAAGGACTTTATCACACAATTTGCTGATCTTATCGCTAGCTTGTTGCCCAAATTTGACCGGGTCCTGATTCTTGGTGACTTTAACATTCATGTCTGCTGTCCCACTAAGCCTCGTGAGTGAATTTATGAACCTGGTTGAGTCATTCAACCTGACTCTACTTACGACTGGACCCACGCACAAGCTTGGCCATACACTCGACCTGGTGCTAACGTCTGGTCTCCCAAATTTGTAATACAGAAATTATTGATGCTTGTCTGTCTGATCATAGTGCAATTATATTCGATGCATCTCTGCCTTTCTCACCCTCAAAATCCCATCTCCCTGCTCGCTACTCCCGCTACGTAAACTCTTCGACTGCTAGTAATTCTCTGAGCCTCATAGCCGCCCCCGACATCTGCACCATCGAGGCGTCTCCCCTCCATATCAGCACTGACGACCTCATTTCTTTATTCAGCACCACTTGCTCTTCCATCCTGAATTCTGTTGCTCCTCTTAAAATGAAAAAGCCTAAGCATAAAGGCTGGCCCTGGCTCAATGACACCACCAGAGCCCTAAGAAGAGAGTGCAGAAAATCAAAACGGAAGTATAAATCTGATAAGCTTCAAATTCCTTTGAACTTCTGAGAAACAATCTTCTCAAATACCAGGAAGCAGTAAAGTCTGCGAGAACGCATTACTTTTCCGACCTCATTTCCAAAAACTGCCATAACTCCAAGGTCCTTTTTAGTACCATTACCTCTATCATATGTCCTGCCCCCAGTACCAGCTTAGCTGAGTCCCCTGCTAAGTGCGAAGAATTTACTACATTCTTCACCAGCAAAGTTAAGAACATCAGAATGAATATTTCCCCTCCCATCCGTGACCTAGCTGTCTCATTGGTCTGTTCCTCTAAATTAGACTGTTTCCAACCCGTTACTCTACCCTCCCTTGTAAAGCTGGTCACCACTATGAAACCTGCTACCTGCCCCCTTGAAGTTGTACCCTCTGCCCTTCTGAAGGATGTCTTTGCAATAGCCGGTCCCAGCATCCTCGCCATCATCAACAGTTCTCTGGCCACTGGCACTGTTCCTACCAGCTTCAAGCACGCGGTGGTCCAGCCCCTCTTGAAAAAACCTAACCTAGACCCCACCTTGCCTAGTAACTATAGACCTATTTCCAAACTGCCTTTCCTTTCAAAAACCCTTGAAAAGGTAATTTTAAATCAACTTATGCCCTACCTACACCAAAATACCATCCTGGAAACTTTCCAATGAGGTTTCAGGGCCCACCACAGCAGAGTCTGCCTTGTTGAAGGTACATAATGACCAACTTCTCACCATTGACTCCGGCGACTGTGCAATCCTGCTCCTTCTCGACCTCAGCGCAGCATTGATACAGTCGACCATACCATCCTAATTGACGGTCTCCGGTACGGGGTTGGTATTGATGGCACTGCCCTGAGCTGGTTCGTCTCCTACCTCAAAGATAGGAGTTTCTCTACCACCATAGGTAACTCTTACTCCTCCCCAGCTAGCCTTTGCTGCGGGATTCCACAAGGCTCCATCCTAGGCCCCATTCTCTTCTCCCTGTATATGCTACCCTTAGCCCAAGTCATTCAAAGGCACGGCATTTCCTTCCACTGCTATGAGGACGATACATAACTCTATCTCCCCCTGAAACCCAACAACCGATCAAATGTACTCAGCCTTATCCACTGCCTCGAGGATATAAAGTGTTGGATGGCCCAGAACTTCCTCCAACTAAACGAGAGTAAGTCTGAGGTCATCCTACTCGGCCCCTCGGACTCAATCAAAATGATAGCAGGCAGCCTTGGAAGCCTTACCCCATTACTCAAACCTCACGTCAAAAACCTTGGCGTGATATTTGACTCCGCGTTGAAATTTGACAAACATGTCAATGCCGTGGTAAAAAGCTAGCTTCTTCCAGCTTCGGACGATAGCTAAAATAAAACCTTTCCTCCAATTTGACGACCTCGAAAAGATCATCCACACATTTATCTCCTCCTGCTTGATTACTGCAACTCCCTTTACACTGGCATCAGCCAATCTTCCCTGTCCCGCCTGCAATTGGTCCAAAACGCCGCAGCGAGACTCCTGACGGGCACCCGAAAAAGGGACCACATCACCCCGATTCTGGCCTCTCTCCACTGGCTCCCTGTGCGGTTCCGAAACAATTTCAAGCTCCTTCTCTTTGTTTACAAAGCCCTTAACGGGCTTGCCCCACCTACATCAAAAATCTGCTTACCCACCATACCACCTCCAGGTCCCTCAGATCGGCCGACTTGGGGTTACTGACCATCCCGCGGTCTAGGCATAAGCTCAGGGGCGACCGCGCTTTTGCGTGTTATAAGCTCAGGGGCGACCGCGCTTTTGCGCGTTGCAGCACCTAGACTATGGAACAGTATCCCTCTTCCCATCAGAACTGCCCCCTCCATCAACTCTTTTAAGTCTAGACTTAAAACTTATTTCTACTCTCAAGCCTTTCTTGAGGTCCTCTGAGGGAGCGCTGTATCTATGTATCTATGTATGTATTGTTGAACTATGTACCATTGTTTGTAGCACACGAGTACCTGCACTAATGTAAAGCACTTTGGTCAACGAGAGTTGTTTTTAAATGTGCTATAGAAAATTGACTTGACTTGACTTCACGTAAAATGTATGTCCTCTGGTTCTTGATTGCCCCACTTTGGGTAGAAAAAAATCAGTTCAATTACTCTATCTATTCCTCTCATGATTTTATACATCTCTAAAAGATCGCCTCTCATCCTCCTACACCAAGGAATAAAGTCCTAACCTGCAGAACCACATCCTATAGCTCAGGCCCCAGCAACCTCCTCAGAATCTTTCTCAGCACCCTTTCATAGAAACATAGAAAATAGGTGGAGTAGGCCTTTCGGCCCTTTGAGCCAGCATCACCATTCAATATGATCATGGCTGATCATCTAACATCAGTACCCCGTTTCTGCTTTTCCCCCATATTCTCTTGATTCCTTGATTTCCTCATCTCGGTCCTAAATGGCCTACCCCTTATTCTTAAACTGTGAACCCTGGTTCTGGACTCCCCAACATCGGGAACATTGTTCCTGCGTCTAGCCTGTCCAATACTTTGAAAATTTTATATGTTTATGTGATCTCCTCTCATCCTTCTAAATTCCAGTGAAAACAAGCCCAGTCGACCCATTTTTTCATAGATACCCAGACGTGGCGCCGACAGACAAGAAGCTGAAGCAAAGAAGTCGAAGCCAAAGAACGGAATGGAAACGAGGCCGAAACGCCAATAACCGAAAGAGTCCGAAGATGAAACTCCTACTAACCGAAAGGATGGGAAGACTAAATGCAAACTAACCGAAAGGGCGGGACGCCTAAATCCCAAGGAACCGAAAAGCTGCATTGCCTAAAAGCAAACTTACCGAATGGGGCCTCTATCGAAACGCCACCTACCCGAAAGGCGGCGTTGCCTACAAGCCAAAGGACCGACTGCCGCGCAACAGAAAGTCCAATAACGGACTTGACGTTGCCGGGGGACGGGACTTGTCAGCGATTGGTCCAGATCCCCGCGTCCATCACATCACTGGGAAGGCATGAACATTATCCTAAACCTCCGCTCCACCCGACCCGCAGCCCGCGGAGGGTGACCGTGGGAGAGTGGCCGGCTGTCCCGAGTGATGCACACCTTCGACCGCTTTCAACTTGGTGCTTGGGTTCAGATTGCCCAGTCACCTATGGCTTGTGTGGGGAAATGAACCCCACGCTCCCGTCTCACCCTTCCCTCCCCCTCCTCTCTCTCTCCCCCTCTCTCTCTCTCTCTCTCCCCTCCTTCTCTCTTGGTGCTTGGGTTCAGATTGCCCAGTCACCTATGGCTTGTGTGGGAAAATGAACCCCACGCTCCCGTCTCCCCCTTCTCTCTCCCCCTTCTCTCTCCCCCCTTCTCTCTCTCCCTCCCCTCTTCTCTCTCCACTCTTCTTTCTCCTCCTCTCCTCTCTCTCCACTCTTCTCTCTCCACCCTTCTCTC
>CM075977.1:156331267-156479627 GCA_038087875.1 Malacoraja senta
AACATTTGCCACCCTCCAGTCTTCTGGTACTTCGCCTGTATTTAATGACGACTTGTAAATCTCAGCCAGGGCTCCTGCAATGTCCTCTCTAGCTTCAGAGACAGTCCATGGATATATCTGATCAGGCCCAGGAGATATGTCAACCTTCATGTGCGTTAGGACCATTAGCACCTCCATGATCGTAATTCTGACTGCCCTGAAGACATTTTCTTTGGCTGCCCCAAGTTTTTCCTTTAATGTACGTAAAATCTCTTGGTATTATCTTGGTGCTATCTTTAACATTATCTGCCAGAACCATCTCCTTCCCCCTTTTTACCCTTCTAATGTCCTTCTTCAGCGTGTTTGTCACTTCCCGAAACTCCTCTAATTATCCACTTTATCCCAGCTACCTTTCCCTGCCCCTTGCCTCCTTCTTATTCTTGACCGAGGCTCAATTTCTCGTCTTCCAAGCTGCTTTATACCGACCTGCCTTGCCCTTCAGGAACATGCATGCTCTGAACGCTAATCTGCACACTTTTAATAAACATCCCACTTCTGGACATTCCTATTCCTGCAAACAACAAGCTCCAATCAACTTGAGCGAGTTATTGTCCAATACCTTCAAAGTTGGACCTGCCGAATTTTAACTCACGGGCCCGCCCAGTCTTTATCCATAATTATCTTAAACCTAATAGAACAGTGGCCAAATGGCTCATCTAAAAACACTTCATCCACTTGCTCCTCCCAATTTCCTAAGATTATACCAAGCATCGCATTTTCTTGTGTCGGGCCCACTATATATTGCCTGAGCAAACTTTCCTGAAGACATTTGACAAATTCCTACTTGTCTAAATCTTTTGCACTATGACCACCTCAGTCAATATTGGGGATGTTAAAATCCTCATCTATGACAACCTTATTGGTCCTGCAGCTACCTGCAATCTCCTGGCATATTTGCTCTTCTAATTCCCGTTGACTATTTGGGGGCCTGTAGTACACTCCGAACAAGGTAATCATCCCTTTCTTATTTCTCAGCTCCACCCATCTCACCTCACTGGATGAACTATCAGTAATGTCATCTCCGATGCCAGTCCTGTCCCTCTTTTAGCCTGGTTTCCGTAATGGCTAAAATATCCCAGTTGTCTGCACCTATCTACACCCTGTTCATTTGCCTTACTCATCAGCCTCACATTAATGTAGTTTCAATACAAATCTCTCTGCAAGGAACTACAATGTTTGCTATGAAACCCAGATATAAGATCGTAGGTTAACACCTACTAAGATAAACACACACTTTGAAAGGTTCTTTGTCATAAATTTCAGCTGCACGCATGTTGTATTGATTCCTTTCCATACTCTGACACACTGTGGTCATTACTGATAGCTAGAAAATGCATTGAGTTATAGAAATTAGTTACCGGAAATTCGAACAAGCTTAAACTTTTCTTACCTTGTCTGCACTATATCTTGGTAAGCAAACATCTGGATAAAAGAATTAAATAAAAATGAGAAGCACACAAAAGATAATATACATTACTAATTGGTCATTGAACTGTGCCTGAAAAAATACTGAGTTTTGGCAGTATAGAAACATAGAAAATATATCCAGAACCTTTCCAGTTTTCTGATTTCTATTTGATAAAATGTCAAATAAGCCATTCTCTTTTGTATTGTTAAAAGCCCAACATACTTTCTGGGAAATAATTCCTGTCTAGCTATTTTACTTATTAATGTTTCCTAATTTCATTGGTGTGAAATACAAATTATTAATGCCTTTATTAACTTCAGCCAATATGAAGTCTGGTCATTATTAGCTGAATTTGTTAAACTATTGTTAAACTAAGGAGACTTACAAAAAAAAAGACATAATGTGCTGGAGTAACTCAGCAGGTCAGGCAGCATCTCTGGAGAAAATTAAAATGTGACATTTCAGGTCGGGAATGGGGTTGGAGAAAGCAGGAAGAGAAGTGGGGGCAGGACAAAGCTGGTACAGATGGGTAGATATAGGCAGAGAGGGTTTTTGATTGGCAGATGGTTGGGACAACTGCTAGAGATGGACAGACAAAAAGTAGGAGATAGGATAGGTGAGGTATGAATTGTGAAGCCAGAGGAGTGAATATAGGCGAAAGAGGATGGGAGGAGAGGGAGAAATTTATGTGAATCCAGTTGTGGTGCAGGGAAGAGAGGGGGGGGAAATGGTAGGGAATGAAAGGGGGTGGGGGGGATTTGTAGGTTAGTTACTGAGATTTACCTTGCAAAATGCAGGCTATGACCCCCAGCATATTCAATAGGCTGTGCTAATTTCCCTAATTCCTTACATCATATCAACAGGTTGTTTGGCACAATCAATTTTTGCAGGATTTCCATTGCCCACTTTTTTTCCAAGCCTATTAGTTATTCTGAGAACCTTTTGGATATTTATTATGGAACTACTGGCTTTAACTATCAGTTAAATACAATTCAAACATTCTGAGGGCATTGAAGTGAATATGGGAATATATGGTCTTGAAATATTTCCATGACATGAGGACTAAGAAATGTGAGGAAATAAACTTTTTTTTCCTGAGATTGAAATAAGCAATCATGCAAATAATAAAATACAGGCTATGAATTTTGTAATCAAACAAGGCACCAGGATTGGATGCAGTGGACATCGGCTGTGGAAAACAAGTATGGAGTGAATTAAACAGAGTAGCTGTTGTCCTAGTGTATTATGTAAGTGAAAGATAACAACCATCTACATCATAAATACATACAATGCATATTGTTGTGTAATTAAGAGTGCAATGTTCTGGCCCAGAAATTCTATTGCAAAGGGCAATGACTGAAATGCACATCAATAACATCTTACCTCGATTGCATCTAGCCGGACTTGCAGTTCTTGGTCTGGCTCTTGGGCTTTTATCAAGTGGGAGGCTTGAGAGTGGAGAAGTATACTTCTCTGACTTCCTTCTGTCACACTAATACAAACAAAAGATGTTTTGCTTTTGCTATTATAAAGTTGTTTAAAATGTTACTCATTCTATCCTCAGCTGAACTCTCACTGACCAAGAGCTGAGCTTCAAAACCTACCTCTAACCCATCTATTTCAAGTTTTCCTTGCAAATAGTACTTGAAATCCTCAAAATCATTGATTCCTTGTTTCAATGCTCTACTCCAAATCTCTTTAAACATGTTTGAGAAACTCACCATTATTCAATATTCCTCAATACAACTATATTCACTTCAAAAATACTTACAGTTTCGATCATAAAAGGTCGCCTGGATATAGATTCTGACTTTTGTGGTGGAGGGTGCTGCGTATCATCTCGACAAAGTTCAAGTAAACACCTCCTACAGTAAGGAGAAAGGGATCTTGACCTGCTCAGTGTTAGTGGCTTCTTGGGTTCCTTATCAGACCTCCTTTCAGTGCATGATCTTCCTATCAGGTTAAATGATTTGGCATATCTTGGTCTTCTAATTTGATTCTCTTTTCTTCCATTTTCTGACTGATAAAACAAATAAAGTTTGACAAAATGTGGCTTTATGATATGGTCTTTTTTATGTTTTACCTTTTAGGCTTCAATGGAAGCAGTGAAAGTGGAAATGGTTCTCATATACAAAAAGCAAGTACAGACCACTCCCACAGTATAGTAATTTGGGTAATTGAAACCCACCCTTCCTTCCAAAATTCACAAATCTCTATTCAAAAATTTGAGATATACAATAAAATTCACTTATGGAATTCATAATGAAATTTTTTGTCAATTTTCATTTTTAGTCACTCAATACTATGGGTCAATAAGATTTGGATATGTCATCACCGCATCCATTGAGTTCATTCATCCGTCCCTCCTTTGCAGCACGAGGACATATGAACAGAGGTCTCAGAGGGGCAACGGTAGAGTTGCTGCCTTGCAGCACCAGAGACCCGGGTTTGATTCTGACTTCGGGTTCTTGTCTGCATGGCATTTGTACGTTCTCCCTGTGGCCTGCATGGGTTTTCTCTGGTTTCCTCCCACACGCCAAAGATGTACAGGGTTGTAGGCTGATTAGCTTGGTAAATTGTCCCTAGTGTGCGTAGGATAGTGTTGACATATGGGGATTGTTGTTCGGCACAGACTCAATAGAGCGAATGGCCCGTTCCTAAGCTGTATCTTTAAAACTAAACCAAAACAAGTACAGCAATGCGTTGCTCTTCATCTGTGAGTAATTTTCTCTGACATGATGTATTATGGGGAGCTGTGGTAGCCATGCCCAGCTCTTGCACCAGCACCTTAAATTAATCCCTTGGCCTTTACTCCACTTCCATTAACCCATTAATCCATTAACTCCTTCCACATTGCCTTTCACCCATGAATGCAATCCAAAGTCCCTCCCCTTTCCCTGACATTCCCTCTTCTTAAAAACGTTGCTAATCTGTGAACCCTGTGCATCAGACAAAATGCTTTGCAGATACAAAGTGCAGCAGTGCTGCATCCTGAGATGTCTTTTCACATGTTCTCGGACTGGAGAGAACAAGGCAAAGGAGGGACATGGCAATGACTGTCAACCCAATTGACAAAGTGATTTCATGTCAAATCTTATTGCTGCACATTATGAGAAAAAAAATAAAAAGGAACAAATTATTTTGTTTCTTTCACACAAACCTTGTCTATCGCTTGAGACAGCGGTTAAATAATGGCAGTCAGTCACTTAAGGGCCTGTCCCACTTCCGTGTCCATGGCACGCAAATTACGCGACCTCGTGGTCGCATTGAGGCGCACGGGCATCGTATGGCCGCGCGGGGCCGGTCCCACTGAGAAGCGCGAGGGGTATGTAGTGGTGCGCGACATCGCGCGTAGGGAACGAAATCTTCGCGCGCCAACGGCCTGTCGCGGAACTGACGGCCAAAGTGGGACAGGCCCAAGACCCTGGCGCGACGCAACGTCTCACCTTCAACAGCAGCAGAAGCAGTCAAACGATCGCCGAACTCGGCCTGGGACTCACGGCCGTTGCGGTCCGGATCCGCCCCCACATCTACTCCCAGAGCGGGGCCAAGAAAATTGAAGATAGACACAAAATGCTGGAGTAACTCAGCAGGACCAGCAGCATCTCTGGAGAGAAGCAATGTGTGACGTTTAGGGTCAAGACCCTTCTTTTCAGACTGAAGAAGGGTCTCGACACGAAACATCACCCATTGCTTCTCTCCAGATATGCTGCCGGTCCCGCTGAGTTACTCCAGCTTTGTGTCCATCTTCAAATGACGTCACGCGCTCCAGACGGCTGTGCGTACGCATGAAATCGCGTGTGACCTTCACGGGACCGTCGCGGCTCAACGCGACCACGAGGTCGCGTAATTTGCGTGCCAAGGACACGTAAGTGGGACAGGCCTTTTAGTCCTCAGCAATAAAATGGCTTAATGACAGGGAACATCCTGTATCTATGCATTTTTACATACAATGGGATTCAAAGGGAAAGGATATATATCACAGAAAATTCCAATACAAATATTTTTCTAGTAACGTAACCTAACCTCGGAGTAACGTAGGGGCCACCTGTATTTAGAGCCAGAGTGATACAGCGTGGAAACAGGCCCTTCAGCCCAATTTGCCCACACCAGCCAATATGTCACAGCTACACTAGTCCCACCTGTCTGCGTTTGGCCCCTATTCCTCCAAAGCTGTCCTATCCATGTCACTGGTTAACTCATCCCTTCCCACCCAAACCACCCCCTCGCAAGGTACTTCCCCCTCCAACTGCAGGAGATGCAACACATGTCCCTAGACCTCCCCCTCGACTCCGTCCAAGGTACCCGACAATCTTTTCATGCGAGGCAGAGGTTCACGTACCTCCTCCAACCTCATCTACTGTATCAGCTGTTCCAGGTGTGGACTCCAATATATCAGTGAAACCAAGCGCAGGCTCGGCAATCGTTTCGCTGAACACCTCCGCTCAGTCCGCCTGAACCTACCTGATTCCCCCGGTTGCTAAGCACTTTAACTTTCCCCTCCCATTCCCACACTGACCTTTCTGCCCTCGGCCTCCTCCATTGTCAGAGTAAGACCCAGCGCAAATTGGAGGAACAACACCTCATATTTCACTTGGGCAGCTTACACCTCAGCGGTATTAATATTGACTTCTCTAACTTCAAGTAACCCTTACCTTCCTTCTCTCTCCATCCCTCCCCCCTTCCCAGTTCTCTGACTAGTCTCACTGTCCTTGTTTACATTTTATCTTTGTTTGCTTCGTGTTATCTTCTCCTAGCTAATAATGATCTACTCCACATTTTCCTTGATCTCATCCCCTTTGTCTCGTTTTACACCATATTCTTTATCTCTGTATCGCCCTCTCCCCTGACTCAGTCTGAAGGGTCTCAACCTGAAACGTCACCCATTCCTTCTATCCAGAGATGCTGCCTGTCCCGCTGAGTTACTTCAGCATTTTGTGTCTATCTTCAGTTTAAACCAGCATGCTGTTCTTTACTACAACATGTACCTGTCTAACTGTTTCTTAAATGTTGGGATAGTCCCTGCCTCAACTAACTCCTCTGGCAGCTTGTTCCATACACCCACCACCCTTTGCATGTAAAAGATATCCCTCAGATTCCTATTAATTTGTTTCCCCTTCACCTTAAACCTATGTTCTCGATTCGCCTACTCTGGGCAAGAGAGTGTGTGCATCTACCGAATCTATTCCTCTCATGATTTTATACACTATCAGATCACTCCTCATCTTCCTGGACTCCAAGGAATAGATTCCAAGCCTACTCAACCTCTCCCTGTAGATCAGACCCTCTAGTCCTGGCAACATCCTTGTAAATTGTATCTGTACCCTTTCTAGCTTGACAATATATTTCCTGTAACATGGTGCCCAGAACTGAACACAATACTCTAAATGTGGCCTCACCAATGTCTTATACCACAATCTGACAAGTTTTCAGGAACAATAAAGTTATATTTCATTGCACCGATAATTTGATTGTTTTTAATGCCACAAATAAACAAAGGCATTGTGGATACTACAAATCATGTGGATTATATGAAATTAAATAAATTATTTTCAATTTAACCTTTTTATTAAATCACAAATGGTTATAAAGCTTTAATTATAAATACAGTTTGTGTAATGGATGGTCTAAAAACAATGAAGCACATACATGACTTACCAGGCATAAACTAGAGGAAATTCGCTTTGTAGATCTAGGAGAAAACTCTGTGATTGTTGTTGTTGTAGAAAATTCCAATTTTGGTGAAATTAACTGCAATATCGATTGAAATGTTGAATTAGTAGTACAATATACTGAACTGTTTTGATGTCTAAATAGTAAAAGTAATTTTTCCAACAGGTGGGGAGCCAAAAGAATGCATATCAGAAGCATGTACAAAACTTTGACAAATTTGAGATCAAATTGTTTTAGATTCATGGGCAGAAGTCACTTGTCAGGATTGAAATGCAAGAAAAGCTCCAGATAGAGTCATGAAAACTGGTTCTTTGGTCCAATGTCCATGTCGACTATATTGGTACGTCTGGGTTAGTCCTATTTGCCTACATTTGTTTTTAGTTTTTAAAGAAACGTAATGGAAACAGCCCCCTATGTCCAGAGTCTACACCAGTTTCAGTTTAGTTTAGTTTATTGTCACATGTACCAAGGTACAGTGAAAAGCTTTTGTTGCATGCTAATCAGTCAGCAGAAAGACAAAACATGATTACAATCGAGTCATTTACAGTGTATAGATACATAAGAGAATAACTTTTAGTGCAAGATTAAGCCAGAAAAGTACAATCAAGGATGTGTTTAAGAAGGAACTGCAGATGCTGGAAAATCAAAGGTACACAAAAATGCTGGAGAAACTCAGCGGGTGCAGCAGCATCTATGGAGCGAAGGAAATAGGCAACGTTTCGGGCCAAAACGTTGCCTATTTCCTTCGCTCCATAGATGCTGCTGCACCCGCTGAGTTTCTCCAGCATTTTTGTGTACCTACAATCAAGGATAGTCTGAGGGTCACCAATGAAGTAGTTAGTAGTTCAGCACTGCTCTCTGGTTGTGGTGGTAGGATGATTCAGTTGCCTGATAACAGCTGGGAAGAAACTTTCCATACATCTGAAGGTGTGTGTTTTCACACACCTATACCTTTTGCCTGATGGGAGAGGGGAAAAGAGGGAATGGCCAGGGTGCAACTTGTCCTTGATTATGCTGCTGGCCTTGCCGAGGCAGCGTGTGGTATAAATTGAGTCAACAGAAGGGAGGATGGTTTGTGTGATGGACTGGGCTGCGTCCACAATTCGCACCAATTTCTGGTGGTCTTGGATGGAGCTGTTCCCAAACCAAGCTGTGATGCATCCCTATAACATGCTTTCTATGGTGAATCTGTAGAAGTTGGTGAGAGCTGTAGGGGACATGCCAAACTTCCTAAACCTTCAAAGAGGCATTGGTAATAATAATAATAAATTATATTTATATAGCGCCTTTCTAATACTCAAGGCGCTTTACATCGCATTATTCATTCACTCCTCAGTCACGCTCGGTGGTGGTAAGCTACTTCTGTAGCCACAGCTGCCCTGGGGCACACTGACGGAAACGTGGCTGCTAATTTGCACCTACGGCCCCTCCGACCACCACCAATCACTCACACACATTCACACACATCCACACACATTCACACGCAGGCAAGGGTGGGTGAAGTGTCTTGCCCAAGGACACAACGACAGTATGCACTCCAAGCGGGATTCGAACCGGCTACCTTCCGGTTGCCAGCCGAACACTTAGCCCATTGCGCCATCTGTCGGCCACATTGGTGTGCTTGATCAGCTGTTCATATTGGTTCTATGCTAACCAACTTTCACATCCATTCCCTCCATATTAGATGCAATTTTACAGAGACCTACAATCCCATACGTCTTTGGGATGTGGGAGGAAACCAGAGCATACACGTTGTGGACATCATAGAGTTGTGGCTGAAAGAAGATCAGAGCTGGAAGCTGAACATCCAAGGATGCACATCTTATCAAAAAGACTGGCAGGTGGGCAGAGGGGTAAGGTGGCTCTGTTGGCAAGGAATGATATCAAATCCTTAGCACAAAATGACATTGGATCAGAAGATGTAGAAACCTTGTGGGTAAAGTAAAGAAACCACAAGGATAAATAGATGGGAGTTATATACAGGCCTCTGAATAGTAGCTATAGGGAACTAATCATATCAGGAGCTTGAAAAGGCATGCAAGAAAAGCAGTGTTATAGTGGTTAGGAGAATTCCAATATGTAGGCAGACTGGGAAAACCAGATTAGTACTGGATCCTGAGAGAAGGAATTTATAGAATGCTTATGAGATGCTTTTTCAGAGCAGCTCATGGTTAAGCCCACTGGGGAAAAGGCAATGCCAGATTTGGTGTTGTGTATTGAACCAGGTTTGATTAGGGAGCTTAAGGTCAAGGAACTCCAAGGAGGCAATGATCATAATATGATGGAAATCAACCTGCAGTTTGAGAGGGGGAAGCTGAAATCGAATGTTTCGGTATTACTGTTGGGTAAAGGTAACTAAAGAGGCATGAGGGAGGAACTAGCTAAAATTGCTTGGAAGGACACCCAAGTAGGAATGACAGTGGAGCAGCAATGGCAGGAGTTTCTGGAAGTAATTCAAAAGACAGGATCTTTTCATCCCAGAGGAAGAAACATACAAAGGGGAAAATTAGGCAACTGTGGCTGATAAAGGAATAAAAGCAAAAGCAAAAGGGAAGGCAATATTGTGGCAAAGATTAGCAGGAAGCTAAAGTATTGGGAAGCTTTTAAAAAACCAACAGAAGGCAACTAAAAAAGCAATAGAGAACAGATGAAATATGAAGTTAGGCTAACCAATAATATAAAAGAAGATGCCAAATGTCTTTTCAAATATATAAAGAATAAAAAGGGAGGCAAGAGTGGCCATTGGACTGCTGGAAAATGATACTGAAGTAGTAATAATAATAATGGGGAAGAAAGAAATGGCAAATAAGGTTTTTGTGTCAGTCTTTACAGTGGAAGATACCAGCAACATGTCAAAATTTCAAGTCAGTAAGGGGGCAGAAGTGAGTGTAGTTGGCTATTAATAAGGAGAAGGCGGTCTGGAGCTGAAATGTCTGCAGGTGGATCATCACCTGCACCAAATGCATTACATCCCAGGATTTTGAAAGAGGCATTAGTGGTGATCTTTCAAGGATCACTAAAGTCGGAAATGGTTGAAAGTCACAAATGTAACTCCACTGTTTAAGAAGGGAGTGAGGCAAAAGAAAGGGAATTGTAGGCCAGTTAGCCTGACTTCAGTGATTGGTAAAATTTTAGAGTCCATTATAAACAATGAGGTTTTGGGATACTTGGAAGGACATCATAAAATAGGCCAAAGTCAACATGTTTCGTTTAGGGGAGATCTTGTCTGACAAATCTATTGGAATTCTTTGAGGAAATCACAAGCAGGATGGACAAAGAGTCAGTGGATGTTGTTTACTTGGATTTTCAGAAGGCCTTCAATAAGGTGCTGCATATGAAGCTGCTAAATAAGATAGGAGCCCATGGTATTAGAGGCAAGGTACCAGCATGACTAGAAGATTGGCTGACTGGTAGAAGGCAAGGAGTGGAAATAAAGTAAGCCTTTTCTGATTAGCTGCCAGTGACTAGTCGTGTTCCACAGGGGTCGGTGTTCGGTCCGCTGCTTTTAACATTACATGCTGGATGATGGAATTTATGGCTTTGCAGCCAAGTTTGCAGAAGATATGAAGATAGGTGGAAGAGCAGGTTGTGTTGAGGAAGCAGGGATTCTGCAGAAGGGCTTGGACATTGGGAGAGTGGCCAAAGTGGGAAATTGTATAAAGCGTAGCAAAGTGTACGGTCATGTACTTTGGTAGAAAGAATAAAGGTGTAGACTATTTTCTAAATGGGGATTCAAAAATCAGAGGTGCAAAGGGACTTGTGAATGATGGTGCAGGATTCCCTAAAGGTTAATTTGCATCTGGTTTGATCCTATGGGTGCTATCTTAAGGAGTTTGTACATTCTCCCTATGACCACGTGGGTTTCCTACCACACTCCAGAGACATTTAGGGCAGCACGGTAGCATAGCGGTAGAGCTACTGCCTTACAGTGCAAGAGACCCGGGTTCGATACGGACTGCGGGTGCTGTCTGTACAGAGTTTGTACGTTCGCCCCGTGACCTGCGTGGGTTTTCTCAGATCTTCGGTTTTCTTCTACACTCCAAACACGTACAGGTTTGTAGGTTAATTGACTTGGTATGAATGTAAAATTGTCCCTAGTGTGTGTAGGTTAGTGTTACTGTGTGGGGATCATCGGTCGTCATGGACTCTTGTGGGCCGAAGGGCATGTGTCTGCGCTGTATCTCTAAACTAAACGCAGGTTTGTAGGTTAATTGACTTTGGTAAAATTGTACATTGTCCCTAGTGTGTAAGATAATGCTAGTGTAATGGGCGATTGTTGGTCGGCGCAGACTCTGTGGGCTGAAGGGCTTGTTTCCACACTGGATCACTTAAGTCTAAAGCGATGATGGTTTAACATACGAGCTGTGTTTAAAGGCTCTGGACCCGGACCCATAGAAATATGAGTGGGGAATGATTCCAGTAATGGGTGAGGCTAGGGCCCTAGGGCACAGATGCAGAGTAAAAGGACAAACCTTTAGAATGGTGATGAGGAGAAATGTATTTAGCCAGAGGATGGTAAATCTGTGGAATTCATTGCTAAATTAGGCATTTTTAAAGCAGCAATTAATAGGTTCTTGATTAGTAATGGTATCAAAGGTAATGGGGAGAAGGTAGGAGAATGGGGGTGAGGGAGAAATAGATCGAATGGCAAAGCAATGAGCCAAATGGCCTAATTCTCCTCAGATTGACTTATGTAGCAATGTTACAAAATTTTGAGATTTTAAAAATAAAGTCTGCAATTTATCCCATCAGATAAAGCATAAAAAGAAGTTTAATTTGACACCTAATTCACTTTCATATCTTCCGTATTAAAGAAGTTATGGCCATTTTCATACTCGGAAATTAGCATCTTGTTCCCTATTGCTTTTCCATTGACTTAACACAAAAGCTGTGATCGAGGACAGTTAAAAGCCCATAACTTTCTTAAAAATTAAGATAACTGAAATAAATTTTCAGTTATTATAGATTGAAGCATCCTGAAACAAATATGAAACAATCTTACTTAGAAGACATGAAAGTAAAGCATGTAATTAGTTAGTTACCTAATTGTAGCTAATTACAAAATGTAATTACTAGATCTAAACATCTATCAATTTCTTAAGAATAGATTAACATTTTTAAATAGCCTAAGTGTCCAAATAACATTCACACAATAATTCACAATATAACATAATTTTTAAATCTCATTGTCATGAATTTACAGGCCAAATGGAAGGAATTGAATGTTTAATACCTGTAAATTAATGGGCATTTAAATCATCTTGTGAGTGAGAATTTTCTGGAACGCGATCTTTTGGAACGTTGATTTGCGGTGAATTTAACCCCGTATTGGCATGAAAAATACTGCCGTTAGTTCGGGGAATAAAATCACCGTGTCGCATGAAAAAATGTGAATTAAAGGCTTCTTGAGAAGCACTTTTATACATTTAAAGAAACCACTTTCGTTTACCTGTCCCGTGTGTGAAATCCGTCCCCGTTATCGGCGTTGACGCTTCAGGAGCTGCTTTTAAAATTACTCTAGCGCTGACATTGACGATTTAATAAAAATAAAAAATACACAAAATGCCACAAGGAACGATTCTTCAGCCAACGCTTGTACTCCAACAAAATATTAACCAGGACAAGGGAGGAGAAACCCGTGTTTTAACCCCGCCCCCCACTTAAAGGCGCCAAAATCGCGCACACGGCCAGTGGCAGAATTACAGCGCGACTGAAGGTAAGTTTTGTAACATACCTAACTTATGTACCCCCCCCCCCCAATGCACACGGAGGAAACCCATGCGGTCACAGCAATATACAAACTCCATACAGTAGGCACCTGAGGTCACGATTGAACCCAGCTCTCAGGCACTGTTTATTCATCCAGTGAGGAACAGGGCATTGAGTACAGGAGTGTTGGTGCCAAGGTGAAAGATAGCAGAAATATCCAAATTGTATGCACATTGCTTATAGTTAAATGGATTGATGGATATGACTGAAAGGCATAGTTTAAGCCTGGTCCAGGTACACCTGTGACAATTCAAATATATTGTCAAGCGTTAACTTCTTCAGGAGCTTAACATTGGAAACAATCATAAACAAAAGTAGAGATCCTGATTTCAGTCAAATGAAAATGTCTTACGAAAACTGTTGAACATCGTCGCATCAGCACTTCTCTGTCAACACCTGGGTATGAGGGAGTTAACTTCGGTTCAGGGAATAAGAAATTTCTTGTATTATCTTCATAGTTTGCTAATGTTTCATTCACTAGAGCCAGAAAATGAAAATAGTGTTAGTCTTTTGACTGCAATTTGCAAGTTTACATTGTATTGTATTCAATTTATTCTCGTTATCTCATAAGAGACAACAAAATGGATTTTCCTTACAGTCATGTATCATAAAAATAAATAATAAATCAATAAAAAAATAAAAAATAAAAAAGCACAAACACAGAAGTCCACGACACAACATAACCCCACAGCGGCACCAAAGTTAAGGAAGGTACCATAGTCCAGCCAGCCTCCCCGCCGATCTTCCCTAGATGTTCACCCGTAGTCGGGGCCTCCCGAGCACCCGCAGTCGCCGCCACGGGCGGCCCGATGCTCAGGCCCTCTCGCCGGGAACGGTGGAACCCCGACGGAGAACATCCTCAGCGGCCCGGACCTCCAAATCAGCCACCTCCCACCGGAGTCCACGGCTCCCGAAGTCCACAGGCCGAGCCGTGCGGAGTCGCAGGACTCCGCGATGTTGGTCAGCGCCGCCTGCCCATCTGTGGACTATTGCCAATGATTGTTCATATGGTTTTAATGAAAGAAAATAAATATCATCATTGTTTCATTGTCTTCAGGTGTAAATCACGACTAATTTGGGTTAGCAATGCTTTATTGCATGGCTGCATTGAGGTGCAAAGTGGAATTCATGTTTAAGTACAGCAGCAGGACTATATGAAAGGAGGAAGCTCAAAACAGCAATTCTCCAAACTGCAGTAGCTTGTCCAATTGATGCTTAATGCTGCAAGATGAAATTGATGAATACTACATTCATTTCAGACGACAAATCCATATTTGACTCAGAAATACAAGAATAAACCTGAATCACTACTTTGGCAGCCGACATATTTCATCAGATTAAACAGGAAAAAATGTAGCCCTAGAATGATGCACCCATTAGACAATAGACAATAGGTGCAGGAGTAGGCCGTTCGGCCCTTCGAGCCAGCACCGCCATTCAATGTGATCATGGCTGATCATCCGCAATCAGTACCCCGTTCCTGCCTTCTCCCCATATCCCCTGATTCCGCTATCTTTAAGAGCCCTACCTAGCTCTCTCTTGAAAGTATCCAGAGAACCGGCCTCCACCGCCCTCTGAGGCAGAGAATTCCACACTCACAACTCTGTGTGAAACGGTGTTTCCTCATCTCCGTTCTAAATGGCATACCTCATATTCTTAAATTGGCCCTGGATCTGCTCCCCCAACATCGGGAACATGTTTCCTGCCTCTAGCGTGTCCAGACCCTTAATAATCTTATAAGTTTCAATAAGATCCCTTCTCATCCTTCTAAATTCCAGAGTATACAAGCCAAGCCGCTCCATTCTCTCAGCAAACTATAGTCCCGCCATCCTGGGAATTAACCTTGTGAATCTACACTGCACTCCCTCAATACCAAGAATGTTCTTCCTTAAATTTGGAGACCAAAACTACACACAATACTCCAGGTGTGGGCTCACTAGGGCCCTGTACAACTGCAGGACCTCTTTGCTCCTATACTCAACTCCCCTTGTTATGAAGGCCAGAGCCAGATTTACCATTAGGCTTTATAGGCTGAAGCCTAGGGCCTCGAAATCTAAGGGGCCTCCGGCTAAGGCGGGACTCGAAATTAACGGTTGCCCGGGTGCCAATGGCACCTAACGTCCCGCCGGGCAACCTAAAAGTTGTGTCATTTTGCCCGGCTTGGCAAGCACCCAGGACACCTGCCGTTCAACTCTGAGCGGGCCGCCCCCCTCTCTATCTCTCTTTCTCTGTCACTCTGTCTCCGCCCGCCATCCGTATCCGGGCCGCCGGGTCTCCGCACTCCTCATCCGCCGGCACGGCCGACCGCCTTGCACATGTGTACTGCTACGGCCAGCACATCCTCCCCCTGCACATGCGCACAACCACGGCCAGCACATCATTGGCCGTCCTGCACATGCGCACTACCATGACAACTGGTCGGCGCTGGGCACTTTCTCCCTCGCTTTGAATTGTGGGAGATCTGGCCGCCATTGCTGTCCGGTCGCCGCCTCGCCGCGACCTCTGAAAACCAACGCAGAATCACTCCCTGGAGCTGGAGCTGGAGTAACTCCCTGGAGTAATTCTTGCTTCTGGTTTCCTGGTCCTCCAAAAATATTCCAAATATTCTAAATGGAATTTAAACTGGAGGTGGTGGAGGGTCCATCACCAAACTCTGAACAATAACAGCCTATTGCATTTTATCTATATATATATATATATATATATATATATATATAGTCTATGGTATATAAACACACTGAACTTTTATCTCCTGTTCTGTATTATGTTTACATATTCTGTTGTGCTGCAGCAAGCAAGAATTTCATTGTCCTATCTGGGACACATGACAATAAAACCCTTGACTTAAGCAAAAGAGGGTTCTTGTGGAAAAAAGAGCTACCTTAAATTTAGTTGCGTCTGTTTGGTTAACTATGGTAGGGTGAAGACTATTCCATGCTTTAATTGTGCGGGGGAGCTCCATGGAGCAGCCAGCAACACTGGATAGAAGAAATTGGGTGACGTTTCGGGTAGAGACCCTTCTTTAGACTCCCTCTAGTTTTAGTGTTTTAGTTTAATTTAAACTTACAGCGTGGAAACAGGCCCTTCAGCCCACCAAGTCCACCCGTACACTAGTTCTATCCCTCACATTAGCGACGCAAGTCAAGAGTGTTTTATTCTCACGTCCCAGTTAGAACAATGAAATCCTTACTTGCAGCAGCACAACAGAACATGTAAACAAAGTACTCATATATATATATATATATATATGAGTACTTTGTTTACATGTTCTGTTGTGCTGCTGCAAGTAAGGATTTCATTGTTCTAATATATACCCACACACACACAATTTCCCTCCTGGGATGAATAAAGTTCTATCGTATAGTATCGTGTGTGTAGGAAGGAACTGCAGAAGCTGGTTTAAACTGAAGATAGACACAAAAAGCTGGAGTAACTCAACAGGTCAGACAGAATCTCTGGAGAAAAGGAAAATATTATGTTTTGGGTTGGGTCTGAAATAGGTTCCTGCACACCTTTGGATGTGGAAGGAAAACAAGAGCACCCAGAGAAAACCCAAAGGGAAAAGGAGCAAACTCCATACAGACAGCACCCATATTCCGGATCAATTCCAGGTCTCTGGCACTTTTAGGCAACAATTTTATGGCCAATGTACTGCCCCATAGTCTTGAACTGAATTAAAACATACAGTATCTGTAAAGGGGGACATAGCATCACTTGGAGATTTCAGACTGAAAATTTATATTTTCATTTTTTTAGTAACCAAAGTTATCAACATATAATTTTTTGTGTGTTGGAAAACAAAATATAGTGGCACAGCTGGTAGACTTGCTGCCTCGCACGCCAGCGATCTGTGTTTGATCCTGTCCTCGGGCACTGTCTGTGTTGAATTTGCATTCTCCCTGCAAGCGTGTGGGTTTCCTCACACATCCCAAAGAAGCATTGGCTTTGTGGGTTAACTTGTCTCTGTAAAATTGCCCCTAATGTGTAGCGAGTGGGTGAGGAAAGTGTGATAACAGAACTTGTGTGAATGGGTAGACAAAAATGCTGGAGAAACTCAGCGGGTGAAGCAGCATCTATCGAGCGAAGGAAATAGGCAATGTTTCGGGTCAAGACCTTTCTTCAGACTGATGTGAGGGTGGGTGGGGGGGGGACGGGAAGAAGAAAGGAAGAGGCGGAGACAGTGGGCTGAGGGAGAGCTGGGAAGGGGAGGAGAAAGCAGGGACTACCTGAAATTGGAGAAGTCAATGTTCATACCGCTGGGGTGTAAACTGTCCAAGCGAAATATGAGGTGCTGCTCCTCCAATTTACGGTGGGCCTCACTCTGGAAGAGGCCCAGGACAGAAAGGTCAGATTCGCAATGGGAGGGGGAGTTGAAGTGCTGAGCCACCGGGAGATCAGGTTGGTTATTGCGAACCGAGCGGAGGTGTTGGGCGAAGCGATCGCCAAGCATGCGCTTGGTCTCACCTCGGTTCATCATAAGCTGAATAATCCAACAACATATTTGTTTGGAAGTGGAAAGAAATAATAGAAATTGCATTCATTGCAACGTGTAAAAAGAGTTGAGATACTGTATTATAATTTTGCCACATGTCATTGTAGTATGTATCATGTCTTGAATGGTGAATATGTTTAGTTTGTGACTATATTTGAAGCAGAAATAATATGTGAATGCTTCATTAAGCATAATTCCGACTGGTAACTACGCACTTCGTCCGAGCACATCATCACACATGTCATGCAAGCCGTCTTAAATGACCACCTAAACTGTCATTTGGCAACCTAAAAAGCTGCCAAGGTTGCCCGGCTGACAACAGAGAAAAAAAAAGTGAGAGCCCTGCAAGGTGTATAATATTTTTGACATTGTCATAGCATATGTAAGAAGGTCTGTCACAACGCACTGTAGTCTCTAAACAACCCTTCAGTGATTTTCCTTGCCCTCCATTTCAGAATAATAGTTTTTTTAAGCCGATAACGCGACACTAGCACTGGCAATAAATAAATAAATAAAAGTGCAGCTCTCCATCTCCTTATCTCATTGGCCACGCTCTGCTGCAAATAGGTGTCAATCTGGTGGACTCTTCCATCTTCCTCTAGTCGTGGGGGTGGGGGATTGGGAGGGGCTAATGTTATTGCAATCCTTCATCTAAATCATTAATATATATTGTAAATAACTGCTGTCCCAGCACCGAGCCTTGCGGTACCCCACTAGTCACTGCCTGCCATTCTGAAAGGGACCCGTTAATCCCTACTCTTTGTTTCCTGTCTGCCAACCAATTTTCTATCCATGTCAGCACTCTACCCCCAATACCATGTGCCCTAATTTTGCCCACTGATCTCCTATGAGGGACCTTATCGAATGCTTTCTGAAAGTCCAGGTACACTACATCCACTGGCTCTCCCTTGTCCATTTTCCTAGTTACATCCTCAAAAAATTCCAAAAGATTAGTCAAGCATGATTTCCCCTTCGTAAATCCATGCTGACTCGGAACAATCCTGTTACTGCTATCCAAATGTGCCGCTATTTCATCTTTTATGATTGACTCCAACATCTTCCCCACCACCGATGTCAGGCTAACTGGTCTATAATTCCGTTTTCTCTCTCCTGCCTTCCTTAAAAAGTGGGATAACATTAGCTACCCTCCAATCCACAGGAACTGATCCTGATTCTATAGAACATTGGAAAATGATCACCAATGCATCCACGATTTCTAGAACCACTTCCTTACGTACCCTAGGATGCAGACCATCAGGCCCTGGGGATTTATCAGCCTTCAGCATTTGTGCTAGGAAAAATGTGGAACTTTTCACATATTTGCTAAATGAACCAGTTATTTGTCATGTAGGAAGAAATTGGAAGATATTAGCTATTGATTTTTTCTGGAGTGTCGGAGGCTGAGGGGAGACCCGATAGAAGTATATAAAGTTAGGAGAGATCTGGATAAACAGAACCTCTTTGCCAGGGTGGAAAAGACAAAGTCTGGAGGGCTTAACTTTAGGGAGGGGCAAAATTTAACGAAGAGGGGTGGGACAAGTTTTTGCAGAGTGGTGGGTGTGTGGAACGCACTGCTAGAAGTGATGGTGGAGGCAGATAGGAGTGGCATTTAAGAGGGTTCTAGATAAACACATGGATATGCTTGGACATGGACCATGTGCAGGCAGAGGAGATTAGTTTAACCCGACACCATGTTCGGTAAGGACATTGTGGGCTGAAGGGCCTGTTCCTATGATTTGTATTTTGTTCTCTAAATCATGATTTGAGCAAAATATAATCCCCAAAAATGTAACAAAAAGTAAATGGTGAGAACACCTTTAAAATCCTGTACATATGTTGGAGATCAAATACAACCTGGGTGACTGCTTTGTAGGATACCCAGGACCAGTCAAGCATGATAATGAACTCCTGCTTACTTGTTATTTTGTTTCTATATCTCAATCCAATTCTGATTCTCCTATATTCACCCTTCTACAATGTTCTTGTGAAGAGCAATGCAAGAACGATGAATGGTACCTAATCTTTGGATTGGATATGTCACTGCTTTCCAATTCAGCTATGCTAGATCACACTATTGGCAAGCTGGCAGTTCTGCAAGCTGCCTGGTAATTTCAGTTTGTGTAAGCATATTCTGAACTTTGAATATGCTGGAAGTCAGATACTGGTACACCACATCTTTCACTTTGCCATGTGCTTACCAGTAAATCTGGGGGATTACATAACATACCAAGGTGAGGGACCAGATACACTTTGTTTCTGACTTCCAGCTTTGCATCACCTGCAGCTGAGCTTCAAGCAAGGTCCCATGAATGGCATCAACAAACTTCTGTAATAGAAGCTGAGTAGTTTGTGTTTTTTGAAAAGTTTAAATTAATACTAATATTTTACATAATTTCCATAATGCATATGTAATTGGATTAATATAAATAAAAACATTAAGAATCATTTAAAATTACATTAAACATGTAAATTGCTTAAAATATTAATATTTAAGTGAAGATAGACAAAATTGCTGGAGAAACTCAGCGGGTGAGGCAGCATCTATGGAGAGAAGGAATGGCTGACGTTTCGGGTCGAGACCTTTCTTCAGACTGTTCAGTATTCAACAGCATCTGCAATTCTGTCTTAAACATTTCATCCACTGCAAAATCTCCTCAAGGTATGTCCACTTTGAAGAAATTCTCCTCTCTGTGAACCTTCTCTCCATAGATGTTGCATTTTTATCTACCTTCGACTTTTCCAGCATCTGCAGTTCTTTCTTAAATATTTAAGTGATTTGATTTTATTGTTATAAATATGTTTCTTTTTAATTATTCCTAAATGTCTCCCATCCTTGGAGACATTTAGAAACAACGCAAAAGACCACTGACTGCAGAGGTTCATAATTGGCTGTGGGAACAGAAGAAGGGTCTTGACCCGAAACGTCACCCATTCCTTCTCTCTAAAGCTGCCTGTCCTGCTGAGTTACTCCAGCTTTTTGTGTCTATCTTCTTAATTTGTCACCGGTGGACATCTCTATTTTTGCATTGGGAGGATGTCAGTAGCTGTGCAGCTGAAAAAGGCAAGAGGGACCGGAGAGGCTAAAACAGGGGAAGCTTCGGCTGGGTCCAATGTGATCGGGCTTACTGAATTCAACAATCTCAGATGTTAAACATTTCTCATTTGTTTTAGATTTATAGCTCCATAGTACTTTCCTTTGATAATTTCAGATAATGATTCTTCTCATTAAAAATTATACATTGACACATTGTTGCATTTGTAGCGGGAACTTGCAGGAGTCCAGCCAAAAACTAAGCGGACAAGAGTTGTGTGCACGAGACGTGTTTATTCTCTCCAATACATCTCCCTACTCCCTCAAGGTCACGGGCATTGCCCAGCTTAAATACCCCTTCAGATACCAACCCCGTGACTAGTGCCTCCCACACTGAGATGCCGTCCTCCAGAGCAGAGGGTTCGTTGTGCTCGTGGCTTGCCACCAGGTGCCGCCACATGACACCCCCAGAACCCGAGGCGCCGAACGAGGCGGCCAGAACGCGTAGATACCACCCCACGACCCAGGGGTTTATCGGTTCAACAGAATCGCCGGGAGCCCGGGACGGCAGACGCCAGTGCAACAGGGCGGTTGAGCAACCTGGACTGGCTCGCTCAGATCCAAGTGTGCCGGTTTCAAACGAGCCACGGACACAGTTTCGCGCCAGCCTCCCATGTCCAAATCAAATGTAGTAGGCCCGTCATACGGGCGCTGCAAGGACAACCTGAGGGAGTCACGGCGAAGAAAGACATATGGGCAGCCCATCAGCAGCAGAGGCTCATGAAACGGGGCCACTCCATGACGCGACATTTGGGACAGGAGACAGGGTGCGGACCCTCTCCCGCAAGCGGATCAGCACCGATGACGGCAGTTCCTGAGACCCATCAGCAGCAGGGACAAACTCCCTGGGGACGGGGAGCGGAGCACCATACACCAACTCAGTGGAGGACGATGACTGATCCTCCTTGGGGGCCGTCCGAATGGCAACTCGTCCATCCACCCAGGGCCCATGAGACGAGCCTTCCGGGTGGCCTTCAGACAGCAGTGGAACCGCTCCACCAACCCATTTGACTGGGGATGGTATGCTGTCGAGTGTTGGAGCTGCGTCCCCAACAGGCGGAGCATGGTTCAGACGTGAACTGGGCGCCCCGGTCGGACGTGATGTGAAGTGGAACCCCAAAGCGGGCAATCCAAGTTTCCACGAGGGCATGAGTGCACGACTGGGTTGAAGTGACCGTGAGCGGGATGGCCTCCGGCCACCGGGTAAAACGGTCAACCACCGTAAGCAGGTGCAAAACACTCCAGGACGGAGGCAGTGGCCCCACGATGTCCACGTGTACATGATCGAACCGCCGGCGTGGCACTGCAAAGTCTTGAACGGGCGCCTGGACGTGTCGATGCACCTTCGATGTCTGGCACGGGATGCACGCCCGGGCCCAGTGACCTACCTGCTTCCATAGTCCGTGCCACATATACCTTGCGGCCACCATTGCGACTGTGGCCCAGATGGATGGGTGGGCCAGCTCATGGATCACCTGAAACATGCGATGGAGCCGGAAGGGACAATGTATCTGCCACAAGGTTGCATTTCCCGGCGATGTGTCGGACGTTCGTTGTATACTCGGAAATAGCCACCAATTGGCGCTGCTGGCGGGCAGACCAAGGATCCGAAACCTTGGCGAAAGCAAACGTGAGGGCCTTGTGGTCCTTGAAGGCTACAAACGTACGGCCCTCGAGGAAGTACCGGAAGTGCCGCACTGCTAGGTGTAAGGCACTGGTCGAAAGCAATAAGGAGACGGCTAAAGAAGGCGAGAGGCCGCCAACGGCCGTTAACCGACTGTTCCGAAACGCCGCCGACCGCAGAGTTCGAGGCATCCACTGTAAGGGCAGTGGGGGCGTCGGCAGACGGATGCATGAGCATAGTCGCCCGAGCCAAGACCTCCTTTGTCCCTTCAAACGCCGCCATGGTAACAGCGTCCCACTGTATCTCCCGTTGCTTGCCTGTCAGCAACTGGAAAAGCGGCCGCAAAAGTTTGGCAGCCACCAGAACGAACCGGTGGTTAAATGTGACCATCCCTATGAATTCCCGGAGGCCATGTACCGTAGCAGGCCTTGGGAACTGGCGGATTGCCTCAACTCTGTCCGGCAGAGGCACTGCTCCGTGCCCCAGGAAGTTGATGGCCTGGAGGCCGAACTGGCACTTGCTAGGGCTAATTACGAGGCCATGGTCACTGAGGTGCTGGAAGAGTAGACGCAGGTGGGCGCAGTGTTCCTCTCGCATAGCGACTTTGCACAAGTATGTCGTCCAAGTAGACAAACAGGAAGACGAGCCCGCGCCCCACGGTGTCCATCAGGCGCTGAAAGGCCTGCGCGGCATTCTTGAGGCCAAAGGGCATTCGCAGGAACTCGAACCCTAATGGGGTGATAATTGCCGTCTTGGGGACATCCTCTGGTCGCACGAGGATTTGGTGATATCCCCGGACTAGGTCGATCTTAGAGAAGAACCTGGCCCCAGCCAAATGGGCTGAGAAGTCCTGTATGTGGGGAATGGGGTAACGGTCAGCGGTTAGAAGAATTAGAATTAGAATTAGACTTTATTAATCCCCGTATTCAGGAGAAATTCAGATGTCCTTGCAGCACACTAATAAAATACAACATAGTATTAAAAAGAAGTTCAACACCAAAACATCCCCCCACAGTGGTTCCCACTGTGGGTGAAGGCACAAAGTCCAGTCCCCATCCTCTTGTCCACCCAGAGTCGGGCCCACTGAGGCTTCCACAGTCGCCGCCACGGCGCCCGATGTTCTCACCGGGTGATGGTACTCCGGCATCGGGAGAACCCCAGTGGCTTGGGGTACCAGGAACGACCACCTTCCCACCGTTATGGCCTCGTTAAGGCGGTGGTAGTCCCCTCACGGCTTCCAGCCGCCGGAAGCCTTCGGCACCATGTTCTGCGGGGAGGCCCATGGGCTGTTGGAGCGTCGAACAATGCCGATGGGCTGTTGGAGCGTCGAACGATGCCCATGGCCTCCATGCTCCGAAACTCCGCCTTTGCTATGGGGAGCTTGCCGGGAGCAAGCCTGCGGGCGCGGGCGTGGAGCGGTGGACCCGATGTCAGAATATGGTGCATGACACCGTGCCTCAGGCTGGCCGAGCCGAACTTGGGGGTGACAATGTCCAGAAACTCAGCCAGTACCTGGACTTAGACATTGTCCACCGTCGCTATGGGGTTGCTGACAGGCGCAGTAGAGCGCAAGGAAATCTTCTCGAAAGTTGATGCATGGACGAGACGTTGGCCCCTCATGTCCACAAGGAGCGACTGCGCCTGCAAGAAATTTGCGCCCAGCAGCGGCTGGGCCACATCCGCGATGATGAATGACCAGGTGGAATGGCATGCGCCGAATATGATGGGAACCATGCGGATACAATATGTGCGGATTAAACTGCCATTCGCAGCAGTTAACGGGGGGCCCCTCTTACCAGCATGAATGTCCAGTCCAGATGGAACCCGAGCCCCCGAGCGCCGGTCCCAGACGTACAGGCGATGGATCCTGCCAGCCACCGCGGTGACTATCGGCAGCCACCAATGGCGTTTCCCGGAAACGAACACGGCTGGCAGCATTGGCGGGCTGCTGAACCCTAGCATTGGTGGTAAAAACACCATATTCTTTTACTGGGATCCTGCTCCGCCATCCTCCTCTCCTGTGCCACTTGGCTTGTCTGTGGCTCTTGTGGGCGTGGTCTTGGGTCACTGGGCCTTCCAGGGCACTGAATCGATCCGGTCCAGCGATTCCGGGGATTCCAGCGACTCCAGTGATTCCAGCATGCCCACTTGCTGCTGGTCAGACAGCCACAGCTCATCGGCGTGCGGCATGCGCCGCTAACCGGATCGGATCTTCAAAGCTCTCTCCCGAGAGCTGCCGGCGGATGTCGCGCAGCAACTGCTGCAGGTAGGTAAATTCAAACAGCGGGCTCATGAGCTGTTTGCCCATGAGCATGAGCATCTCGCTCATTAGGGCCAAGGGACTCTGGTTGCCGAGCCCGCCCATGTTGAGGACCTGACAGGCGCGATGCATACGGCTCGGCCCATAGATCCGGAGCAGCAGCTCCTTGAGGCTTGTGTACGTACCCGCCACCGGCGGATTATCCTGGTAAGGAACGACCCGACTGACCGTCTGCTGGTCAAGAGCGCTTACCACATAATGGTAGCGGGTCTCGTCTGTCGTTACGTTATGCCGCGGATGCAGATTTGGGACTCAGCCTGTTGGAACCAAACCCCCGGCTGCGAGGTCCAAAATGTAGTCAGCTTTAGGGAGACCAGTGTAGCAGGGACTCGTAGGAGTCCAGCCAAAAACTAAGCGGACACGAGTTGTGTACACGAGACGCGTTTACTCTCTCCAATTCAGCTCCCTACTCCCTCAAGGTCACGGGTGTTGCCCGGCCTTAAATACCACTTCAGATACCAACCCCGTGACTAGCGCCTCCCACACTGAGACGCCGCCCTCCAGAGCCGAGGGTTCGTTGTGCCCGTGGCTTGCCACCAGGTGCCGCCACACCTTATCCTTTCTTTCTTAACTTTCACTGCAATGTCTTTTTGCTACTTGATCTCACCTACCTTCCACCCGAGTAGAGCATTTCCACTGAGTTCCTATCTACACTTTTTTTTGTGTAGAACTTCTTTAACTTTTATCAACACTGAAAGGCCATTCAGCTGAAATATCAACACACTTTGTTTAAAATATTTCCCCATACTTTGTCGGACCTGCGAACTAATTCTAGCCATTTTTGTTTTTATTTCAGATTTACTACATCTATGTTATTTTGCTCCTCACCTCTTTTGTGACTTTAATCTTTAAGTGCTGCACTTCTGATCTAATCAATTCACATCGTTAACTGTAAGAGCTTTAAGCTCTTGAATTTCCTCCATACAGATCTTCATTACACCATCTCCTTTTTCAGACATTACTCTTTGACAACGTTTTCAATAGTTAATCCTAATGCTTACACAGCAGGCTAGTTGTAAATTTAGTGAGATAATTTTCCTGCATTGGGATGTTTTACTACTTTAAAGGTGCTAAATATATGCAAGTTGTTCCAAGTTTCATGAGCTCATCAGTAAATTGTTAGTCATCAATCATGCAAAAAAAATGCCAACAATTCATTCATGTATCTGCAAATGCACTGTGGCTAAAAATAATTGAAATCTGAGCAAACTACATCTGCCCTTTAAAATAAAAACTTGGAAATATTGCTGTACTTCAATAAATAATAATACCTGAAGGAGTGAACTGTACTAATTCGAATTTTGTATCATCACCTGAAAGAAAATGAAATATCATTAGCAAAGTTTTAAAAGTTGTGGAGATAAATATTTTAAATTAAAAAAAAAGCACAAGGAATATATATTTGTCTTCATAAATGCAAAATTAATAAATGTTCCTATTTATGTTATCACTTGGCCTAGCAATTCCTATATACTCTTAGTGCTGTGATATTTGGTAATTTTCAGAGTGGATTTCTATTGCAGTGAGTTAAACCATGTCACACTGTAAATTCAATTAGGCATTTTCATTTTCAAATCACTCATGAATTGATTATATGATTTGCACAAACATGCACATGGAACGGTCTATCAACGTACGTGCGTGCGTGTGTGTGATTTTGCCAGACGACGAAACAGGAAAGTGTTTACATATTTCAGTCAAGATTTTCCTTGTGATTTTAGAAATCCACTCCTCTGTACATTTGGTACATTATTTTCCCGACTTTTTTAATTTAAATTGTTGACCAATCTGACCTTTTTTTTCCTTTAAAAAAAAAATCTAACTACTGCCCAGCTGCTGACGTTACAATATCAGTGACATTTTTACATCTTCTGGTAGAAATTTTCCTTATGATTTCAAAAATCCAAGCCTCTATAAATTTGGTCCATTATTTCCCGAGATATTTACTAAAATTTATCACCAAACTGACATTATTTTAAAATATTAAGGTTGCCCAGCTGCTGACCTCACAATGCCTTTCCTCGTGGCCCCGCCCACCCCCGCTCTGGATTAATGCAGCTGCTAACGCGCATGCGCAGTTTTCCATGAGGTACGTTAGCCCACCCACCTGTTCTTCAAAAGGCGCAGAAAGATCGAGAACGTTCTGCAGCAAAGATCCTACAGTTCAGCTGTAGGATCTTTGTTCTGCTCAATCGCGAGGTCAGCGGCGTTCACGCGCTGAAGCTTCTCCGCGCTCCCGTGCAGCTTGTGAAGCCCCGCCCATCCATCGCCCGCCCGCTCACTCAGTTGCCGGTTTCCAGAGTCAAGCCGGTGCTGTCTCTCTCCGTTGTTCGCAGCCCACTCACTCGCCTCTTCTCACCTCCTCCCCTCACCTTCCTCCCTCTCTCTCTCTCTCTCTCTATCCGTCACAGGGGACTACCTCCTCTGCCCGCTGCCCGCTGCCCGATACTCTGTAACGCTGGCGGAAGCTTTTGGCAGTCCTCAGCAAAGAGCCTATAGCGCCCTATAGGATCTTTGGTCCTCTGATCGCTCTGGGCCCGCGCGGGACACTGCGACCTGCCGCCCCACCCCACACTCCCCTCTTCCCCCTTCTCCCCTTCCCCCACCCCACTCCCTGTCTCTTGCACTTCTGTCTCTGCCCCTTTCTCTCTGTCTCTCCCCATTCTCGCTCTGCCCTCACTCTCTATCCCCCTCCCTCTCTAGACGCGCCTGCGAGTTGGGGGCTATGCGGCAGTGGATAGAGCGGTTATGGGGTAAAAGGAGCAAATTAATAATATTAATATAATATCAAGGGGGGTAGTCAGCATGTGTGCAGGGGGGGTAGTTAGTGTATGTGCGTGTGGGGGTGGTCAGTGCGTGTGACGCCGCATGCCCCCCCACACAACCGCACGTTGGAGGAACAGACCCAACGGGTCTGCACTTGGTCTAGTATACTTTTAAAAGTGTGTGATTGTGTGTGTGCGTGTGCGTGCGTGTGTGTGTGTGTGTGTGTGTGTGTGTGTGTGTGTGTGTGTGTGCGTGTGCGTGTGTGCGTGTGCCTTTGAAACGTATCTCCTCGAAAACCAGACGCAAAAACGCAGAGATTTTTACGTATTTCGGTAGGGATTTAATTTATGATTTCAGAAATCCACTCCTCTCTAAATTTGGTCAATTATTTCCCCAGATTATGAATACAATTGTTCACAAAACCTACTTTAAAAAAATATAATCGCCGCTTGCCAGCTGCTGACGTCACAATGCCTACATGCCCACCAATCGAGGCCCACCTGCCTCCTGGCCCCGCCCCCCCGCCCTGGATTAATGCAGCTGCTGTCAACGCGCATGCGCAGTTTTCCATGAGGTACATTACTCCACCCATCCCCCCCGTTCTTCAAAAGGCACAGAAAGAACGAGAATGTTCTGCAGCAAACATCCTATAGCTGGGCTCCGCTATAGGACCTTTGTTCTGCAGATCCGGAGGTGAGCTTCGCTCACGCGCTGAAGGACGTTCTCCTCACTGTCGGCGCAGCTGTGAAGCCACGCCCCACCCCCGCTCACTCAGCCGCAGGTTTCCAACTTTTCGCAGCCCACTCACTTGCCCGGCTCTCCTCCACTTCCCCGCCCCCCCCCTCCTCATCTACTCACCTCCTCCCCTTTCCTCCCTCCCTCTCTCCACGTCACAGGGGACCACCTCCTCTCCGTGTCCACGGCCCGAACGTCTGTAACGCCAGCTGAAGCCACGATCGGCTGGTCGTCCACTGCTTTTGGCAGCTCAGCAAAGAGCCTATAGCGTGCTATAGGATCTTTGCTCCTCGGATCGCTCCATGCCTCGCTCGGGCCCCCGCGACCTGCCGCCCCACTGCACTCCTTTTCCTCTTTCTCTCTCCTCTTTCTCTCTCCTCTTTCTCTCTCCTCTTTCTCTCTCCTCTTTCTCTCTCCTCTTTCTCTCTCCTCTTTCTCTCTCCTCTTTCTCTCTCCTCTTTCTCTCTCCTCTTTCTCTCTCCTCTTTCTCTCTCCTCTTTCTCTCTCCTCTTTCTCTCTCCTCTTTCTCTCTCCTCTTTCTCTCTCCTCTTTCTCTCTCCTCTCTCTCCCCCCCTCCTCTTCCCCCCTCTATCTCTCTCTCTTCTCTCTCCCTCCCCCCTCTCTCTCTCCCCCTCTCTCTCTTCCCCCTCTCTCTCTTCCCCCTCTCTCTCTTCCCCTCTCTCTCTCTTCCCCTCTCTCTCTCTTCCCACCTCTCTCTCCCCTCCTCCCCCATCCTCTCCTCCACCCCCTCTCCCTCTGTCTCTTGCCCTTCTGTCTCTGCCCCTCTCTCTGTCTCTCCCCATTCTCTCTCTGCCCTCACTCTCAACCCCCCTCCTCCCTCTCTAGACGTGCCTGCGAGTTGGGGGCTATGCGTCAGTGGATAGGGCGGTTATGGGGTAAAAGGAGCAAATTAATAATCTTAATATATCAAGGGTGGTAGTTACCGTGTGTGCGGGGGGGGGGGGGGGTAGTTAGCGTGTGTGATGCCGCATGCCGCCCCCCAGCCCCCCCCCCCGCGTTGGGGGAATAGACCCAACCGGTCTGCACTTGGTCTAGTATACTTATAAAACTCTGATCTGATCTTTCGTTTGTTCGCTTGAGAATCACATCTTTTCCAAAACCCAACGCACTAATGGTAAAAAATTTACGTATTCCGGTAGAGATTTACCTCATAGATGTCGGAAATCGCCTCAAGTGAAAATTTGATTCATTATTTCCCAATTTTTTTAAACTAAAATTGTTCACCAATCTGAGATCTTTTTAAAATCTGACGTGCTGAAGCGAGCTGAATGACGTCACAATGCCTCTGCTCCTCGCGGCAAGCTGCGCAGAATTTACAACGCGCTGCCTGCTGGGCAGTTTACCAGGAGTGTCATCACCACCCTCCCCCTCCCTCCTGTTCTTCAAAAGACGCAGAAAGAAAGAGCAAGTGGGCTCTGTTCTGCAGATCCCGACGGCTTCCGAAGGCGCTTCCGAGAGCTTCCGAGGTCACGGGCGCTCACGAGCTTCCCGGCTTGCTTTTGAAGAACTTTCTCCTCGCGGCCTGCTGTGCTGTTTCACGCGCAGCGAGTGAAGTCACCCCCTTCCCCGACCCTCCCTCACGTTGCTAACTGCTCCTCCCCGCTGCTATCCGCTTCGACTCGGGTTTCCCGTGAGATGCCGAGAGTCAGGCCCTATACTAGAGCTCTCTTTCTCACTCTCCCCGGGCTCTCAGCTTTTCGCAGCCCGCTCGCTTGCCCCCCTCTCCTCCCCTCTACTTCCCTCCCCCTTCTCCCCTCCTCTCTCTCCCCCTCCCTTCCCCTCCACTCTCCTCCCTTCTCCCCTATACTCCCTCCCCCCTCCCTCCCCCTCTAACCCCTCCTTCCCCCCCATTACCCCCCCTATCTCTCCCCTCTACCCGCCCTCACCCTCCTCCACCAACCCCCCCACCCCTCTCTACCCCCACGCCTCACCACCCCCACTCTTCAGTTAAAGTCAGGAGGGCTGCAATGAATGCAAAATGAGTTACCATTTTAGTCTTATCTAACTTTAGAATTACTTTCATCTTTGTAGAAGAACAAGGAAAATTTTACAAAGAGCTTACTGAAATCAATATAGTAGCTTGCAATGTTTAGCAGCGAACTAAATGTTAAAATACAAGTTTTTGCAAGTACTTCTTACTGCCAACAATAAGGATTGTCTGACTAATATTTTGGTAAGAGGTTATGTGCATACAATAAAATAATTATTGATTTTTATACATACATTCTAAAAAAGCAGCCACATCAGCAGGATCAATAATATCTTTCCCAAACACCTGTTGAAGTGAACATAGATAGATGAAATTGCGGCATACAAATTGTAAATGAACACATGATAAAAACAACATTGTAAAACCAAAACACAAGAAGCAATATGTGGCAAAGATTGCCAAAATCACATGGAACTAAGAGCTTATGTGGATCTAAATGAATTATCCTAATGCAGTTGCATATAACCTGCAGGACTTCATGCACAAGTTTTGTCAGGGTTGTCAACCATACCTGGAGTCAATCAAACAAATATCCAGGGTTCTGAAAGCCTAATCAAAATGGACCTAACATGAGCAATTGCTTCACCACTTACCCAGATCAGGAATGGTGTCCGAATCCAACATGAAGAAATTTTAACTCTTGTCCCTGTATTCCAGGTCTTTAGATATTAGCCCAGTAACATAATCACTATACTATGTTACCCTACTCATCATCCACCATTGTTCAATACCCAAACCTTCATTTCATTTAATGCATCAAACTTACAGCTACCTTCACTTAATTGATTGTATCCATCAGACAAATACCTAATCTTTACTCTCTTGTGGACCCTTTTTATCACATGGAAGAGAGAATAAAATGCTGCGATAATGTAGAGGACTAGAGGTTGGCCCACTGTTGGAAAGAACTTCTTAATGATCTGGCACATCTGTGCTCCTCTAACTAAATAATAGTGATATGAAGCTCAGCCTACATAGAAGAGAAAAAAAATCAATTTCATATGCAGATACGGTGATATGTCTTTGTCAATGTCTGAACAATGGGAAGAATGAATGCAATATCAAGCTTACGCCCTTGTTAAATTTAGATTATTCTTTTCTTTCATCTTCCAGGTTCTTTACTTATACAGCAAATGTCAAAATATATCCATGAGGAAAATTCCTCAGAAGGCAACATTGTTTCTGAATATGCACCAGCATAGGATTTGTAATTATTCAACACATAAATTACTGATACTTTAATAGCCTCATTTGGACAGCTGGTTGGATAGTAAAGGCTCTGTCTCACGGTGCTGCAGTCATTGGCGGTGAAGCGCGGCGTCGCCGGAAGAGGGGACCGCACGTCACCCGCGAGAGCGCCGCACGGATGCTGCGCGGGGCCGAGTGATCTCCGTACGGCCGGTTCCACGAGCTTGCGGCATCGGGTGATTACGTCATCGCGCAACGCGACTCGCTACGCGATGACGTCTTTCGGATTTCGGGGCTGTGGCGGCGGCCGTGCCGCACACCTGCCTCACTGGCGGCGGCGGCCGTGCCGCACACGTGCCTCACTGGCGGTGGCTGTGAGAGTTCGACTCACGGCGCTCGTGCCTCACTGGCGGCGGCTGTGGCGGTGACCGTGCCGCACTCGGGCCTCACTGGCGGCGGCTGTGCGGTAAGAAATTATTTTTGGACAGTGATGACTTTTTTTTAGCACCGTGGGGATAAACGCCGCACAGCCCCGGCGGTGGTCGTTTGACCGAACCCGCGGTCTCTGGTGGTCCACGAGCGGTAGATACTTCCTGTATCACCGCCAATGACCGCAGACTCGTGAGACAGGCCTTTAACCTGGAAATTCAAAACTGAGTAGTGATCCAATTTTTCATATCTTCCTTGTTTAGCCAGTAGCTATAATAACATTAAATAGTATCAGAAGGATAATCAAGTTATTCAATAAGGTCATGGTTGCACCATTTTCTTATTATAATCACATATCCTTCCGTAGAGGCAATAGCGGGGGCTTCATTTGGCCTGACTTTTTTGGGTGAACTGGGGCTGGGGACTGGACATTGTGCCTTCCCCCACAGTGGAAATCATTGTGGGGGGATGATTTTTGTATGTAATTGTTTGTAATTGTATTTGTTAGTCTGTGTTCAAGATGGCGGTCGGAGGGGAGAGTGGACGCTGGCGTTAAATTGCCGCTGCTCTCTCCTCAAATTGTGCTTCTGATTTTCTTTTTTTTGTGTTTTTGGAAGGAATTCTGTCCCTGATTTATGTATTGGTCTTTATAACCTATTTTTTTAAATTCTGATTATATGTTTTTTATAAATCTCTGTATGGTGTCCTTGAGACCTCGGTATAAGGCGCCCGTAAATAAAATCCATTATTATTATTATTATCCTTCCCTTAATATCTAAAAAGCTATCAATCTATATGTTGAATAGACTCAGTAACAGAGCACTCACAGCCTTCTTTAGGTAGATTCACAATCACCGGCCCATTATTTTGAGGTGATCTCGACTTATAGACGCCCTCGCCCAAGGAAAGTGCAACCCTTCATCTACCATCAAGTTCCTTAAATTTTTTTAAATACGATCACCCCTCATTTTTCTAAAATTAAGAGAGTATGGGCCTAATTTACTTAAGCTTGCCTTGAATGCCAAAAATGCTGCACTTTCTCTGTTCCACAATTCCTTTGATGTTGAGACTAGACCCGTACACACTTTTCCATGGCAAGGCATCTCCTGTATTCAGTTGTTCTTGCAATAAAAACCAACATGCCATTTGCTGTATCTGTTGCACCTCCATACCAACCTTCAGTAATTAGTGTTCAAGGACAACATTCAGGCACAATGATTTATTGCAAATAAGGTTTGCATTTGTACTGCAGAAGTACCAGGTTAGAACCATCTGCTTCCCTTTACATTTGATGGCATTATCATCGATGAGTCGCAGACCATTAACATACGAGGTCACCACAGACTAAAAGGTCAACAGGACCAGCCATATAAATATCCATGCCTGTAAGCCAATAGTTTAGGCATTCGAGGGCGAGTAACTCAAATCCTGACACTGCAAAACCTTTCAACCAGCTTAAGGCAGAAATGAGGAGAATGGAGCATTCTCCATTTGCCTGAATGGCAGCTCCGAAAACTCTCCAAAAGCTCATCATTCAACATAATGCAGCCTACTTAAATATCAACTAATCCATCGCCTCTGCATAACTGTCACAGCATGTACCATCCACGAGGTGCATTGCAGTTTCTCTATTAGGTTACTCAATCCAATGGAAACACAACCACTTGCAGAATTCCCTCCAATTTGCACACCATCCTGATTTACAACTGTACTCCTGGTCTATCTCAATCACTAGGGTCTACATAGTGAAATTCCATACCCATTAACACTCCAAGAGCAGCTTAACCTGAAGAACTTCAGCAGTTCACAAGGGGACCTAACTGCTACCTTCCCAAGAGCAATTCCAGATGGGAAATAAATGGCCAATAATCCCCACATCTTAAAAAAGGGAAAAATAACCCTGGTGTTTAACTAATTTATTTTAATCTTCTGCTATTTAAAAAAAATCTTTGCCTTTCTACATTTTCTACTCGAATCTGTCCACATTACGATCCACCCATTGTAAAGCTAATTTACAGTCACCAACTAATATAGCTTCAGAGGTCACGATAGAAGCTGGTTCTAAGGCAGCAACACCATCTGTTGTGCAACCATATTGCCTTTATCTTATCGCACTCTTGCATCAACTTTTTTCTGTTTCCTGTTTCTTTGGATATTTGTTAGCTGTCTTCTTCTGCTTCTCCATTTTCTTCCATCATGTTCCATCTTCTCTTGTCCCTTTCCTTTACCGTCTCCCTCCACTTCACCAGTTTCTGTTATTACTTCCTTTCTTCCCTTCCTCTATTCTTCTCTTGCTCCTTAATGCCTTTCGTGCTCCCAACCTTTATCTCCATTTCATCTGTCCCATTAACATTTACAGCCACTTAGTCTTGGTGAAATCAAACCCCCTTTTCCAATAACACTTCACAACCCTAATCTCATTTTTGGTCTTTTACAATATGCTACTAAATTTAAATTCAAGTGTTTAACCTACTGACAGTAGTTACTTAAAAAGCAAAGGTTGGCTAAACTCACCTTTTCAAATTGCAGTTTTTCATGAATAAGCAAAGGGAAAACTGGAATAACACATTTTGTTTTCCAGCGCTGACCAAGGATATTAATACTGAGGTACACATCATCTTTCCCAGGTAATATCACACCTGGACAGGTTACCTGAATTATTGGAAGGTGGGGGGCAAGGGGAAGTGGGGGGTGGAAAGAAGGTAACATTTTACTTAGTACATCAAATACTAATTTAATTATCTTTGTTATTCATGTCTAGTCATTCTTGAAAATTACAGAATCTACAAGATTAATCATTTTTGATATTAAAAGCCATTTGCAAACCTATAGACATACACGTTCACACATTTTGCAATATGAGAATCCCTATAAAGAGACTATTTGTTTTGTATGATCAGCAGTAGCAAAGTAGGCCACTTTCGGTACTCTCGTGTCCTCCACAATTAAGTAATGGCCTCCTAAGTCCCAGCATGACAAACAGCATGTGCATTAAGAAAACAATGTACAACTGGATGCCTGGATTCTCCATGCTATAATATTTATTTAATGTTCTCTCTCTTTCAACTTTTCACTTTCCTGGTGGCACGTATGCAGCTGGCTCCAGCAACTTGAAACTGCTGTCAGTTTTTGCATTACTTCCAGAATTCTGGTAAAGTTAATATATATTAAAGAAAACTAGCAGATACAAGATATAGGCCTATTGACAAAATAGTATTAACTACAATTTATCTATTTGTATACAAATGTCTTTGAGCCATTTTAACATAATAATAACTTTAATAATAATAATAATAACTTTATTTATAAAGCACTTTAAACAACCACAGTTGCCACAAAGTGCTGTACATGAGAAATCATGAACAAAAAGCTATTACAAACAATTAAAAACCATTAAAAACCGTAAAACGAAGGACTATAAAAAACACACTAAAAATTAAAAGACATTAAAAGCACTAAAAACAGGGGCAATGCCTCAGCTAGTGTCGAAAGCCAAAGAATAAAAATATGTTTTTAGGGAGGATTTGAAGATGGACAGTGAGGGGGCCTGTCTGATGTGCAGCGGCAAGGTGTTCCAGAGTGCCGAAGCAGCAACAGAAAAAGCTCTATCCCCTCTGAGCTTCCGCTTAGACCTTGGTACCTCAAGGAGCAGCTGATCAGCTGACCTGAGGCACCGGGCAGGAGCATATAGGTGGAGCAGCTCAGAGAGGTAAGGCGGGGCGAGCCCATTCAAGGATTTAAAAACAAATAAAAGAATTTTGAAATGAACTCGAAAGTGCACTGGGAGCCAGTGTAGGGAGGCCAAAATTGGCGTAATGTGCTCCCTCTTTCGAGTTCCAGTCAAAAGGCGAGCGGCAGCATTTTGAACAAGCTGGAGGCGAGCCAATGAAGCTCGTGCGACTCCAGAGTAGAGTGCGTTACAGTAATCCAGCCTAGATGTAATAAAGGCATGGATTACTGTTTCAAAATGCTCCTGCTCGAGAATGGGCTTCACCTTTGCCAGTTTCCTTAGGTGAAAGAAGCTGGACTTAACCACCGCGCCTATTTGTTTGTCTAGTTTAAAATCACCGTCCATCCTAAAACCCAGACAATGCCAGTGGACCCAAATCAACAAAGGGAGGTTCACGGCAGCCATTGGGGCCAAACAAAATCACCTCTGTCTTCTCTTCATTAAGTCCCAGAAAGTTTAAGGCCATCCAGGACTTAATGTCCTCAAGACAAGACAGAAGTGATTTTAGAGAATAGTCTTCTTCTTTCCTGAGTGGCATATATAACTGGCTATCATCTGCATAAAAGTGAAAGGAGATGCCATGCCTTCTTAAAATTGAGCCCAGAGGAAGTAGGTATAAGGAGAAGAGCAGGGGCCCTAAAATTGAGCCCTGTGGAACCCCATATACCAAGGGAGTGGAGGAGGATTCAAAGCCAGCAAGGCTTACACGCATGGTTCTGTCTGCCAGATAGGACCTGAACCATCCCAGGGCACTGCCACAAATGCCCACTTGGTGCTGTAGTCTGGAAATTAATATTCCATGGTCCACTGTATCGAAGGCGGCAGATAGGTCCAGCAAGACAAGAACCACATAATTACCTGAGTCGTTTGCCAGGAGGATGTCGTTGAAGACCCTTAGCAGAGCCGACTCTGTGCTATGCATAGCCTTGAATCCAGACTGGAAAACCTCCCGAATATTGTGCTCATCCAGGAAGAGTTTCAGCTGCGCATAAACTACCTTCTCCATGATCTTAGAAATAAAAGGCAACTTGGAGATCGGCCTAAAATTGGCCAGATCAGTTTGATCCAGGCCTGGTTTTTTAAGTAGTGGTTGCACTACTTAAATAACACATATGAAATAACACTTGCATGACTTAAGGGGAAGTGTACGTGGTACTTCCTATCCATATTTGATTGGATGATTTCAATACCCTGTTTTGTCTTTATCTAAATGCAATTAAAGTAGGATTACCATTCTTTTCCTTTGGAAAATGAGGGGGGATCTTATAGAAACTTACAAGATTCTTAAGGGGTTGGACAGGCTAGATGCAGGAAGATTGTTCCCGATGTTGGGGAAGTCCAGAACAAGGGGTCACAGTTTAAGGATAAGGGGGAAGTCTTTTAGGACCGAGATGAGAAAATCATTTTTCACACAGTGGTGAATCTGTGGAATTCTCTGCCACAGAAGGTAGTTGAGGCCAGTTCATTGGCTATATTTAAGAGGGAGTTAGATGTGGCCCTTGTGACTAAAGGGATCAGGGGGTATGGAGAGAAGGCAGGTACAGGATACCGAGTTGGATGATCAGCCATGATCATATTGAATGGCTCGAAGGGCCGAATGGCAGGCTCGAAGGGCCGAATGGCCTACTCCTGCACCTATTTTCTATGTTTCTATGTGTCTATTCTTCTGTAGCCAATCATATTATTTATAATCAGAGATGGTTGATATTGAAGGATCGTAATTCTTTCATAGAAAAAAACATGGATTTATAAGGAGGGTGTATTAAAAAAAATCTTGTATGTTATATACTCTTGTATGTTATATGCTTTTGAAATTGAATTCTGTCCTTGATTTGTGTACTGTGGTGTTTTCTTATTTAATTTATTCCGATTATGTGTTTTCTGTTTTGTTGTGATTCTATGCATTGTAAGGTGTCCTTGGGTTTTAGAAAGGTGCCAGTAAATAAAATGATTATTATTATTATTATACTCTAACTCTGCCAATTCATGTACATTGCTAGTAAGCAACCAATGACGCATCTTTCCACATAGGTAGTGATATTACAGTTAAAATAAAGATCTTGGAATTTTTGATTAACCACTATCGACCTTGATTGGGCCTACCAATCCCCTTTTGAGAATGCTTCGCTGGGAATAATTGTTTACTTGGGTGCCGGTAACTAAGGACTCGATCTTTGCATTTGATCTTAAATCAGATAACTGCCTATTGGTGCATTCTGTTTAACACAAAAGCATAACATAACGGGTAATTACTTTACTTTTACAGACATTGATTTGATTGGGATCGGTCGTTTCAAAATAAAGTTAAATTGTTTGTACTTGTCACAAAACTTAACGTCTCGTGAACTTCAAAAAGATGCAAATTTCACAAGCTTGCAATAAAAGAGGTTGCCGCGTGTGGCACTACATCACGGGTAGCACCTGTACGGTTTCCTCTGTTGAAAGGCTTCTGGAGTAGAGTGTACAGTTTAAGAAAAGCATATAATGAAGGGGGGAAAAGCAAACTGTTGGAGAAACTCAATGGGTCAGGCAGTATATATGTGCAGGGAAACAGACAGACGTTTCGCGACGGGGCTTTTCTCCAAGAGGTGAAGAAAGGTCCGGACCCGAAACGTCGTTTGAGCATTTCCCTCCACACATGTTCTAGCAGTTGTTTTTTGCTTAAGGTTCCAGCATCTGCACTCGCGTGTCTGCATAAAATGAAGGCACGTTATTGAAAAATATAAACCAATTAAAAATATGAACCTAACGGAAACTTTACAATTGTAAAAGTATAAATATTTTAAACAAGATGTTAAACAAGAATTAAAGCGCGTATGTAAAAACAACAGGCACCATTGTAAAGAGAAATTCTGGATGACCAATTGTTTCTAATATCTAGGATTTTAACAATCGCGGCATAAGTTATTTTGACAGAACGAGTCGATGGTTGCACATATTTAAACGAAACTGGTTACTGTTGATGGGAGTTTATATTTAAATGTCGCATTACTCGTCTACTAAATCTACATTTACGGTGCTGGTGTAATATTTTAATTCTGCAGTAAGTAAAGAGTTGACAATAAGTGTCTTACCGCGTGGATTTCAAGTTGAATGACGCACTTGAGAACTTTTTGAGGCATTTTACAGATTCACCAACCTGGATGAAAAACAACAATTAAAAAAAGAAATCAATGAAAATGTTTGTTATTTGGTGAGATTGAGGCATGTTGCATTCGCTACCGCTTCAGGGAGCGTCACGTTCCCTTGGTGAATTAGTCACGCCTGATACAGTCTGAACAGCAAGAAAATTAGACATTTTCAGAAAGTGGGGAACAAATTCACGTCGCCTGTGGCAAAGGGCTCTCGTTATTGATACTGTAATGAGTCATCTCATTTTCAAAAGAAAGAACGAGAATAGTCAAACTGACATTTAAAATCTAGATTTGATAATCTTTGAACAAACTAACGTCTTCAATCAGACTATCCAAATGAACATTAATGAGATCTGGAAAACTCCAACAGAAATAGTATCGATTACTATATAAATTCATTTCAACATGAATGTTAAAATGAGAAATTAATCTCAAACACAAATCAGAAAGAAGACTAGGTATTACATAGTAAAGTACAAAATGCTGGAGTATCTCGGCAGGTCAGGCAGCATCTGTGAAGGGAATGAACAGGGGGCATTTGGGATTGCGAATGGTAGGCTGGCGCTGTGCCCACCTGTCTCCTACCCGTCTCACTCGGTAGCGGGGCACGGTCGCTGTGCTGAGTCCTGGTCACGGTCCCGCTCCTAACCCCAGCCCTCCTACCCAAAGATACTAGAGGAGCTATATAATCTTTGCTCCTACCTGTCTCACTCGGGGCGGGTCGCTGTGTCCCAGCCCTAATTCCAATCCCGGGCCGCCTCCTACCCGTCTAACTCGGTAGCGGAGCCGGGTCGCTGGGTGAGGGCACCCAGCCCCTACCTGTGTCTCTCGGGGAGCCGGTTGTCACCCCCTATCTCCTGTGTCTCTCGGGGGGTCGGTTTGCTGTGCTCGGTCCCAACCCCGGTCCCAGTCCCTACCTGTGTCTCTCGGGGCCGGGTCCCAGTCTCAGCCCCAGCCCCTCTACCTGTGTCTCTCGGGGCCGGGGCGAGGGCACCGGCCGCTGCTCTCGCTCATCCGCTCCTCTAGATGTCGTTGTGGAAGCCAAAGACACCCGGTTCCCTCCGCTCTGCCGGTCGTGTCAGACGCTGTGTCTGAGCTCAAAACTATTCCCTCCGGACGGCCGACGGGCTCCCGGCTTCACTTCTCTTTGAAATAGTTTGCAAACGGGAATTAAATGAGCATCTCGGCCCGGCTAATTATCACCGTCACCCTTTGATGCCGGTTGCCATGGCGACGCACCTCTGACCCGTCTGCTGAGCGTTGATAATGGACGACGGAGATTTTTCTAAACTACTTTTATATATTTACGTGCACCAGTAATTTATCGTTTTCACTCTAGTTGGATATTCTGTGTCTTGCTCTAGGTTTTGTTGGCCCCCCTCAGCCCCGGCCCCGGCCCCAGAATGCAATGGCGCTGCTGCGGGGCCGAGGAGGCAGCGCGGCCGACATGGCGGCGTCATCCGGCTTCAGGCTCAGCTGCTCCCTGGTGGGACACGAAATGGACGTCAGGGGGCTGGTGGCCACCCTCTTCCCCGTGGGAGCCTTCGTGTCCGTGTCGAGAGACCGCAGTGCGCGGGTTTGGGTGCCCAACGGGTAAGGGAATCAGCCGGCAAGCGGCGGAACGGGGATCTCGGCGCTGCTCCCCGCCATTGCGGGCGGCGCTGCCTCCTGATGACTTGACAAGATGAGCAAAGGAGGGAGCGGCTTCAGTCCCAGTCACATAGTTCGGGTGTTTTTTTAATACACTCTTCGGTAACATGACGGTTTTGGGAAATTTATTTCGACTTCGAAGCAATTCTCAAGTTGAACATGTCCTGTAGAATGCAAGACAGAAGCCAGGAGTAGGCTGGCCACCGGTCCCTGGGCCGGTTTCTTGCACTAACCACAATATATCTTGATTTCCTTAATATTCAAAGTAATACTAGCCCCTGACTGAATGTTCAAAACCTTCATGTATAGATTATTTCAAAAAAATCACTACCCTCTGGGTAAAGAAATCTATCTTCATTTCTGTCCGTAATAATAAATCTCTTACTTTGAGACAATGACTTAGTTTAGCTGGGATTAATCTCCACTGTATCTACCCAGTCAAACCCTGGTTCAATGCTAGACTACTGTTTTCTCTGCAATATATTAATGGCTTGGGTGTGCAGAATACAATTGCAAATGACCCAAAACTTGGAGACCTATGTGAATCGTGAACCTCAAAAGTATAGATAGGTGGTGGAATAGAAGATTAGCCACGCCACCATATTGAAAGGCGGTGCAGGCTCGAAGGGCCGAATGGCCTACTCCTGCACCTAATTTCTATTAGGTGGTAAATGAAATTTGATCTTAAGAAATGTAGTATTATATTTCGTCAGTAGTTTTAGAAGAGGAATAAGTTTATGGATAGTTCTCAAAGGGCTACACAACAAAGTAAGTGTCACAAGTGTCACAGCAATTGGCAAAAATGGTAAACACAATTATTGCCTTAGAGAACAAAAGCAACCAGGTAATGATGAATTGTGATTGTTTGATATGGGCACAATTGAAGTATTATGGTTCTCTCTGAGCACCACACTACAGGAATGGTATGGTGATATTGGAGAGAAATCAGAAGGAGTTATCTAAAATTATTCAAGAGACAATGACATTAGTTGTGTCGATAGCAGTTCCCAGACGTGTGGTCAGGACCTGCACAGACTAATTGACAGGAGCACTTTCAGGCATTTTTAATCTCTCACTGCTTCATTCCAAGGTTCCCAACTTTTTGGCTTAAAAGTGGTAATTACTCAGAGCATCGTCAGCCTATGGAAATAATTTTAAATACCACAACTTTGTGCAACCCATGTCAGTCGCTTTGTTTTTATCAATAGAAACTGATTCCATGTTTCAAGAGGAATGGATCCATGCATATATTTAAATATAAAACTGTATGTCTTCTGATTATTTGTTTTACTTCCTCTATTGCTATACTTCCCATTTTAATGACCAGAAAAGGAATCAACTCTGTTATAGGGATGTAGTTATATCTTCAAATTTGTAGTAGAAATCAGGTTTTTGGTGATTGATTGCATTTATCAAGTAAAACTGAAGTTTCTTTGTTAAAGACTGTCCAGGCAACACTAGATTTAGATTCTTAACATTTTGATTTTTTTAAAACTTTATAAAGCTGCCTGTAGTTTACAATTTGATATTCACTCATTTGTAATTGGATTCTATTTCAGTTCCAACAGGGGTTTTACAGAGATGCACTGTATGAATGGGCATTCAAATTTTGTATCCTGTGTGTGTATTATTGCACCCAATGACACCTATCCTCGAGGACTGATTGCAACAGGAGGGAATGACCATAACATTTGTGTTTTCACATTGGATAGCCCTGCACCACTCTATATTTTAAAAGGTCATAAAAATACGGGTAAGAAATCTTTTTGAAAAATACTTACTTGCAACAATATGGAGATCCTCTGTGGCAATTGTAATATTTCTTCTGTGGATACATTTATTTGTTGAATTAAATTTGATCCAGCAGGATACTGATGAGATGATGTATTTGGGTTTGTTTTCAGTGTGGTTGTTTGCTAGCATTTTGCTGTTTCTGGAACTTAACCACACTGTTTTAGAATACAAAGGGTATCCGGACAGTGGTGTATTAGACATTTGCTTGGTGAAATTATTTACTTCAGGAAATACCTTCTAAAAAAATAAAAAAAATAAAAAAGTATGGATGGTAAGAAACCATGGTGGAGGAGTTATAACAAGTTGCAAATTGCATTTACATCCACGTTTGGTGTACATAAAGCGAAGTTGATGTTGTACAATACCTTTTTTGGGTGTAGTCGAAAGTACAGGGACATAATAGAAAGAACCATATACACCATAGAAACCATACTGTTGCATTGCAGCTTGGTTTTGGAACAGCTCTGCGCAAGATCGTAAGATATTGCAGAGAGTTATGGATGTAGCCCAGCCCATCTCACAGGCCAGACCTCCCACCATTTACTCTATCTGTACTTCACCCTGCCTTGGAAAAGCATCCAATATGATCAAAGACTTGTCCCACCCCATTATTCCTTCGTTGCTCCCGCCCAGCAGAAGGTGCAGAAGCTTGAAAGTATGCACCACCAGACTCGGAAATTGCTTCTTCCCCTCTATTATCAGGCTTTTGATGGGTTCTTCAATAAGCTAGGGTATTGTCCGATTCATCTCTATTCCACTGAGGATACTGGATTTTCTGTGGAATTGATGCATCACAATGCTAAGAATTATATTCTCCTCTCTGTATCGTCGGCTTTATCTATTGTACTTGAGTTTGACGATTGTATTTATGTATGGTATATCTGATCTGTTTGGATACCATGCAAAACAAAGCCTTCCACTGTATCTTGTTATGCCTTTCAATAATAAACCTAAACCTAGACAGGTATTCAATTTTGGACATCCAAGCAAAGATTTAATATAAAGTTTAAATGTTACAGGGGATGTGGTTGCACAGTTATTAAAGTGAATCCTGAGTTCTCAAGTATTTAATTTTAGTGCTGAGGAAGTTAAAGAAGATACCTTGGAGATATTCATGTTATTGTTTTAATGAGATCAAAAGTGATAGAGAGTGGCAGCACAGTGTCATAGGTGATGGAACAACTGCCTCATAACCCCAGTGAACCAAATTCAATCCCAACCTCTGGTGCAATAAGAGTGGAATTTTAGTATTCTCCATTGATCATGTGGGTTTCCTCTGAGTGTTTTGGTTTCCTCCCAAATTCCTTTATTGAGACTGGCAAGTCAATTGGCCACTGGAAGTTGTCCTTAATGAAAAGTGGTTGAATCTTCTGAGAGTTAATGCAATTGTGGTGAGAATAAATTGGAATTCATGTCGGATTAGTGTAGATGCATGCTTGATGGTGGGTGTGGACTGGATGGGCTGAAGAGCCCTTTCCGTGCTGTGTGACACTTGATTAATATTACTGAGATTGGATTTAAAAGTATCACCATGTCAAATCGTGTGAAGATAATATCATCCAACCTATCAGCATGTGCATGGGCTAGAATAAGAACCACTTAATAGTCACTTTGGAAATTGACAATCAGATAAAAACATGTAAAGTGGGATAAAAACATTTGAAAATCCTGTGGAAAATTTACTTTGTTATTGTGAATCTGAAACACTCTGGGCTCCTAACCTGCCAGTTCCCATTGACACAATTGTTCTGAAAATGTAATCTTGGGTTTTGGTTTAGTTTATTATTGTCACATGTAACGAGGTACAGTGAAAAGATTTGTTTTGCATGCTATCCAAACAGATCAGATATACTTTACATGGATACAATCAAGTCAAACTAAACAATAATAGATAGAACAAAGGGGAAGATACAGAGTGCAGAATGTAGTCCTCAGCTTTGTCGTGCATTGTGGTGCATCAGTTCCATAGTCAATGTACATATTGGGGTAGTCCCCTAGCTGATGAAGGACCGTTCAGAAGCCTGATACAACCCGACAGTATGCTTTCCGTGATGCATCTAGCAATTCGTAAGAGTCACTGGATACATGCTGAGTTTCCTCAGGATGTAGAGATGTTAGTGTGTTTTGGCTGTCATATCAATGTGGTTTCTTAGGAAGAGAACTCTTGTGCAACAGCAGAACTATCCGTAGTTCTGAAAGTGAATCTTGGAAATATAAGAAATATTCAGATGAGCTAAGATCTGGGGAAGAGAAACAGTTAATGTCAGAAATGAGGAAGTTAAAAAATATGCCTTTCATTTTGTTCATCCTCATAGCGTTATGTTTCTTTCTAGTTTTGAGTAGGTTGCTGATCTGGTTTATGAACCTTTCATTTCTGATCAAAGCTGAAAAGTTAACTGTTTCTCTTTCACTGGTGCTGTGTGACTTGCTGAGTATTTTGAGAAGTTTCTGTTTCTAATTTGGATTTCCAGCCACTGCAGTGTTTTGCTTTCTGATTAGTACATTTTTAAATGCTGATAATTTTATTTAAGTTTATATGTGGAGGATAATTATTTTCAATTTTAAAGATGACTAGACCAAGTGCAGACCCGTTGGGTCTGTTCCCGCAACGCGCGGTTGCAAGTGGGGGCTGCCTGACGTCATCGCGCAACGCCACGCGCTAGGCGTATGCCATCAAGACGCTGGGTATGACGTCAAGACGCTGTGTACGCCCGTGGAAACGCTGCGTATGCCCTCAATGCACCTGCGGGCCGACAGGCCGTTGACGCGCGGGATTTTCGGACAGTGCAGGCCGGCAGCGGAAATGCTGGCTTTTTGATCATTCTTTTTTCCTGATCTGCAGCTGTGAATCACAACTTTGCTTAATGTTAAAACTCCACAGGTGGTCAATTTTACCTGAAACTGGATGTCCAAGTAACAGGTTGAAACTAGTTCTGGTGTATGTGCAAGAACAAATGAAAATTCTTCACGGATGGGGATAGTTTATTCAAAATGTAATAAAAAATTCCACATTCCTTTCCTAAATACATTTATTTCTCTTCAGTTTGCAGTCTGTCAGCTGGAAAATTTGGTACTTTACTCAGTGGATCTTGGGATACAACATCAAAAGTCTGGTTAAATGAAAAATGTTTGATGACTTTACAGGTACATCTTATTTTCTACCTTTTTAATAATTTAGCAGTCATTATATTCTGAACTCTCAAGCTTTAATATTATTTGAAGAAGTATATTTTGTGTTTAGGGCCATACTGCAGCTGTGTGGGCAGTAAAGATACTGCCTGAACAGGGTTTCATGCTGACGGGATCTGCTGACAAAACAATTAAGATGTGGAAAGCTGGTCGATGTGAGCGAACATTTACAGGTAAGTCCGTGTTTTGGATCTTACACCTCTAGCTCGCATTTCCCACATGTTAACAGAATGTTACTGTTTATAAATCAGCAATTTCTACACTTTTTTGAAAGATGGGGAGGGATTTGTGGAAATATACTTTCTTTAGGGATTATTAGGTTACTATATTAATCTGAGAAATATACAACAGTGAGTGGTACTGCAGCGTGTCTTGCATAACCTCACAAAGCTAGATATATAAAATACATTTAAAACTATACCAGACATAAATAAATAAGTTCTGAAAAAAATTATAACTAAAGATATTCCAAATTTAAGCAGCCTGTCTCAGTGGTCTAAATATTTTCTTAGCTGGTGCGATCCCATTGATGGTGATACTTGTCCCTGAATCAATGGTATCCAGAGATAAGTATGCAATGAACAATAGATGTTCCAACTGGACCGAACATACTTAATTTTAATTTTGTAAAGTCCAATACATTGGAGATTAGAGAACTTGTCAAACAGGGAGCAATCAGTTAAGGCCACAACAAAGGTTTAATTTTCGAGGGATAACATTTAAAGAAAAAGGGTCTACTTGTCTATGCTTGTCCACAGTTAGAATCACCATATTATGAAAAGGATATTGAGAAATTGGATTGGGAGCAAATAGATTTATAAAGGAGCTACCCACGTTATAAGCTTGGGTCAGGAAAGAATGATTAGATGGAAGTGCAAGAGACTGCGGAATCCGGAAACTGGAGCAAAAATAGAAGAGCTGCTGAAAGAATTCAACAGGTCAGGCAGCATCTGTGGAGGGAAATGGACAGTTGATGTTTTGAGTTGAGAACTTCAACTGTCTCTCTTCTCCAGGAAAGAGAAGGCCAAGGCAAAACAACCAGTGATCTTTCAAAAACGAAATAGAGTAATTTGGATTGGAGATCATTTACAACTTGCAAAATAAGGTCAAAAGTTAAAAGACGGCCATTAAAACGATTAAGTAATTAAAACAAATGCGATGAATACAGGATTAGTTTTAATGGGTGATGAATGGTCAGCATGGACTTGATGAGTTGAAGACCCTGTTTTTGTATTGCAATTCTTTATGATCTATGATTCTAACATAAGAAATAGAAGCAGAAGTTGATCATTCGACCCCTCACATGCTAACCTACGTACGACCAAGGCTGATTGTTTAATTTAGAATACTTTTCTGTGCAAACCCTTATTATTTGATTCCCTTAAATGCACAGATGGATTTTTACATGTTAAAAGGAAGCTGATGTCACCCCTGCTTTGATCTGCAGTGGTTCCTGGTCAAGCAATATTTTGCTTTAAAAAATCTTATCTTTTCATATCTTTCGTACCCCATACTCAATATCAGACAAATTTCTTATAACTAAATACTGGTTTTCATCAACTCTGTTTCTACGCTGTTCCATTCTTATCTTTCATTTCTATGTTGTTGTCCTGGACAGTTTGAAACTTTGAGTATTTAATCATGAAGTAGCTATGTACTGCACATTTTTTCGATCACCAAGGCCACTTATGCCTCTGTGACATTGCCTTACTCCATTCTTGTAATCATGATTATTAGGTTTGCAGATGAGACTAAAGTAGGTGGTATCGTAGACGGTAAAGAGGGTTATCAAAAATACAGCAGGATCTTGATCAGATGGGTAAATGGGCTGAAGTATAGCTTATGGAGTTCAATGCAGATAAGTTTAAGGTGTTGCATTTTGGGAAGTCATACCAGGGTGCAACCTTCACAATGAATGGTAAGGCCCTGGAGAGTGTTGTAGAGCAAAAGGATCTAGGAACAGAGGAGTACAGTTCCCTGAAAATGGTGCAACAGAAGGCTTTTGGTACATTGGCCTTCTTCAGTCAAGGTATTGAGTATAGAAATTGGGTTGTTATGTTATAGTTGTACAAGATGCTGGTGCGTTGTGTTCAGTTTTGGTTACCCTGCTGGAGGAAGGATGTCATTAAGCAGGAAATAGTGCTGCAAACATTTGAGGATGTGCCAAGACTCAAAGGCCTTTATTTCTTGGATTGCAGTAGGCTGAAGGGTGATCTTATAGAGGTGTGTAAAATCATGAGGGGGATTGTTACGGTGAATGCACTGAGTTTTTTACCCAAGGTATAGGGGAATCAAGAACCAGGGGACATAGATTTAAGGTGAGAGAGGAAACATTTAATAGGAACCTGAGGGGCAATTTTTTTGACTGAGAGGGTGTATAGAATGAGCTGCAAGAGGAGGTAGATGAGGCAGCTACCATAGCAACATTTAAAAGACACTTGGACAGATACATGGATAGGGAAGATTGAGAGGGATACGGACCAAGTACGGGTAAATGGGACTAGCTTAGATGGAGCATCTTGGTTGGCGTGGCGGGTTGGGCCGAAATGCCTGTATCTATGCTTTATGACTTTGACTATCTGCTAAAATGCTTACCCAGGATTTTGTTAAATATAGGCTATTATAATAAACCCATTGTTAGCTTCCCATGTTCTGTTCTCCATAAATGTAAGATCATCAAAAACTCTATTTCATGCTAATCATGTGGTTCCAGATAAACTGGTGACAGATATTTAAAGATTCCATCCTCATTTTTTAAATCCACTATGATCTTCATTTCTTTTACTTGAATCTCCTTTTACCCCATCACCTCGGGAGATATTCGCATGTCTCCATTTCTAGTCCATAGTGATTGGTTTCATTGCCAATATTATAAACTCTGGAATTCTAATCTTTGTGCCTATCATATTTGCTTTAAAACCAGCCTCATTGACCAAGATGTCTGTCAACTACTCAAATATCTTTGAGGGTGGGGGACAATATTACTTTTCATTTAATCTGTGAAGCTTGTGACAATTTACTAATTCATTGGTATTATGTTGACACACATGATGTTACTGAGATGAGCATGCAAATCTTTTTAAAGGAGTAATTGTTTATCATTGTAACTATACCTCGCTCATCTGACTGTGGAATTAGGAGTTTCAGGGAACTAAATAGTATTTTTGTAACAATTGATGAAAGACGTTTTTCAGGTTTTGTTTTTATTAACTTTGGCCTTTTTTAGGTCATAACGACTGTGTTAGAGGACTGGCCATTTTGAATGAATTAGAGTTCCTATCTTGCAGTAATGATGCCACTATTCGACGATGGCAAATCACTGGGCAATGTTTGCAGATTTATTATGGACATACAAATTATATCTACAGCTTATCAGTCTTCCCAAATGGAAAAGGTAAGTAGTTTTATAGTTTAAAAAAATCTTCATTTATGATATATTTCATGCACAAATCGAATGGTTAGACATGGAGTACATGTTTTAAGTTGCTGACACCTTAATGCTAGGCGTGACTACTTGGAATGAAGTCAAGGTGTTTTTCTTCTGTGCTGTCGTGGAATTTTGCACTTCTCCTTGCTTTGTCTAATGCTAACTTGTTATACTTCTAGAGGGAGAATTTCTTAAATGTAAATCTTCCTTATGCCACCATATAAAGCATCAAAGAAAAAAAATTCAGATCATAGATCCTGTTACCTTGGACAGGAATGCGTTTTCTTGAATTTACAAGTTATTTCAAATCTATTTCAATATTGCAAATGTTAGTAAAATAAATGCTTAATTTCTTAATCTTAAGATTCAATTTACCATATACTGATATATATACATGAGACAATCAAGTCCTACTTAAGTAATTTATTAATTCAAAATGCAGTGCTTTCTTGGCATAAGCATTTTTAACGTAATATTAGATATAAAATTATAAAATTAAATGTCCTCAATTCCCCCTTACGGTTTGCAGAAGTGGTAATGTTTGAGAGATAAAATAAGATTTGGTAGATACATTGCAGAATCTGCACAAATTCTATGCTGAATTATCATTCACTCAAAGGTCTGTTGTCAAAGAGTTAGATGTGGCCCTTGTGGCTAAAGGGATCAGAGGGTATGGAGAGAAGGCAGGTACGGGATACTGAGTTGGATGATCAGCCATGATCATATTGAATGGCGGTGCAGGCTCGAAGGGCCGAATGGCCTACTCCTGCACCTAATTTCTATGTTTCTATGTTTTGAACAGGTTGGGTTAATTCTTAGGCATAGATAAATTTGATGTGGGAATTGAGCAAGTGATTGATAAGAACTATTTTTAGTTAACATTTATTATTAACTACATTAACCACGTTTTGCAAAATTGGTTATAACTATCTTTTAATGTCATTGGAAACATTGTTTACTGAATGCATTTATTCAGATGGAGTCTGGAGTGTGTGGCTGAAGTTACCAATGTAAGCCAGGCATGTTTTTAAATAATGTTAACATGTTATAGCTTTTAATAACCAGGATGCAGTCGAAACACAATGTTAAGAGGGAAGCACCTTTGTGCTTCTGCCATGGTTGATGAAAATCTTGGGAACTGGACAGGAAAATAAGTACTGTAGAAATGTGCTGAACTTAAACTCACAAATTAACCTACTGCCCAAATGTGACTGGAATAATGAGACATGACATTTTAGTACACAGGGCATAGATTTAGTAAGAATCCTCCTAGAATATACCAATAGCAAAGTGGTCAAGTTACAAATATTTTTTTTATTTCACTTGCTTGTTTTTAGACTGATGTTATGGTATAAAATATACTTCATTGCATGCTCTTTTCTGGGAAGACAGTGCAGTGCTTTATAATACCAAATATTGTACCTTACAAGTAGGTGTCATATCTTAAGGCTAGAAATCACAAGTGCTCTGCTTTCTGGACAAGAAGGATGATTTTACTCAGTATTGGCTGGTAGATTCACTTATTTTATCATTTGCAAATAAATCTTTGCTCCTGTGGAAACGGGTACCATTTGCTTTGCAATAGTAAGAGATAATTCTATTTAGCAAACATGTTATACATTGCCTTTAACTGTAACAGACTATATTTGTGATATTTAAACTCTCCTGTGTTGTGATATTTAAAATTTGATCATAGTCCATTGCAGCACTTTTGTAAGGACAAAGTTAAGACTTAAAAAGTTAAGTCACTAAAACAATGAACTGATCAAACCGATTTACCATAAAGCTGCTTATTATTAACAGTACCTCATGCATCATAGCAAATGTGCAATGGTCCATTGTTCGTAGCATGGCATAAATGGGAGCATTTTTTAATTACTGCGACAAGAAATATAAGTGGAATTATTTCCCGATAGCTAGTCCTGTGTGACAATGAAATGTTTAAAAGGATCAAACAAATATTTCATCTTGCAACAACTTGGAACCAACACCACTCCAATTCAGATAAAATATGATATTTAACCAGAGCAAGTTTTAGGTATTGTGTTTATTATTTTCAGTGTATCAAGGTGGAAAACGTAACTAAAATAATGTTTTATTTCTTTGGAAACCAAAATAATTTCTTACTTCTAAGTTGTACATTTCTCTAATCACTGTGCATTGGTCTCTGTCTGTCCAGATTTTGTAACCATGGGGGAGGATCGATCCATAAGAATTTGGAGGGATGGAGAATGTACTCAAACTATCAGACTTCCAGCTCAGTCTATATGGTCCGGCTGTGTATTGGATAACGGTGATATTGTTGCAGGTTCAAGGTAAATTTGTCATTCAATTATTAGGTATTCTTGCTTTTAATAAATGTATCAGTGAATTAATTGGTTCTTTTCAAGATTTGAATTTGTTCATGATTTACTGAAGCCATGCTAAGAAAAGTATAATGGAGCAAGTGATATAAAATACCTTGTTACCAGAAATAAATCTCTGCGCTGGGGGAATATGTGAAGCAAATCAAAAGGAAGGAGAGACTGCAACACCTCCAGTCCTTCCAGTAGTCCATACATTCTGTGCGGCCCAGGGGAGATCTGTAAACCCTGCCTTAATGATGAATGGCTGCATTGCTTTCACCAGCCTCATTTGAATTGATCATTCCATTCTGAATCGCACCTGTGGGGGTTCCTTTAGCTATTTTTGTTGCTCCAGGTGCCCCAGTGTAGACCTGAGTCCACTACCTGGTTCCTGACACAGCCTTGCTCTCATTGTGCTATAATGATCATTTTTAATGCGGATTTCCCTGATACACTTGTTCATGGAACACATTCTGAGTGCTGAGAGAGGTGGCAGGATCAGCAATTCTACTCGTTGCGAAATAAGTGATTAAGGTTTACATCAGCTGTAATATTAATTCTACGCATCTAATTGTGTATAATTGTAAAGTTTCACCCTGACATTTTAAAATGTGTTCAATCTCTTTTAAGATCAGAGAACTTTTATGGCATTTTAACATAACCTTGGAAAGAATTTACAATACCAAAACCTGTGCAATGTTTACATTATCACATGGTACCCCCTCCCTTTCTGCCCTTGCAGAGTTACAATTACTTCAGTTTCAAAGTTATTGTTTTGGTCAAACTCTGACATCTTGCTATCTCTGTAAACTCCTCTTCTACAACCATTTGAAATCCCTGTAGCTGGGACTCTTTTGAATTCCTCTTTTTCCCACTGGCAGCAAAGGCCCTCTGTTAATGTCATAATCTCTAATTATGTCCCTAAATCTATCTATTACTCCTCCTCATAAGATGCCTTAAAATGTACTTTTTGGATCAAGCTTGTAGGCCACAAGCTGTTTTATCTCCATATGTGGCATAATGTCAGTTTTTTTTTTAATTTGGTTGTGCAAAATGCTTTGTGGTTTTACTGCATTAGAGATATTTTCAACTCATTTTGTATTGCTTTAATATGCTGATGAAATTTCCATTGCAGCGATAGTGTAATAAGAGTATTTACAGAAGCTGAAGAACGGACAGCCTCTGCAGAGGATATCCAAACTTTTGAGAACGAGCTGTCCAGCACAACCATTGATCCTAAGACTGGAGATTTAGGAGATATAAATATCAATGAACTTCCAGGAAAAGAACATCTCAATGAACCAGGTATGTGATGTTACTCCTTTTTAAACTTGGTTAAAATTTGAAAGCTGCTTTATAATGTGCTCAACATAAATTTTATACGTGTACCTTTTTTTGTTGGAGAAATAATACTCAAGTGCTTATTTCTGTTTGGAATCTTTTCAGGTAAAGTTTTTCCTTTTCTGGGAAAAATTCACAAGATTGACATTTTACAGCTGTTGCATGATCTTTGATATGTTCATCATATTGATATGCATATTATGTCATTTCACATGCTGGCTAAAAAATAAGATATTTTGAAGCAATTTTGGTTTAGTTGTGATTGTTTCTGATTGAATATATAGAGCTAGATTATTGGCAGTTGTGTCATATAGACCCCTATTTAACTGATTGAAGTGACATAATCCCTGCAGCAATTAGAGAGATGCAGATTTTGTCACTCAAAGCTGTGTCTGTTATGGCATAAAATAAACACCTATACCTAGTTTTTCTGTGAACTAAAATTAACTTTGAACTAGTTTTTAAAGAGCAAGACTTTATGCTTGGATTAATTTTTAATTTATGAGAAAGCCTCTAACTAAATGAAAGAGTTCAGGAGGGATTTATTATCCAAGCATGTTGGTTTCATTACACAAACTATGGTTACTATATTTCTGTGCTTTAAAAGAAAATAACATTTAAATAAACTTTATTTATTTATTTATTTAAAAAAAAATCTTTATTTATTGAACATGTTAAAAAAATACAAACACAAATAAACTTATAAGCAATAAAAAGAAAATAAAACACAAAGGAAAACAAACAAATAAGTAACTCAAATAATACAAATAATATCGTTCATGTTCAAAAGGGGTAAGAAGAAGTTCGAAAACTTTTCTGGTCCTACCCCCTCTTATTTTCTATACATTTTCATGGAAAAACAAAATAATGGGAACAAATGGACCCAAAATCTGTTGAACAGTCCACAAACAAGAAATAACCAAACAGAAAAGAAAATCACTGGTCCAGCTCATAACCATTCAATCTTTTGTTTCTGAAGAGTGTTTTTAGTTTGAATAGACTTACATTTTTTCAGCTCATCATGGCAGTTATTCCAGAGACTAACACCCTTTGCTGTAACACAATGGAGTTTTGCGTTAGTTCTTATTGTCGGTTTTTCGAATATATAGGTTCCTCTCAGGTTGTGTTTGCTTTCTCTCTGTTGGAACAACCCCTGGATATTACAAGGCAATTGCTGATTTGCTGCTTTGAACATAATTTGGATAGTTTTATAATCTGTTAGATCTTGAAATTTTAATGTTTTTAGTCTGATAAATAATGGTTTTGTTGATTGTCTGTAGGTGGTTTTATGTATAATTCGTATTGCTCTTTTTTGGAGGATGAAGATTGGATGTGTATTTGTTTTGTATGTGTTTCCCCATACCTCCACACAGTAGATCATGTATGGGAGTATGAGGGAGCAGTACATATACAGGGAGGCTTGATTTAGTAGATCTCTGGCTTTATTCAGTATTGCAATTGATTTGGATATTTTGGCTTTAATATAATTTATGTGAGATTTCCAAGTTAATTTGTTGTCAATTAATACTCCAAGAAATTTTATTTCAGATACTCTTTCTATTTCTGTGCCATTTATCATGAGCTTTTTCTCTGTGTTGGTTGATCGATTTCCAAATATTATGAATTTTGTTTTACTTAAATTCAATGTGAGTTTATTTTCATCAAACCAGATCTTCATCCTGCTCAATTCCTTTTCCATACTATCCAGGAGCTGTTCCAAGTTGTGTCCACAGCAGAGTAAGTTAGTATCATCAGCGAAGAGAATAGTTTCAAGGGTTTTTGACACTTCACATATATTATTGTTATACAAAATGAATAATAATGGCCCTAACACTGAGCCCTGAGGCACCCCACACGTAACCTGCAGTAATTGTGATTTATAGTTTTGTATTTCGACATATTGTTCCCGGTTCTGTAGGTAGCTGAATAGCCATGATAGTGCGATGCCTCTAATGCCATATCTTTGTAGTTTCCTTATTAATAACTCATGGTCTACGGTGTCAAATGCTTTTATTAAGTCCAAAAAAATCCCTACTGCATACTCTTTATTTTCTATTGCCTTAGTAATTTTTTCTATAAATTCAATAATTGCAAATGAAGTTGTTCTGTTAGCTCTAAAACCATATTGTTGTTCGTACAGTATGTTATGTTTGGTGATAAATTCGTCCAGTCTTGTGTAAAATATTTTTCCAGTATTTTGGAGAACTGTGGAAGCAATGAAATGGGTCTGTAATTTGAAAGTACATGTTTGTACTTGAAAATGAAGGAAAAAATAATCACTCCTGTGTTGGACTTTGTTAATTCTCAAAGCCAGGAACTGAAAACACGAAGCATTAAGGCATAATTTGACTGGTATTCGGCATTTGAACTTAATTTTTTAAATCCTTTTTTCAGGCACTAAGGAAGGTCAAACGCGACTAATCAGGGTTGGAGATACTGTTCAGGCTTATCAATGGAATGTTGTTGATGGGCGATGGTTAAAGATTGGCGATGTGGTGGGTTCATCAGGAGGAACCCAGAAGTCCTCGGGCAAAGTTCTTTTTGAAGGCAAAGTATGTTTTAACATGAAGGAATGCCATCTAATACATGTGTCCAAAATGCTCGTCTACTCTATTGTATATACAGAATATAATATAAATTCACTTACCAACATTTGCAAATGTGTGATGATTTGGTTTCACGTGTGTGAGGGAGAATAATAAAATAAGTAATTTAAGTCCAAATGTTAAACGCATTTCTGGCATCTTTATTTCATTGATTACTGGAGCATTCAAGAGTGGTCTGTGCTTATGTATGATAATGTGATAGTAGCAACCAACCATGAGCTCTTGGATAAATTTCCCCCCACCCCCCCTCCTCAAATGTAAAATATTGATTGAGGATATTACTGAGAAGCTTCCAGTCTTCTGCAGCTGAACTAGTGTTGTACCTCAGCCTATCAAGTTTCCAACTATTTTTGCCCAATCCACATGTGTGCATCCCCCCATGACTGTTCTTTAATCTTCCAAGTTCCAAGTCACCATTCATGAGTAAAATGAAGGAAAACCTACATACTGTATTCTGAGTACAATGTGTGCACAATCACAACATGCAAGGAGCTTTAATAATAGGCTGCAGTTTGTCATCTTTAGTATTCACAATCAAAATGGAAATTCTCTACCATTCAAGAGTCAAGAGTGTTTTATTGTCATATGTCCCAGATAGAACAATGACATTCTTAACATTCATTGTTAAGATAGAACAATGAAATATATAAAACCATCATGAATGTACAATTATATGACGGTAGCTAATCTTAATGATGTTAAACATCAAGAATATTTTATTTTTCTCCATTTTAGGAATTTGATTATGTATTTACCATTGATATTAATGAAGCAGGACCTTCAATGAAACTGCCCTACAATATTAATGAAGATCCATTTCTTGTTGCACACAACTTCTTGCAAAAGAATGACCTGAACTCAATGTTCCTCGATCAGGTTGCAAACTTCATAATTGAGAATACAAAAGGGCATACATTAGGATCAACAGGCATAGGATTCTCGGACCCTTTCACAGGTTAGTGAGATAATGTACTGAAAGTGTTATGCATATTGGTTATTCTTCAAATGCATGTACAATACTCTGGCTGCACAGTGGAAAAAAATAGTTGGTCATATCTTAACTAGCCTATGCCCTTTGCTTGGACCCACTGCCATTTTGCCATTCGAGACATACAGCATTATTTGATATAAATGTAAAAGGTCTGACTTGCTTACAGAGTAGGCACTGGAAACATTCATCCATACAAACTACAGTGATGTATGTGAATGATCACGTTAGGAATCTGGGACCAAACTCTGTTTTGGTATTTGTCCAAAGCCAGGCTAATCTGCTGAACTGCTTTACTTTAAAACGGCAGAATGGTTTTGAGCTTCCAAATATTTTTAAATATTTAAAAAGAGCTGCAGTAAACTATTGTAACATCTTTTAAAGCCAAAGTATTGTACAAATGCTTTCAGAAATACTTTTACATATTTGAAATTAAAGTTGATAGATCATTGCACTAACATTTCAATACTGTGGTGGGCTAACCTCTAGGAACTATTGGTTTTAATTCTTATTTGCAAAATTATCATTGTGTAATGTTTCTTAACCTACTAGTTACCCATATCTACCTCTTGTCTTTTTTCTTGGTGCGACTGTCCAATTTGCCAATATTAATATTCATCAAAATGGATTGGCATGCCAATCCTGCACTGGGAGAGGATCTTTGATGTTGGCATCTCAGCGAGCCCATGCTCCTATTATAATCAAATGGCAGCAGGCAAAGATAGATTTGGATATCCAAATATGATATTTTAAATAGATGTTGAATAAATATGCCTGACCATGTCCTTTTCCAAGAGGTTATTTGGTTGGAACCAGATGAATGTTGTATTAATACTGCCGTGTGTTATTACAATCACAGAGACATGATTTAAGGAGGAGTAGGGCTGACGATGCAGCACTCAAGGATGTAGAAGCTTAAGACATGATGGAGAAAGAAGTAGAAGAAGAGAGGTATTGCAGTGTTGATTAAGGAGACCATCACTGTTGTAATGAGGGAAATGTGCTAGAAAGCTTTACAAATGAGGCCATGTGAGTGAAGCCAAGCCATAAAAAATGGGCGATCACTTTCCTGGGGTAATACTACAGGCGTGACATAAAGGGGCATGTGCATAGGCAATTATGCAAATACGTTATAGCAGAGATACATAAATTCTTGATTAGTACGGGTGTCAGGGGTTATTGAGAATGGGGTTAAGAGGGAAAGAAGGATCAGCTATGCTTGAATGGCAGAGTAGGCTTGCTGGGTCGAATTATGTAATTCCGCTCCTTTCACATGAAATCACAGAGATTTAAGAGCAATAAGGGTATTGTAGGAGATTTCAATTACTTCACATTAACTAGGATTGCCTTGGATTATAGGGCTTACAGGGGTCAAAATGTTTAAAGAGAATCCCAGAGACGTTTCTGAACCAGTATATAGATGGTTGTGCTAGAGACGAGGCAGTTGTAGACTTAATCTTACAGAGAATAATGCCAGTCAAGTATTTGAAGTGTCTGCAGGTAAGCATTTTGGGAATAGGAGTCATAACTTCAATCTCGAGGTAGATATGGATAGTCCAGAAATTAAGGTCCTGTATTAGGGGGGAAGGGCAATCTCAATATCATTACATGGGGCCTGGCAAAAGATGATTGGGAGAGCAATTATTTGTGGGCAAATCTAAACTTGACAAGTGAAACATTTTTAAAAGTGAATGATGAGAGTTCGGGGCCAAGAAGTTTGTTTCTATAATAGTTATAGGTAAGGAAGGCAATCCAGAGGTATGTGAATGTTCAGGGTTTGATTAGAAGAGAAGAATTTGACAGATACATGGAGAACTCAAAACGGTCAAGGTATTTTAGGGTTAAAAACTGTTGGTGAACAGGTGCGGGGGAGGGGGGGGGTGGAGATCAAAGAGGGACAATGAAATATCACTGACAGGTAAAACGAAGGAAAATATCAACGGATTTTAGAAGAGCAAACATATATTAAGACAAATGCTGTTATCACTTACTTAATGATAGATTCCTGTAATTTCCTTACCAATGCCTGCTATTTTTTCTCAAATTTTTGGTTACATATGGTGCCTACCAATCTGGGAACCATTCCAGAACCCATAGAATTTTAGAAGCTGACAAGTTCTGCATCTGCTATCACCATAGTAACACCCTTCCAAAGCGGGTGGAAGTTCTAATGTGCATATTCAGATTCAGATTCAGAAAACTTTATTGTCTGTCGTAACAGAAAATCTTCTTTGGCGTGGCTCAACACACAAACAGGACAATGTACTGATAAGCAGCCATACAACACAGATTTCTGCGAGCACACACCATGTGTATAGATCTTAAAAGCAAGTATAAGGATTACCGTGGTAGTCATACTTGCTGTCGTTAAATACCGCACTTCATCAGATAAATATCATCAGATCCTGGGGATTTATTGCCTTTCAATCTATTTTTTAAAAATTTGGTACTAGTTTTATTGAACTCGTGCACTCTAGATTCATAGTTCTCCCATCATTTCTAAGATACGTTTTACAACTTCTATGAAAGTGATAAACAAAATACTACTTGAATTTATCTGGCATTTCCTTCTCTATTATATTTAGTTTGTTCGAGCTACGTGACCAACAGGAGCTTTAATCTGTTTATTTTTAAATATCTAGCAAAGCTTTTAAATTGTTTTAATTTCTCACTAGACCACTTTATTCTACTCTTTTCTTTCTATGTCCACCTATATGCCAATCAAACCCCTCTAATGTATCCATCTTTCAATTGCCAGGCTTTGTCCTGACCCACACCTCTTTTTCAGCTTTCTCCCTCCACTACAATGAATCTGAGCAAGAATCCTGAGCTGAACATTACCTATCCATTCCTTCAACGGATGCTGCCTGACCCATTGAGTCACTCCAACACTGTGTTTTACTCTGAACCATGTGTTCAAAGCTCTGACTTTCTATACCAAATACTGGTTTATATATGGTACATATAATGAATCCTATTACTTTTGTGATTTATCTTTTGATTTTGGACCCCAGCTACTTTTCTTCTTAGTCCCATCTATGTTATATGTCCCCACTTGGATGCAAGATCTGGATCTTTCCTCGCCCCTGCTCGCAGGTTTTCCAGCCCCAAGGAGAAATTCTTTACCGTGTTATACAGACCTTTAGACTCTCAATCGTGGTTTCAGACAATCATCTCTACATCCCTAACTGGCCAGTTTTTTCCATTCCACCCCACTGAATTTGCACCTTGTGCCATACTGTTATGATAAACAGTTATGTTATATAACACTTATGATTAGCTGCACATGCATCCAGTAGTCTGTAACCTTATTCACACAGACAGCAAGAACATCATATATGTTGGAGAAGTGCAAGGGCTAAGGCTCCATCAGTACTGGCTTCTGAATCTCTATTTAGTTTAGAGTTGTATCCACCTGCCCCTCTTTCCTGATCAATTATAAAGGAGCGTGACTACCTCGTGAACAAAGTAGCCAAGTAACCTTCCCCTTTCTTATGTACAAGCGTCTCAATCTCAGACATCAGATCATCAACACTTAGCTAAAAATTCTGCTTGCTTACTGTAGCCGGGTGGCGTCCATAATGGCCACCTCACCAACAGTCTGTCTCGTCCATTCTCTATTTTTATTAATTTTAAGTATGTCTTAAATGTATGTTTTAATGTTTCTTGGTATGTTTTATGTGGGGGGTGGGGGGGGGATCTTGGGAAACTTTTTTCAGCCACTTACCTCGACGGAGATGCGATTTTTCTCCGTGTCGCTTCTCCATCCCCCCCCTGCGGCCTACAACGTGGAATGGTGCAGCCTATCCTGGGGACCGGCCCGGAGCTTCAAGCCGCGGGCACGGCGCGGACTTAACATCGCGGAGCGGGCTATCCTTTACTGAGGATTGCCAGTAAAAGCGCTCCGACCGCGGGGTCTGTGGACTTTAATACTGTGAAGCCGCGGTAAGAAGAGGCCGAATCGGGCGCTCCATATTGGGAGTTCCAATCCGTCCCGATGCCGGAGTTTCCATCATCCTGACATCGGACCGTCGGCAGCGGCGACTGCGGAGGGTTCAAATGCCCTGACCACGGTGAACAAAGGAGGAAGATGACTGAACTTTATTGCCTTCCATCACAGTGAGGAATGTGGATTCCGCTATGGTGGATGTTTATGTTAAATTTTATTTTATGTAGCTGTGTGTATTGTTGCTTTTCACTTAATATGGTTGTATGGTAACTCAAATTTCACTGTACCTTAAATTGGTTAAGTGACGATAAGCGTTTACTTGAATTAGATGTTGAAATTATTTTGCAAATCACAAATTAGAAGTTAAATTGAAAGTAATTAAATAGTGATTAGGCAAAAAAGAACATAATTTCAGATGGCTAATAAGTAGAGCCAGGATGTTTAGGCACTAAAAAACTCTGAAATAGGCAGGCAAAAAGGCATATTAAAATTACAAAAAAGGCACGAATAAGGCATTTATTGAGTCACGGCTGATCTATCTCTCCCGCACAACCCCATTCTCCTGCCCTCCCCATAACCCCTGGAAAAAAGAAATACCAAAAAAGGCATTTATTGACAAATAAAAGGCATTTATTTCCACCACCAAAATATGGTTTAAAATGATAATATAAAGGTATACTACATTAAATGACCAAAGTTGCCTGGTTGCACATAATTACTAGCATTTTTTTCAAATTATCTGGTGTTAAACTGCCGTCTGTCAGAAAGAATGTGCTTCAGTTGTGAAAAACTTCTTTCTACCTCAGCTGAGGTCACTGGTGCATACCCGAAATAAGCTACAGACTCTATATTCATGTCGATATCTTGTGCATTACAACTACCTTTGAGAACTTTAGCTATGTTTTGTATTTCTTCAAGATCTTTGTTAGCTAAAATCACTCTCACATTTTCCTTGTATGTCTTTACCTCCATCGCCAGGAACTTTACGAGTTACTTTGTTGAAAACCTGCAAGTTATTCACTAATATTTTGCCACATTTCTCGAGGAAAGTGATAGCTTGTGGGAAGTTTGCAAAATTGAAAGCAATAAACACAAGATTGCGGTGGAGGGACCTTTTCTGCATGATTTCACTGACATTCCTGACTGCAGCAGATTCTTCTTCAAAACAGTTGACAATTTATTTTCAAAATTTGCAGCATAGTAGAGTACAGCAGGGAGCCATGTACCCCACCTAGTCAAAACGGGCTGAGGTAGCGGAATCTTGGGTGCCATTTCCTTGAACAACTGCACACGTGACGGTGCTTTGAGGAAGATTTTCTTGACATTGGAAACTAGGCGATCGACATTTGGAAACAAGCTACGTATGTGCTTGGCAATTCTATGAAGTCCTTGAGCTAAGCATGTCAAATGCAACATTATGGGGAATAAAACTTTAAGTCACAAACAAGAACATTCTCGTGTTTTATACCTTCTGGCCAAAGTACAGCAAGTGAAGATGTAAACTACTGAGCAGTAGTTGAGGTGTTTGACTTCTCTAATACTTCCGATGTCAACAAATACTCCTTTGATGGTTGACCTGCCTCCAATGTACCGATGACCACCTTGGCAACATATCTCCCCACAGCATCGGTTGTCTCGTCTATTGAGATCCATATTTTGTTGCATGCAACTTCATCTCTAATTTTCTGCACAACAATGTTGAAGTTGCTGTCGACATAATTTTATCGTAATGATGACTCGCTTGGTATATGTTCCTCTGTGTATTTCTCTAAAAAAACCTCTGAGAGGTTTGTTTTCCAATTTCCACAGTGCAATTCCAGCATCAAAGAATGCCTTGCACAGATCACTCAAACTCAGATTTGTGACTGGAGCCAGCAGAAAATGTAGTGAGGAGACAAGCTAGGATATTTTGCTTGGGTAGTCTACATCCCAGCGGTATCAACATTGACTTCGCTAATTTTAGATAGCCCTTCTCTTCTCCCTCCTCCCCCTCCCCCTTCCCAGCTCTTCTTCTAGTCCTACTGACTCCGCCTCTTCCTTTCTTTTTCCCGCCCCCACCCCCTCATCAGTCTGAAGAAGGGTCTCGACCCAAAATGTCACCTATTCCTTCTCTCCATAGATGCTGCCTCACCTGCTGAGTTTCTCCAGCATTTTTTGTATACCTTTGATTTTTCCAGCATCTGCAGTTCTTTCTTAGATAGATCTTGGAGAGGACTGAACCAGCAGGCAGCAGCACGAACGAATGAATGACCAGCAGTGGCGCCCCCGGTTTCGCCCCGGTGGTTGAAGTTTTCTTGTAAGTTATACTATGTTAACATGTTAATAATAACAATAATATTAACGTGTTAACATAGAAAACATCATTGTAATCACAGTACAACTAGAGGAAATAGCACGACCTTTTAGCAAAACGGCCCAAAAAGCTGATTTAGGCACTCGATCGTGAAAAGGGCATTATCCTGGTGAAATCATCAAAAATGGCATGGAGGCACATGGCATTTATGGCAAAATCCTGGCTCTACTAATATGTTACTACAACATGGGCATTGATGTTGCTGATGAGTAAGAAATAGACCATGCATTATTTCCGAAGTAGGTGACTTGCCAGTTCCAATACTTTGAGGAAAAAGTATTTGATGCATCCTTTTCTCTGTTTTCCCATAACTCTGAGCATTTTTTCTCCAAATTTCTTGGATATTTTTTTTTACATTATTATTGGATCTGCTCTTACCACCTTATCAGACAAAGCTTTTCAGATCATATCCATTTTTTTAAATGGAAAAAATATATATTTCTTATGCACCTGAGATATTACCTTAAATCTGTCTTTTCTGCTTACGAATACTTGTTCCAGTGGAAATATTTTCTTATTTACTCCCTAAAAGCTCTTAAATACTGTGAATACAATTTGTTTGCATGTAACATATTTTTGTATGAGTGTATGTTGCTATTTTTTGTATGTATCCGTTATTGATATTGACAGTAAAAGTTCATCTTTTTCTGACCTACATCCATTTTCCACTCCTCAATGGATCTTGATCACAACATTTCACTGTTCCTTTTCCTAATTATGTAAGCAAAACTTGGTATTTCATAACATTTTTACAATTTGCAGGTTCAGGGCGTTATATTCCAGGGACTGAATTAGGAACTGGAGGCGCAAATGAAGTGGATCCTTTCACAGGTATTGTTTCTCTTTGGAAAGCGTGTTTTTAATAAATCATTTGAGATACATTTAAAATGTTTTGACAACAGTATCGTGCCCCTTTTTTTGTGTTCTCAGTTTCTGTCTTGTTCAGCTAAGATTTTGACGAGGACTTTATTCCAACCAAATCCATGCATGAAGGTAGCTTGAGGAGTCACTACTGTATTTATAATTTGATCCTGGGGTGGATATATATGTTCTAACAGTTATAACCCAGTTATTTTGGTGAATCTGCACTTCAGCTTTCTTTGTGGGCCACTTAGATTAACTATATAATCAATCAGGGAGGAACTGAACGGAATTGGCGACTAGGGGCGCCGCATGATGGCAGCCTCTGCCTACAGTCTTGTCTGTTTTTCTATCTTTAAAAAAAAAATTTAGTTTGTTAAAAGTATGTTCTGGAGGATCTTTTTATAGTATTTCTATGGGGGTGGGGGGTAGGGTAAGGGGTAAACCGTTTCCCAGTCACTTCCTGGCGAGGACGCGACTATTCTCCGAGTCGCGTCCTCGCCCCCCTCTCGCAGCCTACCAACTGGATTGGCGCGGCCTTTCCTGCCGGAGACCGGACCAGAGCTTCAGCAGCCGCGCAGCACTGGATTCATCGCGGAGCGGGCAATGCCTTACCTGGGATCGCTGTTTGAAGCTCCGGAGTGTTGGGCCTGCTGCTTCAACATTGCGGTGGTTTGCAGAGCTTCCAGCGCAGGCGGCGCTGACTTTAACATCGCGGAGTCCTGGGATCCCTTTGCCGAGGGCCGCCAGTGTGAATCTCCGCCCAGCTCGGCCTGTGGACTTCGGGAGCCGCAGAATCTGGTAAGAAGTGGCCGTTTCGGAGGTCCAAGCCACTGAGGATGTTCTCTCGTTCCGACGTCCGAGTGCCATCATCCCGGCGAGCGGGCCTGAACATCGGGCCAACCGTAGCAGCGACTACGGAGGGCTCGGGAGGCCCCGATCACGGGTGAACAACAGAGGAGGAGGACTGAACTTGGGTGCCTTCCCTCACAGTGGGAAACTTTGATACCGCTGTGTGGGAATGTTTATGTTAAAGACTATCGTGTTACGTGTTCTTTATTTTATTCGTATGGCTGTATGGTGACCACAAATTTCACTGTACCAATTGGTGCATGTGACAATAAATGTCTCTTGTCTCTTGTCTCTTGTCTCTTGAATCCACATTAGTCAGGAAATGGTGTTAGGTGAACTGTTGGGACTAAAGGAAGATAAATCCCCAGGGCCTGATGGTCTGCATCCCACTGTACTCAAGGAAGTGGCCCTAGAAATCGTGGATGCATTGGTGATCCAATGTTCTCTCGACTCTGGATCAGTTCCTGTGGACTGGTGGGTAGCCAATGTAACCCCATTTTTTTAGAAAGGAGGGAGAGAGAAAACGGGGAATTATAGACCAGTTAGCCTTACATCGGTAGTGGGGAAGATGCTTGAGTTGATTGTTAAAGATGTTATAGCAACGCATTTGGAAAGCAGTGACAGGATTGGTCAAAGTCAGCATGGATTTATGAAGGGGAGATCATGCTTGACTAATCTTCTGGAATTTTTTGAGGATGTAACAAGTAGAAAGGATAAGGGAGAGCCAGTGGATGTGTGTATCTGGACTTTCAAAAAGCCTTTGACAAGGTCCCATACAAGAGATTAGTGTGCAAAATTGGAGCACATGGTATTGGGGGTTGGCTATTGACTTGGATAGGGAACTGGTTGGCAGACAGGAAGCAAATAGTAGAAATTAACGGGTCCTTTTCAGAATGGCAGGCAGTGACTAGTGGGGTGCCGCAAGGCTTGGTGCTGGGACCCCAGTTATTTACAATATATATTAACGATTTAGACGAGGGAATTAAATGTGACATCTCCAGGTTTGCAGATGACACAAAGCTGGGTGGCAATGTGAGCTGCGATGAGGATGCTATGAGGCTGCAGGGTGACTTGGATAGGTTGGGTGAGTGGGCAGATGCATGGCAGATGCAGTATAATGTGGATAAATGTGAGGTTATCCACTTTGGTGGCAAGAACAGGAAGGCAGATTATTATCTGAACACCTTTGCTCAGCCTGCGTGAACCGCCCTGATCTCCAGGATTCTGGACACTTTGACTCTCCTTCCCATTCCTGCACAGACCTTTCTGTCCTCGGTTTCTTCCATTGTCAGAGTGAGGCTAAACGTAAATTGGAGGAACAGCATTTCATATTTTGCTTGGACAGCTTACAGCCCAGGTTTTGATTTTGATTTCTCGCGCTTCAGGTAGCCCCGGCATTCCCTCTCTCTCTATCCCTCCCCCATCCAAGTCGCACCAGCTTCTCATTTTCACCCTACAAAGCCTGTTTCCTTTACATTGTTACTTTTTTTGCATATTTTTCATCTCTCCACATCACCATCTATATCTCTTGTTTCCCATATCCCTAACCAGTCTGAAGAAGGGTCTCGACCCGAAAAGTCACCCATTCCTTCTCTCCAGAGATGCTGCAGTTACTCCAGCTTTTTGTGTCTATCTTCGGTTTAAACCAGCATCTGTAGTTCCTTCTTGCCCATTATCTAAATGATGTCAGATTAGCAAAAGGGGAGGTGCAACAAGACCTGGGTGTGCTTGTACGTCAGTCACTGAAAGTAAGCATGCAGGAAGTGAAGAAAGCTAATGACATGTTGGCCTTCATTGCGAGAGGATTTGAGTTTAGGAGCAAGGAGGTCCAACTTCAGTTGTACAGAGCCCTGGTGAGACCGCACCTGGAGTATTGTGTGAAATTTTGGTCTCCTAATTTGAAGAAGGATATTACTGCTATTGATAGAGCAGCGTAGGTTCACCAGGTTAATTCCTGAAATGGACTGACATATAATGAAAGAATGGGTCGACTGAGCTTGTATTCACTGGAATTTAGAAAGATGCAAAGGGATCTTATGGAAACATATCAATTCTTAAACTATTGGACAGGCTGGAATGTTCCCGATGTTGGGGGAGTCCAGAACCAGGGGGTCACAGTTTAAGAATAAGGGGTAGGCCATTTAGGACTGAGATGAGGAAAAACTTCTTCACTCAGAGAGTTGTGAATCTGTGGGATTCTCTGCCACAGAAGGCAGTGGAAACCAATTCATTGGATGTTTTCAGGAGAGAGTTAGATTTAGCTCTTGGGGATAAAGGAATCAAGGGGTATGGGGAAAAAGCAGGAACGGGGTACTGATTTTCAATGATCAGCCAGCCATGATCATATTGAATGGCGGTGCTGGTTCGAAGGGCTGAATGGCCTACTCCTGCACCTAATTTTCCTATGTTTTCTATGTTCCTAATATAAATGAGATAGAAACATAGAAAATAGGTGCAGGAGTAGGCCAGCACCACTATTCAATATGATCCAGATACAGTACCCTGTTCCTGCTATCTCCCCATATCCCTTAATTCAGTTAGCCCTAAGAGCTACAGTGCCCTACATAATGTTTGGGACAGAGATGAAACGTGGTGAAAACAAAATGTATAAATATACCCTTTAATAAAATCTGACAATGTGCACTTCAACCGCATGTGATTTTTTTCAATTATAATTCATTGCATGCAAAGGATATGCAACAAAATACAAAACATGACTACTATCATTTACATGACATTGCTGTGTCCCAAACATTATGGCGCCCTGAAATGGGGGACCATGGGGGACTGCTGCAATTTCTACATGGTGAAACCAAAATGTATGAAAATGGCCTTTATTAAAATCTGACAGTGTGCACTTTAACCACATGTGATTTTTTTTATATTACAAATCTCAAATTGTGGAGTACAGAGGCAAATAAATAAATGATGGGTCTTTGTTCCAAACATTATGGAGGGCACTGTATGTCTCACTCTCTTGAAAACATCCAGTGAATTGGCCTCCACTGCCTACTGTGGCAGAGAATTCCACAGATTCACAACTCTGTGTGAAAAGGTTTTTCCTCATCTCAGTCAACGGCCTACCCTTTATTCTTAAACAGTGACCCATGGTTCTGGACTCCATTAACATCGGGAACATTTTTCCTGCATCTAGCCTGTTCAATCCCTTAATAATTGTATATGTTTCCAGACGATCCCCTATCATCCTTCTAAATTCCAGTGAATAAAAGCCCAGCCGACCCATTCTTTCATCATGTCAGTCCCGCCATTCTGGGAATTAACCTGGTGAACCTATGCTGCATTCCCTCAATAGCAAGAATGCCCTTCCTCAAACTAGGAGACCAAAACTGCGGGTTAGAATTAATGTCTCGGGTCTCGATGCAGTTGGTACATTAGTCCATGATGTTTGATTTATGTTACACGGAAACCAAAGTTGGGAAGGTGTTGATGTTTTTCTAATATAGTTGAGGATCTATTGTAGTTTAAAAGGGTGGTGTCAACTTCATGTGTACATTCTGATGCTAAGAAGATATTGTTTATTGTTATTTCAGGGTCTGGTCGTTATGTACCTGGCTCCTTACCATCTGGTCTTGCTCCCTCTGCTGGAGGTGACCCATTTACAGGTAAAATTTGAGAATGCATTGGGGAAAAAATATTTTTTTCTCTACAATTCAGTGAACATTGTAAATTACTTACCAAAAACTTTTTTTTTTTCTGCATGTGATATTTCAATTATGCAATAGAATTGATTTATTGTTCAAGCTGCAGGCAATGGACTGAAGAGTCGTATCATTGAATTAAAAGTCAATACATTCTGTTGAACTTGAATTTTGGAGTACGTTCCATTTAAGCCTTTAATATTTAGATTTTTAGAATTATTAGTTTACGATGCATTTAAAAAAAGTATTCAATATGTATACTAGGGTGCTTCTAACCGGTTCTGTGGATTATTCTGAGACCACATTATCTGAATCTATACTGAGTGAACAATATTCTTAAATTATGAGAACTGCTTTTAAATTATAAAAATGTTAATGTTCACAGGAGTAAATGCTTATGTTTCTGCTGATGGATGTGCTCCCACTACACTCAGTAACCCTTATTTTCCAAAAAAAGACCCTGTTACATTTGATCAAGCAAACACAATTCAGATAATAGGTAAGCGTCTTTATTCTGTCTTTATTGAAAACCAACTTTTGACAACTTTTTCATTTGATCAGCAAAGATATTTTGTAGTATTCCCGCCCCCTCCCAATGTATTGGACCAAAGGGATAATTCTTTTAAGGTGGTTTGTCAGATGTTTGTATCTTTACTAAACAATTTGTATTATAGGGAAACTAAAGGAACTGAATGATAGCACATCTGCTGACCAAAAACTGTCTGAAGGTGATTTGCAAATGCTTGAGAAGTTTCTATGTGTTGTATCGAGTCCTTCTGCACAAGAAAGTCCTACAGCACAACAACTAGAGATTTTATGGAAAGCTGCACAGTGGCCAGAAGGTTGGCAAATAATGATTTATATTGTTCTAAAAATGATTAAGATAATTTGTGTTTTAATATTTGTGAACAATTGAAAGTAAAAAGAATGATCTAAGTTTCCAGAGCTGGTATTGATGATCATTTATTTTTGAACATTTTTGCCATTATTACTGTTAAGGATATCTAATGAAAAGAAATACGCAAGTTCACTTTACTGCTTTATAGAGATTGTTGCTTTAATATGTTTCAATTCCGTGACAGAAGCAAATCCTGTTTTGCTTAAATATGACAATAGGTGCAGGAGTAAGCCATTCGGCCCTTCGAGCCAGCCCTTCAATTTGATCATGGCTGATCATCCCCAATCAGTACCCCGTTCCTGCCTTCTCCCCATATCCCCTGACTCCGCTATCTTGAAGAGCCCTATCTAGCTCTCTTGAAAGTTTGGACACTTTGGCTTTGCTAGTTTGTTTCTACTCGCTGTTTTATTAATAGAGAATTGGATTCTATTATCAAGGATGGGATTTAAATGCAAGTCTTTCTGTAGATTTTACTATCCTAATTGTGCAGTTCTTGTATCAAATAATATTGTAAATGAAATTAGTTGGGTTTCTGTTTCTGGTTTTGTGTTATGTAGAATATAGTCATAGAGCCCAACCTGCCCATGCCGACCAAGATGTCCTTTCTACACTTGCCCACTCTCCCATGTTTGGCCCATACTCCTTTAAACCTTTCCTGTCCATGTACCTATCCAAATGTATTTTAAATGTTGTTTTTGTACCATCCTCAACTACCTCCTCTGGCAGCTCGTTCCATATACTCATCACAATGTGTGTGAAAAGGTTGCCCCTCCGACTCCTATTAAATTTTTCCCCTCTCGCCTTAACCCTATATCCCCCGGTTCTTGATTCTCCTACTCTGGGTAAAAGGAAACCTCACCCATTCCTTCTCTCCAGAGATGCTGCCTGCCCGCTGAGTTACTTCAGCATTTTGTGTCTACCTTCTGTGGATTCAACCTATCCATCCCCCTCGTGATTTTATAAACTAGGAATGTGAAGAGGATTAGCATCTGTTTGGGTTTCTTGTGAAAAGATAATGTTGACATTATTTATAATGTTTATATATTACTGGTTACTTTAGGCAAAGTATTGGGAACATTTTAAAGTCGGAAAGACGATGGAAATGGTAAAATAAAAGCCAATGCACAAAAGATAGAGGGTTATTTGGCCTGCAGCCAGACTTGCATTTTCTTTTCGCAGCTTTTAGAATTCCAGTATCTTGAATTCTGCTATTAAAATCTCGTTATTTTGATTTGTGAGCTCCTGTCATAGGACAGATCTGAAAATGACATAATCTCTTGCAACCAGTTTGCAAGGATGTCCAGTTTTCGAACTGAGGATTTGGGGTTAAAATAACATATTATTTCCAGACACAGTGCATCCTGAAACATAATTTGTGACAATATTAAATATTTGGCACATTCTGGAAATCTGAAATACAAGGAGCAAGTTGTATACATGGACAACATTTCTGGAAAAAACAGTTAACAGATTTTGGGTTGGTTGAAAGTTATCTTGCGCTAAAGTGTAAAGGGGAGGATGAGCAGGAGAACATTGAAATAGTTTTGAGATGAGAAATGTGCATTTGGATGTTAAAGATGATAACAGTATTCAAAAGACATTTGGACAGGTACAATGACAGGAAAGGATTAGAGGGATATCTACCAAACGTGGATAAATGGGATTGGCTTAGATGGGGCACATTGGTCGGCATGGATCAGTTGGGCTGAAGTGCCTGTTTCCATATTGTATGACTCTTTCAGATCAATGATCTTTCACAAGTATACTTCTTAAAATAAAACTGAACCCCAACGCAGAACTGATTATCTTAGGAACAACGGAGGTCGGCCCTGAGCTGACTTCGTTCCAAAAGAGTTTCCTTAATTATGGCTTAATAACGGCAAAAAAACGTATATTAAAATTCTGGAAAAATGCACCAACACCAACGCTTAAAATGTGGATCTCAAATATGTCTGAAATGTTACATCTAGAAGTCATAAGATTCGTCCTAGCAGGCAAATCAGACCAATTCTTAAAGATTTGGTCTCTCTTTATCGATTTATGGTGCAACATAACCCTGGAAATTAACTGTTTCAGAACCGGGTGAGGGGTGTGCAAAGATATGAAGCAGCTATATCCCTTTTAACTTCTTTTAAATTTTTTCTTTTTGGCTCTTTTCTCTCTCTTTTTACTGCACTATTTCACAATCTATTTCTTTCATCACCTTATCTAACTTTCTTTTTCTCTCTTTTTGCTTCTACTTTTTTATTATTAAATTTAAAAACAAGAAGTTGTACATGAAATGTATTATATTATTCTTGGTTTATACTATTGTGTATGACTTCTAATAAAAATATTAAAAAAAAATAAAAAAACAACAAGTATACTTCCACTATTAAGCTGAATTCATTTTTTAATGGAATGATATTGTGGGGAAGTTAGCAGATGCATTATTTGCAATGGTGTAGCGTTGATACACTTAAAATCTTGGACACTTTCCGAATAGACCTGTAGGGACTAAAGTTCGTCAATGTTTATGAAATATTACCATGATGTTTGAAATATCATTTTGTCATCTGTTCAAATATTAAATTTGGACTTTCAATATTTTACAGTGAAAAGTCAATTCTTTGTAATTTAACTTGCTTTTATCTCTTTTCTAACTTAGATATAGTTTTTCCTGTGCTGGATATTCTTCGTCTGGCTATCAAGCATCCCACGGTAAATGAACATTTCTGCAGTGAACACTACAGCAAACAGTTCAGCAACTACCTCTTAAACAAAATCAATCTACGGGGAAAACCAGCTAATCAAATGCTTGTCCTCCGAACAGTCTGCAACTGTTTTGCTAACCAAACACATGGCTCAAAGTTCATGATGTCCTTGAGGGAAGCAATACTCTCCCAAGCAATTGAAATGAGATCAGCTAGCAGCAAGAATGTTCACATAGCACTATCCACTTTGATATTAAACTATGCAGTAAATCTGCACGCAGGAAATGATATTGAAGGTAAAGCAAATTGTTTATCCATTATAAGTGCAGCCATAGAAGCCCTCCAAGATTATGAAGCTATTTTCAGACTTTTGGTGGCTCTTGGAACAATTATAAGTGATGATCCAAATGCCTTGCAACTGGCTCAATCGTTGGGAGTTGATTCTCAGATCCGAAAATATTCTTCTGTTTCAGATCCAGCAAAAGTTGGGGACTGTTGTAGATTTGTTCTGAAAGTGCTGTAATTTCTGATTATAGATTTTCAAGGGTTATAGCCAAGTGGTATTAATTTTGATTACATTATTCCTTAAACTCTGGCAAATAATACATATGGGAGAAAAATAAATTCTGGGGTGTTTGATTATTGTGACAAAATAGTTGCAGTAGAAAAGTACAAACAATTTTAAGAATAAAGGAACTGCTAAAATGTGATTTTATATTTGAATATTTTTGCTTTGTTTTAAGATGTTTCCAATAATTTAACATAGTCAACCTTTCAATTTATTTGTGAAACTGCTCTTGCAAACATCTAAATTTACAATAATTGTCATTTAAATTTTCCAAATTAAATTCACCTTTAAATTACTCCTTCACAGACTTTGAAAGAGCATTATTAGCATTTTCTGAGCTCTTTTCATGTTTTCGCATTTATCTGGCCCTTCAGCATCTTTATGGGTTTGTTGGATTATGAAAATCCCATTAACTAGTATTAAGACTCCTAAAATGGAATGAGCATTGACCCCCTGCTCCTCCCACAGACTATCTGATAGATAATCAAACCCTTGATAATGGAGAGTTACAGGATTTAGTGTTGAATATAGTGTACAATATTAATAATCCTATATTGTGTTCACCGATATATCCTCCAATTGAGCTTTAAAGAGCAAATGTATCAATGTTAAAGCTACAATTAATTCTGCTTTAATGCTATGGTAGGACACAAATTATGTGAGTAACTCAGCGGGTCATATGGATATGTGACGTTTTGGGTTGGGACCCTTCAACCACCATCCTTGTTCCTTGTTTCAACATACAATAAACCCTTGTTATAACGGACCAGAGGAGAGCACGTGGCATCCTTTGTTGCCGATTTTCTGCCATAACCAAGTAAGCGATTATCATTGTATAAATAGTAGAAACAAACAACTGCAGATGCTGGTTACTATACAAAAGGTCACAAACTGTTAGAGTAACTCAGCAGGTCAGGCAGCATCTCTGGAGAACATGGATAGGTGACGTCCCAGTCCAGACCCTTCTTCAGATTCTTGGTCTGGAACTGGACCTTGAATCCAGGTGAGGATTGGCATCGTCATTGGTCGGGCCCGCGGGTGGCCAATGTGCAAGTGAGGGATGGTGGTGGGACTGTGGCAGCGTTGGTGGCGGGAACTGGTGGCATCAGTGCTGGTGTCTGCAGTGGTGGCGGCGCTGGTGTGGCCTGCGTCACTGACCGCGGCGCTGGTGACTGCGGAGTTAACGACTCATAGCCTTTAACTAAAATCCGTTATAAAGAATTCCGTAAAAACAAGTGTTTACTGCAATGTCTAAGAAACCTCGCATTATAGGATATCATGTTAAAAAAATAATTGTCAATGGCGTAAAATGTTGGTTTCAGACTCGCAACAACAACACTTTTTTTCCCCCCCATGTAGGATTTTCAAAAATATATGTTTTTAATAGCTATGAATTTATTTTTGTTAATACTGAAAACTAAACGTTACATTATTTAATAGTATCATTGCACAAGCTTCAATAGAAGTGATTGCTTGTCAAATTCATTTGTCAACTACGGTTAAAGGTGTATTCTATGTTTCTATTCGTTCGAGACAAAGGTGTCCAATTAGTGCAAGAATGTTGGATGGAAACCATTTATTTCCCTTGACTGTTTTTGCAAGACATCTTTCTTTTTGACAGACAAAAATGCTGGAGAAACTCAGCGGGTGAGGCAGCATCTATGGAGCGAGGGAAATAGGCGACGTTTTGGGTCGAGACCCTTCTTCAGACTGATGTGGGGGTGGGGGTGGCGGGAAGAAGAAAGGAAGAGGCGGAGACAGTGGGCTGTGGGAGAGCTGGGAAGGAGGGGTAAAGAGGGAGAAAGCAGGGACTACCTGAAATTGGAGAAGTCAATGTTCATACTGCTGGGGTGTAAACTACCCAAGCGAAATATGAGGTGCTACTCCTCCAATTTACGGTGGGTCTCACTCTGGCCATGGAGGAGGCCCAGGACAGAATGGTCGGATTCGGAATGGGTCGGAATGGGAGGGGGAGTTGAAGTGCTGAGCCACCGGGAGATCAGGTTGGTTATTGCGAACCGAGCTGAGGTGTTGGGCAAACCGATCGCCAAGCCTACGCTTGGTCTCACCGATGTAAAGCAGCTGACGCAGTAGAACAGCGGATGCAATAGATGAGGTTGGAGGAGGTGCAGGTGAACCTCTGCCGCACCTGGGAAGACTGCTTGGGTCCTTGGATGGAGTCAAGGAGGGAGGTAAAGCGACAAGTGTAGCATTTCCTGCGGTTGCAAGGGAAAGTGCCAGGAGAGGGGTGGTTTGGGTGGGAAGGGACGAATTGACCAGGGGGTTACGGAGGGAGCGGTCTCTGCGGAAAGCCGAAAGGGAAGGAGATGGGAAGATGTGGCCAGTGGTGGGATCCCGTTGGAGGTGGTGAAAATGTCGGAGGATTATTTGTTGTATGTGACGGCTGGTAGGGTGGAAGGTGAGGACAAGGGGGACTCTGCCCTTGTTACGAGTGGGGGGGATGGGGAGTGAGAGCAGTCAATTTCCAAAGTAAATTAAGTGGTTAAGTTCCCGATATCTAATTCTGCCTTTTACTACAAATAGTGTTTCCTAATTCATCAATTGCAATCCATCCTATTTGCGATGTCAAAATGGTTTACAACAGTACCACTGAGCTTTAATTTTATGCAGAAAATATTTACTGGAAAAGATGGTGGTCAGAGAAAGGATGAATGGACTTTTTATGTAGTTTGCTTAATGGGTTCTGATTTCTTACAATTGAGTTACCCCACATTAACTCTTAGAGTTGTCCAGCACTGGGCTTGTATTGTTTTACCTGATCCAGAATCATCCCATCACCTGATGTTACCAATGCAATTTAGAAGAAACTCCAAACAGCCAGCACTTCAGATAAATGGGATTCTGACTCTTCATTTTATGCCCCAATACGAATAAATGTTGGGAAAAAAACCTCGTTCGTGCACTGTTCTAAATTGTGACTGATAAAATGAATCCACGTTTAGAGTTAAATAGTTGTCTCGAAACAATAGAAAGGTGATTTTCATCTTATTTTTATATTATTCTTGTTGCCAAAGCTTTTATCAAACTGCAATAAGCGAGTTCGGTATTACATCTGCGCATGCCCATGTCAAGGGTCATTCGGGATAAACATTCTCGCCAGCTGAGCTACTAGGTGTGTACCTACGTATTCATTTCAATGAGATTTATAAATAAATGTATCCGTCAAATATGTCAGCATTGGCCACATCGTACTGCAGGCTGCACAAATCCACAATTGTATATATTTAAATTATTGACTCAATGCAGCACTGGCATTGAAAACGCAAGAATGCCTGGAATGAACCTGTCAATTATCAAATCCCTGGCATTAGCCTGAGTCACAGCCATTGAAATTTGAAATTGATTTACACGAATTACAAGTTGTGTGGTCAACTAATTTGAGACAGTCCTTGCATTCCTATCTAAACAACCTTCCTGGATTGAAGGAAACAAGGAGAATGTGCTGAGTGGTTCCAGTCTGTCAGGGCACACAGTTGGCGTCCGGGTGACTGGGTGGCGATAAAAAGCGAGTTTGGTATTCCGACTGCGCATGCCCAGGTCATAAGTCACTCGCCATAAACATTGTCGTTAGCGGATCTGCTGTGTGCTATCAAACCTTCGTTTCATCAGTATTTTCCAGCTTTGATTCTTCCAGGTAAGAAAATACTGCTTTCAAACTATGAATTAGTATTTATTCTTCCTTTGTATAAAGCAACGATGATTTTGTCGTTTTTATTGCTTACTGCTTCGCTGTTGAGTAGCTGCTGGGTCGTCCCTGTCCCCTCCCGGGTGTCCCGTCCCTGTCCGGAGGTGTCGGGCCGGGCTCGCAGCCGGTGAGGGGGAGGCGGGGCGCTGGCTTCAGCTCGACTCCGGCAGGCCAGGGACCATCGGCTGCACCTCTCTCCTTGTCTGTCGGTTTGCCCCCCTCGGTGGAGGGCATGAGTCATTTCAAACAGTGAGTCAGTCGGAGCTGGGATATGCAATCAGTTCCACTGGAGCTGCTTGTAGTCTTCCGGCATCAAAGGCCCTGCTGGTGGAGGGTGTTGTGACTCAGAAGGAGAGGTTTGGTGGCGGCAGGGGCCAAGCGCCGGTCATCAGCGGGGATGCACACGGGGGGGGGGGAGGGGCTGCTGTAGCTCGGCCCCCGCTGCCACCAAATATCTCTGGAGAAGGGTCTCGACCCGAAACGTCACCCATTCCTTTCTGAAGAATCTGAAGAAGGGTTTCGGCCCGAAACGTTGCCTATTTCCTTCGCTCCATAGATGCTGCTGCACCCGCTGAGTTTCTCCAGCATTTTTGTGTACATTCGATTTTCCAGCATCTGCAGTTCCTTCTTTAACACCCATTCCTTTTCTCCGGGGATGCTGTCTATCCAGCTGAGTTGCTGCAGCACTTTGTGTGTCCCCGTTGATGGCTGGTGCTCGGATTTTGCCGGGGGGGGGGGGGTTGGTCGGTGGTCGTTGGGTTGGGCAGGGGGTGCAGCTGGCGGTTCCGGTCCCGTTGGGGAGCGGGTTCATTGGGAGTAGAAGCGGGGTTGGGCTGGAATAGGCGCTTCTCCGTGCTGGCTGTGGGCCTGGAGCCGCCGCTGTTCTCGGGATCGCCATGGACGTCTCCGGCCACCCCCCCCCCCCCCCAAGGGGGGTCCAGTGGCGATTCGGCAGCGCTTGCAGCGCCGGGTTCGATCCCGGCTGTGGATGAGGCGCGGGTCTGTGTGCGCACCGTCTCCTGTCTCCCACTCGCAACTGCCCCCGCTCTGGCTGTTACACCCCGCTCTCCCGCTACATGGCACCCCCGTTCCTCAGATTAAATATATTTTTACATGAATTATGAATAAAAATAAGAATTTATACAGTTTCTTCAGCCAGCGCTGATTGTTTTTTCTTTATGGCGAATGACCTTTGACAAATCCCATGATTCCTTGCGTTTTTCGGAATACCGAACTCGCTTATGAGAATTTGCAGCCATTTGAACCACAGCCAAACTAGAGGCTTCACTCAGGAGTGGGTCGCAGCTCCCCAGCTGATAGGACCTCACTCTCTTTGAAGGAGGCGCTGCCCGCCCCAGCGAGTGGGCAGACGTGGAGCCAACCCGTAATATGAGTGGGAGCATTTTCTCATACAGACTGTCGACAGTTGGGGTGGGGGATCTGGGAGAGAGAGAGAGAGAGCTGGCGATGCCGTACAGACGGAACTCTAATAACGACACATTAAAAACTGCCACTTGGCAACCTGGGCTGTTCTGACAGCCCTCTCGCTAGCTCGCTGCGTGCCCGATCCTAACGCAGAACCTCCACAAAACCTTTCTGCTTCGGGTAACACCTGCACAGAGAGCCTCTGCTAACAAGGGCTGGCGAACTGTGCTGGTCAACGTGCACTGGGTCCATATCCCCCTGACTCCGCTATCTTTAAGAGCCCTATCTAGCTCTCTTGAAAGTATCCAGAGAACCGGCCTCCACCACCCTCCGAGGCAGAGAATTCCACAGACAAAAGTGTTTCCTCATCTCCGTTCTAAATGGCTTATCCCTTAAATTGTGGCCCCTGGTTCTGGACTCCCCCAACATCGGGAACATGTTTCCTGCCTCTAGCGGGACCAAACCCTTTATAATCTTATATGTTTCAATAAGATCCCCTCTCAACCTTCTAAACTCCAGAGTATACAAGCCCAGCCCCTCCATTTTCTCAGCATATGACAGTCCCGCCATCCCGGTAATTAACCTTGTAAACCTACGGTGCACTCCGTCAATAGCAAGAATCCTTCCTCAAATTAGGGGACCAAAACTGCACACAATACTCCAGGTTTCAAATGTTTCAAACACAAGTAATATTTTCTTATTCCGGTAGCAAACACATTAAGGATTAAATGAAAATAATAAGCAGAACAAGAAAGGAAGCTATTGAGTTGACAGAATTCTCGATTAATTCCTTGGTAGAATAGTTAACAATTTATACAGTTTATTAAGTGCTGCGTTAGCTTTAAAAAAAAATCCCAAATGACCTTTGACAAATCCCATGATTCCTTGCGTTTGTCGAGATACCAAATTTGCTTATTTTTAATTGACAGTGCCTGAGTGGTACCGGTGGCATATTTTTACTGTGCTGATAGGCCCCATAACAACAGGCCATTTGCTCTTGGGGTTCAACGAGTGATTTCATCTTATCACTGTAAGTTCAAGTATATTTATTATCAGCTAGTATTCCAACAGTTGGCCCAACTCGTCCATACTGACTAATAAGCCCAGCTACTCGTCCCATTTGTCTGTATTTGTCACGTATCCCTCGAAACCGTTCCTATTTATGTACCTGTCCATGTCTTTTAAATATTAGTTATTGCTTCAACCATTTCTGCTAGTGTTCTGTGAGGAAATTCCTTGGTTTCCTGTTTAACTTTTTTCTATTCACCTTAAACTCTGCCTTCAAGTTCATAATTCCCTAATCCTGGGAAGAAGACTGCATGCATCCATCTATGCCCCTCATTATTTTATACACCTCAACGATCAGATCAATGCAGCTGATACCAGCAACCTCTGTACATTTTTTATATTCTACCTTCAGCTCCATTCATAATTGTAAAATCAAATGTAAACAAGACCAAACACTTTAACACCCACGGGATATTGAGTATTTTTTCTGTTCTTTAAGGAATTTGTATGTGTCTAAGAATTGCAGTTTGTTCAATCTCATGTCCTATAGATGACTCCCTAAATAAACATGTCTCTTGTTGCTGTTGCCGGCGCATTTGCCTTTAAATTAGAAATTGCGGATTCGTTCACTTGAAGAGAAGAGTTTAGAGAGCGCTATATTTTCAAATATGTAAATCTTTTTTTTGCAGTCTAAACTGAGCAACAAGATGTTGCAGTTCCAGTGGGAAGTGTAGTGAAGTATTTTAGGTAAACTTTGCAATATTGTTCCCATAATCAACGCCATTAAAACAAATCTAGTCAATATTTTACTGCTTATCAGTATCTGTGTACACATTGATATCGCTTTGATTATGTGACTACATTTGATGGCAGAACTTCCTTTCAGTGGCTCATGCAAATCTATAAGATGCTAATCTTGTGAAAATTATAACAAATTTTGCAAATGATACCAGGTTGTATGTAGACAAAAATGCTGGAGAAACTCAGCGGGTGAGGCAGCATCTATGGAGAGAAGGAATAGGCGACGTTTCGGGTCGAGACCCTTCTTCAGACTGGTTTGTGGGGGCTGCTTGATAATGATGAGGAAAAACTTTAATGTAAACAGTTACTTCTGGAATTCACCGTTAAAGTGTGGTTGGCTGTGCAATTCAAAAAGTAATTGGGTAAGTACTGCTAAGGAGTGAAATTGTATGGCAAGAGAGGGCGAAGAATGATTTGTATTGCTCTTGTATAAATTTAACACGGAGTTGATAGGCATGGTTGCTAATTGCCCTTTTTTTACTCTCTGAAAAGTGAAATCTTGTACAATATGGAACCAGGTCATCGTATCTGCACGATTTCATAATTGGAAAGTCTGTCATAAATTTGAAATCAAAAACAAAATCAGGGATAGCATTTTGGATGCACGTGCGAGTACTGCCTACTGACTTCCACATTAATGAAATCTATTTTGGAGGCGATCCACCCAGAGGGAAGCTTTCAGTAAGAAGAGTCGAAATTGCAGAGTGGGTCAGCCAACTCCTGTGGAGAGAGAGAGAGAGAGAGACAGACAGAAAAGCAAGAAAGCGCCTCGGGTCCATGCATTGTCTTGGGATGAAAGGTCAGCTGGTTCTTTCTCCACTTGCACCCAAAGATACTTGAGCCAAAAGATCCTAAAGCTCCGCTATAGGCTCTTTGCTTGAGCCCAGTATCAAAGTGTCTTTGATACTGGGCTCAAGCAAAGAGCCTATAGCGGAGCGTATAGTCTGAAGAATGGTTTCGACCCGAAACATTGCCTATTTCCTTCGCTCCATGGATACTGCTGCACCCGCTGAGTTTCTCCAGCACTTTTGTGTACCATCAAAGTATCTTTGCTTGCACCGACTCTTTCTCCCCCATTGGTCCGGTAATCGCTCCTCTCCCATTGGTCCGATAATCCCACCTCTCCCATTGGTCCGATAACCTCTCCTTTCCCATTGGTCCGATAATCCCTCTTCCCATTGGCCCGATAATCCCTCCTCTCCTATTGGTCCGATAGTCTAGCGACTCCGCCCGCGACCCTCGAGAACCGGAAGCAATGTCGCGGCACCTTCCGGCCGCGGCGCGGTTGGCGATGGCGGGCAAGAGGTCGGGCAGAGACAAGCGGCGGAAGCGGAGCCACGGCGAGGAGAGTCACGGGGAGAGGAAGCGTCTCAACTCCGACTCGAGCGCAGTCGAGGTGAGTGCGGCTCCGCGGGGCGAACATTTCCTGCTCGGAAAGCTGGAGCTGGCGGTCTACCGGTGCAGGGGTCGACCCACCGGTTCCTTGCCCGGTACCTGCCCCACGACCCCGGCACCCGCGTCTCTGCCGCATGTTCCCCGGTACTTGTTCCCCGGTACTGTCCTCCTACAGCTGGGTCTCAGCCGCATGTACCCCGGTACTTGTCCTCCTACAGCTGGGTCTCAGCCGCATGTACCCCGGTACTTGTCCTCCTACAGCTGGGTCTCAGCCGCATGTACCCCGGTACTTGTCCTCCTACAGCTGGGTCTCAGCCGCATGTATCCCGGTACTTGTCCTCCTACAGCTGGGTCTCAGCCGCATGTACCCCGGTACTTGTCTTCCGGTACTTGTCCCCTTATAGCTGGGTCTCCGCCGCATGTATCCCGGTACTTGTCCCCTTACAGCTGGGTCTCCGCCGCATGTATCCCGGTACTTGTTCCCTTGCAACTAGGGGTCTGCCCCAGATTTGCCAGGACCGATCCCGGTACCTGGGTCTCTACATCTACCCGTTTGCTGTCCCGCACACCCGGCACTTATCCTGGTACTTGCTCCCAACAGCTTGGTCTCTGCTCCATGTACTCGGTTCTGACCACCCCTCCTGGGTCTCAGCCCCCTACCCGGATACCATCCATCTAATCTATATATCTGCCCTATGCACCCTGGTACCTGGTATGGCTCGCTTTACCCTGTTACAATGCTGCTTACACCCCGGTGCCGTGTGTACATCCCGGTACGTGGGCATCAGCACTTGCTCTTACACTGAGGTACTTTCCTCTTGTATCCTAGTACAAATCCCTTGCATCCAGTACATGCCCCTATCCCTGGTTCACATTCTGGTACCTGTTGCATATAGCCTGCCTGCTACCATACCCTGCTCATTGGTGTTAGTACCGACTCTCTACACCTAGATATCTACCAGTATTGACCCCGACAAATGGGTACCTGCCTTTTACGTCACGGCACTGCCCCATAACCAGATTACAATTACTGACCCAGAACATAAGGTACCTGGTTTCTAAACCACTGTACTGGCCATTTATGCCCATACCCCAGTACAGAGCACCTGGTTATCATTACTAATCCCTTATAGCTAGGTATCTACCTGATACATTCAGGTGTCAGCACCAATCTCTTGTATCCTAATCCTTTGTTTATCTTGGCAACAAGCATGGAAACAGGTTCTTTGGCCCACTGAGTGCACACTGACCACCTGTTCACATTACTTCTGTGTTATCCCACTTTCTCATCAACTCCTTACACACAGGGCAATTTATTATTTTTTCCACCAGGGCAGTTTCCTAGAGGGGGTTCGCAGATCCCGGTGGCGGGCATCAGTTGACCCGCCACACGGGATCTGCCCAGCTTTTACTGTCGTATCTTAAGAGTTAGGAATCTGGTTACCTTCAGCCAGCGCGCTACTCCTCGGGGAGAGGGGTGTTGTAGTTGTGAGAGTGGGCGGTCCTCACCCTGTCACGGTGGGTGTCGAAGAGGGGTGTATGCGCGGAACAATTCCAACCGAGCTTACCCCTGCTCCATCGGAATTGCTTTTTGCTCCTCCTAGCAGGTAAACCAGATCACTTCCACCTGACGTGGTCTGCATTTATAGAATTATTACAAACATAGGGTGCAAAAGTACTTTAAAAAAATAAAAAATTGAGGTCGGGTAAGGGGGGATGATAGTTGAAGAGTTGGTATGTCCTATTTACGTGATGCTCAAAAAAAAAAACATTTGTTTTTCTTTTTTTCTCTCTCTCTTTTCTTTTCTTAGGGCCTATTTCTTAACTCCTTTTTTTTTTTTGTCTTTAATTTCGCTTTCATAGGGTCCTCGTCCTTTTTTTTTTTTTGTTTGTTGTTACATTTTCTACACTTTTCTACACTTGCACTTTTTCCTTCACTTTCTTCTCTCTTTCAATCTTTTCTTTCTTTAGCGTAAAAAAAAAATAAAGGGAGTACATTAATTGTAAGAAGATATAAATGACGAGTATTAATGTATGTGGCTGTGATGTAATGTACTTCTAATAAATAAAAAAAAAAAAAAAAAAAAAAGGAATTGCTTTTTGGGCCCAGGCCCCGGAATCTTTCCCAGGAGTCAGCCCTACACAACATGAGCCGCCCTTCCGAGATGCCCAGCGTGCCGTTCCCTGACACAGAGAGACGTTTAATGTACAGGTTGCTCCTGCACTCTCTACACTTCCTCGCCCTCGTCTTACGTCCGGACACGCCCTGGCGGTCCGTGTTACCACCTGACGGCGGGTGTGGTCCTCGGTGGAGGTCTCTCTATAAGAGGGGAGTCCTCCTTTACATCGGGGACCTGGGATGGAGAGTGTTGCACAGAGCTGTGGTCTGAAGAAGGGTCTTGACCCGAAGCATCACCCATTCTTTCTGTCCAGAGATGCTGCCTTTCCCGCTGAGTTACTCCAGGTTTTTGTGTCTATAATAGATATTTGAGTCGATTTACATACTCACCGGCCGTCTGTCACTTCTGCGGCGAGGAAGAGACCGTTTTCCACATGTACATGGAGTGTGAGAGGTTGCAGCCCCTGTATGAATATCTGAAGAGGCTGCTCCTCAAGTTTTGGTTGCATTTCAGTCTCACGATTTTGGTATTTGGGCACAAGGCTGGAAGTGTGGAGCGTTGATCGTGACGGTGGGATCTCCCTGTTGGTTTGCTCCTGGGCCTGGTCAAGATGGCAATTTGCGGGTCCAGTCAGCTGGTACTCGATGGTCACACCAGTCGGCTGCCTGCCCCTCTTCCGGGCCTATGTCCATGCTCGCGTGTCCCTCGAGAGGGAACACGCAGTGTCTGCGGGGACTATCGAGGCCTTCTGTGAATGCTGGTCGCCACGGTGGGTCGAGTATTGTAGATAAAGATGCCACTTGTATTATAATGATCTGCTGATGTAATGTGACTATTGAATGTCTTTGTACCCTCTGGTACACTGGCGAACTGAGCGGAGGTGTTCAGCGAAACGATCGCTGGGACTGCGCTTGGTCTCGCTGATATACAGGAGTTGACACCTGGAACTGCGGATACAGTAGATGAGGTTGGAGGAGGTGCAAGTGAACCTCTGCCTTACTTGAAAAGACTGTTGGGGTCCATGAAAGGAGTTGAGGGGGAGGTTAAGGGAAAAGTGCCTGGGGAGGGGGTGGTTTGGGTGGGAAGGGACGAGTTGACCAGGGAGTTGCGGAGGGAACGGTCTCTGCAGAAAGCAGAAAGGAGTGGAGATGGGATGATATGGCTAGTAGTGGGATCCCATTGGAGGTGGCAAAAATGTCGGAGGATTATGCACTGTATTGGACGGCTGATTGGGTGGAAGATGAGGACACGGGGGACTCTGTCCTTGTTACGAATGGGGAGAGAGGGAGCAAGAGCGGAGCTGCGGGATATCGAGGAGACCCTAGTGAGAGCCTCATCTATAATGGAAGAGGGGAACCCCAGTTCCCTAATGAATGAGGACATCTCCGAAGACCTTGTATGGAAAACCTCATCCTGGGTGCAGATCCGGTGTAGATGGAGGAATTGGGAGTAGGGGATAGGGTATTTACAGGAAGCAGGATGGGAAGAAGTGTAGTCTAGATAACTATAGGAGTCAGTGGGTTTGTAATAGATGTTAGTCGATAGTCTAGCTCCAGTGATGGAGGAGGTGAGATCTAGAAACAGTGGCGCCATGTTAGATCTTCCAGTGGCGCTGTGTTAGATTAACAGACGTGCACCTAGCTCCGCTCTCGAAAACTTTCGCTATTTTTCGCGTTAAAACGGGTCCATAAGTCGGAATTGAATTAAAAACCTTACCAGAGCTTCTGGTCGCCGGGCTGATGACGTCATCAGTAAGCGCGATGTTTTAAACGGTGGCTTAAAGGCTTTTAAATGAGAAAACTGTCTCCAGCCAAGAGCCCTCAGAGAACAGTTAAAAAGCTGCTGAAAAATCTGAAGAATCCTGAAGGAGAAGTTACCTCTGAAGTTTCTGAAGTGGCTGTAGAAATGGATACAAGATCTAAGACAGAGCTGACTAAGGATAAAGAACTTGAGGATTTGAAGAAATCAGTGAAGGATATGAAAGATGAAATTATGGATGAAAATAAAACTGGGACAAATGATGGAAAAAATCAAAAAGATGATGCAGGATTCGAATGCTGGAAATCAGAAGGTGGCTGATTCACTGGATACTATAAATAAACGAATTGATGATGTGAAAGGGACTATCGGGGAGAATTGATAAGATGGAAAAAATTACTACGGACAGGTTCACGGCTGTGCTTGAAACAATAGCTGCAAGTATGGCCACAATTACGGAATTGGAGAAAAATATGGCTCGAGTGGTTGAAGACATGGTGAAAATGAGGCAAGAACATGATCAAATGAAGCAAGAATATGAGCAAACTTCAGTACAGATGGCGACTCAACTGGGGAAAGTCTCAGATAAATGCCTGGACCTGGAAGCTCGCTCTAGACGCCAGAATTTGAGAATTCTTGGAGTCTCAGAGGGAACTGAGGGAAGGGACGTTCGTGAGTTTGCCATGGACTTACTTAAACAACTGCTTAATCTCTCTAAAGAACCGAAAATTGAAGTGGCTCATCGTGTTCCAAGATTTAAACTGAGATCTCAAGCTGGAAAAGACCACCCACGACATATTATTGTGAAATTTCGGGACATTTCAGAACTGGAAGAGGTGATGAGCAAAATTAAATACGGAGTGCAATTGCGGTTGGATAATGACATTATCAAAATATTCAAGGACTATCCATATGAAATTGTGCAAAAGAGAAATCAATTCGGAAAGGCAAAATAACTTTTAAGAGGGAAACAAGGTGTCAGATACGGTGTTTTTTATCCAGCCAAAATGCGTATTTCTTATAATGGACGTGAAAGATCATTTGTAAAACTGGAGGAGGCGTACAAATATGCCCAGAGCATCGTTGAAAAGTAGAAATTAATGGTATGAATAAATCCTTTTTCTTATTAGAATTCCACGGTTAATGGTTAATCAGAACCATTTCAAGCAGTGTTTTGTTTAGGATGGCGAGACTGTTATCTGTGGAATTTTGACTCAAGGACATTCTGTGTTCCAAACGAAGTAAACAGCCGAACTGAAGAGAATGGACTATACCAGAAGCATTAATTGTTTAACAGATTATAATATTAAATCCAATTGTAAGAATTGATCCTATTAACAACCTAACAATTTAACAAGTTATCAATATTAAACTAGAATAGTAACGGACGCTAATAAATAAAAAAAAATAACGAACTAACAAAACTAATATAAATTTGTACTAAATCCAAACCTTATCTATAACTGGGAGGAGGGGATGAGAAACGAGCACCTGGCTTAGGTCCAGGGGCGCGTTTCGTTAACCCCTTCAACCAACAGTTGACTATTATTGAAGCTAAAATCATTTGCTTAATAATTAGTAGCTAAAATTGCGATATATATATGATATGTTATAATGAAATATATAGGGTAAATTTGTATCATATATCTGAATGTGAGGCCCCGTTCTAATATGTTACGATTAACCAAGAGAGCGGAGTTATTTGTTTAACATCAACAATGGAAGTCGAAACAAGGTTTTCTCCCACCTACAGGTGGGCCACTTGTTACAGTGTCGACTATTTTAGACACTGTATTTTCACTTTTTCACTTTAAAAAAAAAATTATTATTATCACATAAACTCACATGTTTGTGTTTTGTGTTTAGTGATAAGCGTAAAAGGGATATGCCAACAAAACTTAGTAATTCAAAGGTTCCCCCAATACCCAAAGACCTGGGATATGGATGGCACCACAAGATTTAAAGGTACTATAATTATTCAAAATGCAAGATGCTAAACAAAAGAACCTAGGAGGAGTCTCATTCTGCAGTTGGAATATAAGAGGTATTAACGAACCTATTAAAAGGGGTAAGATACTAGCTCAGCTGAAACTGTACAATTCTGACATTACCTTCTTACAAGAAACTCATCTAAAATCTCAGGATCAAGCTAGGTTGAGGGCGAAATGGATAGGTCAAATATACCATTCCTCATATACTTCGAAATCTAGAGGTACGTCAATCATTATTAGAAAAGGTATACCATTCAAAGCAAAGAATACTATAACAGACATTGAAGGGAGATATTTGATAGTTAATGGAGAAATTCATGATACTCCAATTACTTTGGTAAATATATATGCGCCTAACTTTGACAACCCTCATTTTTTCAATAAAATTCTGAACATAATCGCAGAGTTTAATTATCAAAATGTTATAATAGGAGGAGACTTTAACTGTGTTTTAGATCCGTATTTAGACAAATCAAGCCAAAAACAGAGAGGGAATACGAAATCTAAAACCGGTGAACTTATAAATACTTATATAAACAATACTAATATAGCAGATGTTTGGAGAATTGCTAATCCAACTGGCAGGGAATACTTGTTTTATTCAATGGTACATAAAACATACTCACGTATAGATTATTTCCTGGTGGATACAAAATTAATCCCTCACACTTTGAACCCAGCATATCATACAAACTCGATTTCAGACCATTCACCACTAACTTTCTTTTTAAAACTGGAAGGAATGTCTAAGAATAAATCGTTTTGGAGATTTAATTCTCAAATCCTAAAAGATCCGCAAGCGAGTATATATTTAAAAGAACAAATGGATGCTTTTTTGAAATAAATGACACTCCAGATATATCGCCTACTGTACTATGGGAATCTTTTAAAGCATTCATTAGAGGTATTATAATCTCATATCAAGCTTTTCAAAATAAAAAGAATAAGAATGAACAAAGACAGTTAGAACTTATTAGACAAATGGATATAGATAATGCTAAAGATCCATCAATAGATAAACATAATAAAATAATAATTTTGAAATTTAGATTAAATAAACTTATCAGCCAAACTTATAAGACTTTTCCAAATTACAAAACAGGAGCACTTTGAATTTGGGGATAAACCGCATAAACCTTTGGCTCGCCAGCTTAAAAAAAAGAGAAAAAGAACATACGATCCCAAAGATTAAATCAGATAGAGGGGAATTACTAACCATACCGAAGGATATTAATAAAAGATTTGCGCAATTTTATGAGAATTTGTATACGTCTAAAACGACAACTGCCTCCAATAAAATTACAGAGTTCTTGGATAATTGTAATCTTCCAAAGTTAGAGTTGAAGGTACAAGAGGAATTGGGTGCACAAATCTCAATTAAGGAATTAGAAGATACAATAAACTCATTAAAGAATGGAAAAACACCAGGTCCTGATGGATTTACTAATGAATTTTATAAAAGCTTTTATGACAAAATTATACCACGATTACAAAAAGTGTATCAATATGCTTTTAAAAAACAAATATTACCTGATACATTAACTGAATCAACGATCACACTAATACTTAAAAAAGACAAAGATATAGAAGAACCGGGTTCATATAGAGCTATAGCATTGTTAAATGCAGATCAAAAAATATTAGCGAAAACATTAGCTAGAAGATTAAGTAAATATATTAGTAAACTAATAAACCCAGATCAGACGGGGTTTATCCCTAAGAGATATTCATCTAATAATATGAGACGTCTACTCAATATAATGCACTCACACAAAATTGAAGAACAAGAATTATCAATTATTTCGCTGGACGCTGAAAAAGCATTTGACCAAGGAATGGAATTATATGGATAAAGTATTACAAAAATTCCAACTGGGAGAGAATTTTATTTTATGGATTAAACTATTATATAATAAACCTACAGCTAGAATATTAACTAATAACATATTATCCTCGAAATTTCAACTATCAAGGGGAAATAGACAAGGATGCTCATTATCACCACAGTTGTTTGCTCTCATAATTGAACCGTTAGCAGAACAAATTAGAACACATCCAGATATCCATGGGTATAATACTAAATATTCAAATAATAAAATATCTTTATACGCGGATGATATATTATTGTACATTACAAAACCTCAAATTACTATACCAAATATATTAAATTTAATTGAGGACGTTGGATCTTTTTCTGGATAAAGAATAAATTGGAATAAAAGTGAAATTATGTCAATAAAACCGAAAGACTCAACACATCTTTTAAAATTCCCTTTTAAAATAGCTACAGAAAAATTTAAATACTTGGGTGTTGAAATCACTAGAACATATCAAGGCATGTTTAAAGCAAATTTTGATCCTTTACTTAATAAATTAAATACACTAATTAAATTTTGGAAAACGCTCCCGATATCTTTAATAGGCCGAATAAATGCAAGAAAAATGATCTTCCCACAAATTTTATACCTATTTCAATCGATTCCTATATACCTACCAAAGAAGTTTTTTTTAAAACTGGATTCAGACATTACTAATTTTATATGGGACTATAAATCACATAGAATACAAAGAACACACTTGAACAAAGCTAAAGTATTAGGGGGCTTAGCACTCCCTAACTTCATGTATTATTATGGGTCATTAAATATTAAAAATATGATTCAACTGATGGACAATTCTGCCCACAAGTGGACTGGATTGTAATGGAGAGAGAGGACTGCTCCTCTGGAAACATTGGAGCGATCCTCCTATCACCAATGAAACTGAATAACATAAATTATAACAAAAACCCAATTATACATAGTACAATCAGAACTTGGAAACAAATAAAACAACATTTAAAATTAAGAAATCTATCGTTATCTCCAATAGTTAATAACCCCTCGTTTAATCCCTCTATTACAGACAAATCATTTATACAATGGGATAGACTAGGAATTAAAACGTTCAGTGACTTGTATGAAACTGGAAAATAATCCAACAATTCCAACAATTACAAATAAAATATAAACTGGGAAATAATCAATATTTTAAATATTTTCAAATATGTGACTATTTGAAAAAATATACAAAAGATCATTATAATATCCCAGCAGATGTACTGGATGAAGCAATGCAAATAAAAGCTGAATCAGCAAACTTAATATCATATTTGTATAATATTATCTTAAATGTAGAAATACCATCTACAGAAGGTATTAGAAGAGACTGGGAACAAGAATTAGCTATTAAAATCTCAAAGGAAAGGTGGAATGAACATTTACTAAACGTGCATAAATGTTCGATTAATGTAAGACACACTTTAATACAATTTAAAATGTTACATAGATTATATTATTCGAAAACTAAAATTAATAAAATTTTCCCAAATGTATCATCCATTTGTGATAAATGTCAATCTCAAGAAGCTACTATAGCGCACTCATTTGTTTTCTGTACAAAAATTCAAAAATTTTGGATTGAAATTTTTGAAATCTTTACAAAATTATTTAAAATAAAACTGATACCCAAAGCAGAATGGATTATCTTCGGAACAACGGAAGATAGTCCAGAACTAAATGTGTTTCAAAAGAAATTAATAGACTATCGGTTAATAACTAGAAAAAAGTTAATCCTAAAATTCTGGAAAAACGCTCCAATACCAACTATAAACATGTGGATTTCAAACATGTTCGAAACATTACACCTAGAAGAGATAAGACACCTCCTGGCAGGTAAACCAGATCACTTCCACCTGACGTGGTCTGCATTTATAGAATTATTACAAGTATAGGGTGCAAAAGTACTTTAAAAAAATAAAACTGAGGTCAGGTAAGGGGGGATGAAAGCTGGAGAGTTGGTATATCCCATTTGCGTGATGCTTACAACAAAGTATTTGTTTTTCTCTTTTCCCTCTTTTTTTCTTCTTTAGGGACTATTTCTTAATTCTTTTTTTTTTAAATGTCTTATAGGGTCTTTGTTCTTTTTTGTTGACATGTTTTTTACACTTTCACTATTTTCCTTCACTTTCTCCTTTCTCTCAATCTCATCCTTTCCCTTTATTAGTGTAAAAAATGATGGAGTACATTAATTGTAATAAGATATACGTGACGAGTACTAATGTAATTGGTTGTAATGTAATGTACTTCTAATAAATAAATTAAAAAAATATATATATATATATTTAAAAAAAGACTGTTGGGGTCCATGAAAGGAGTTGAGGGGGAGGTTAAGGGAAAAGTGCCTGGGGAGGGGGTGGTTTGGGTGGGAAGGGACGAGTTGACCAGGGAGTTGCGGAGGGAACGGTCTCTGCGGAAAGCAGAAAGGAGTGGAGATGGGATGATATGGCTAGTAGTGGGATCCCATTGGAGGTGGCAAAAATGTCGGAGGATTATGCACTGTATTGGACGGCTGATTGGGTGGAAGATGAGGACACGGGGGACTCTGTCCTTGTTACGAATGGGGAGAGAGGGAGCAAGAGCGGAGCTGCGGGATATCGAGGAGACCCTAGTGAGAGCCTCATCTATAATGGAAGAGGGGAACCCCAGTTCCCTAATGAATGAGGACATCTCCAAAGACCTGGTATGGAAAACCTCATCCTGGGTGCAGATCCGGTGTAGATGGAGGAATTGGGAGTAGGGGATAGGGTATTTACAGGAAGCAGGATGGGAAGAAGTGTAGTCTAGATAACTATAGGAGTCAGTGGGTTTGTAATAGATGTTAGTCGATAGTCTTGCTCCAGTGATGGAGGAGGTGAGATCTAGAAACAGTAAGATGGTCCAACTGAATTTGAATGCAGTATGGAAATTAGTCGTGAAGTTGATGGTCAGTGAGTTCTGCATGGGTGCAGGAGGTAGCACCGGTGTAGTCGTTAGTGTAGCGGAGCTAGAGTTCGGGGATAGAGTGTACACCTGTAACAGTGATTGATCACCGTACTGTACGAAGAGGCAGGCATAGCTGGGGCCCATGTGAGTGCCCATAGCTATGCCGTGGATTTGGAGGAAGTGGGAGGAGTCAAAGGAGAAGTTGTCAAGGGTAAGTTGTTAAGAGTGTTAGTAGACGGAAATTGGCTGGTTCTGCGGTCGAGGAAGAAACGGAGGGAGTTAAGACCTACCTGGTGGGGAATGGAGGTGTGGAGTGACAATCTGGAGACGATAGGGAGATGTTCGGTTCTAGAAACGGTAGGATAGTTGTGGAGGGTTGCTTTTCTGATTGAATGCAGGGGACAGTGTTTATTATCTATGTTAACAATTTGGATGGCAATGGCATAAACTTTTTTTGTAAATTTTTACTGATATCAAAAACTGGTGGTATAGTGGACATTGAGGAAGGATATCTAAGTATACTACAGGATCTAAATCAGTTGGAAAGGTGGAACAAGGAAAGGCAAATAGAATTTAACTCCAATCACTGTGAGGTGTGCACTTTGCTATGTCAAATCGGGGCAGGACTTGCACAGAAAATCGTGGAGCCCTGGATGGTGTTGCAGATCAGGGAGCGCAGGTGCATGAATCCTCGAAAGTGGCAAGTCAGGTGGACAATACCTTAAAGAAGGTTATTGGCATGTTTGCTTTATTTAGCAAAGATATTGGGTACTAAAGTTGGAACTTCATGATGCATCTGTACAAGTCGTTGGTGAGACCGCACTTGGAGTACTGTGGACTGCTCTAGGCAGGATGTCATTTAGTTGGAAAGGGTGCAGAAGATATTCAGCAGGGTGTTATCTGAGCTCACAGGCTTGCGTTAAAGGATGAAATTGGCTGGGACTTTCCTCTTTGGAGCAGGGAAGGCTATGGGGTGACCTTACCGGGGTCTACAAAACCACAAGGGTCATGGATAATATGAACATTCAGTCTTTTTCCCAGGGTAGAGGTTCTAAAACGAGAGGACATAGCTCAGTGTGACAAGGAAGAGATTTAGGGGGGACTACGGGAGGCAACATTTTCATTCAGTGTCATCCATATCTGCAATGAGCTGGCAGAAGTTGTAGAAGCGGATAGAATTATGACTTTCTACAGAAATTTGGATGGATAGCTGGAGAAAGATTTAGGGTATAATGGTTAAATGGGACTTGCCCTGTATTTTGCTACCCAGTAGCTTTTTGGCACCATGTTTGTGTCGATCCGTCTACTTTGCTGCCTGCTCCTGCGTGACCCAATACCCCTTTCGTTCCTCTGTGCTCTCGCAACCCTATTGAGCCCCATTGAATTTCGGGGCCAGGCCCTTAGTCCTGTATAGCCTGGTAGTTATTTGTTCCTCCTCAACTAGGAAATCAAACACATTTCTTTCAGCTCTAAACTATTTTGTTCAAAACCAACATTTGTTGAAAAAATGAAACAAAGTGTTCCACTATAATGTGTGTTTCCATAATATAAATTAGATATAAAGTGAGTGATGAATTAGGGAACAATATTTGCATCATGTGGGTCATATTCGGTTTTGTACCAGGCTATAATCAGACACCGTTGTCTCTTAAGAACTGAACATAGCTGCTATTTTAACTGCGGGTGGCCAATGGAATTGACCAGCATTAGACAAGTGGCATAGTGGCACGACTGGAAGATCTGCTGCCACAGTCAGAGACCTGAGTTCGATCCTGACGTCGGGTGCTGGCTGTGTAAAGTTTCTCCAGATGCTCCAATTCCCTCCCACTTCCCAAGGACATGCAGTAAGTTGTCTGTGTGCAGGCAGTGGATGGGAAAGTAGGATAACAGAACTAGTGTGAATGGGTGATCGATTTTTGGCGTGGACTGAAGGGCTTTTTCCATGCTGTACCTCTAACCTAAATTAATTGCTTCTGCTGACACTTGTGCAGCAATACTGTATTAAACAACCTTTAGTACTTTTAGCTTCAGCAAAAAAATATATAACCTTATTGCTATTGAAAAGATATTCATTTTTGAAACTGCAGGAAAAATAACTTCGTTATTGTGAATCAGAAACCCTCTGTTCCCTGACTCTATTTCCCCCAAAATGCAATTGCCTTTATATCACAAATTTCTATAACAGAAGGTTTCTTAAGAAAGCAACTATTGAGTTAAAGCAGAACTATCAGTAATATTGAACACTGCACATTCTCAGTGAGTCAGGTTCCATCTGTTTAGAGAGGAACGGAACTTGCATTCTCAAACCCCAAGAATGAAGTTGTTATACATTTGACATCTTAGAGAATTTGAGGACAGAAACTCGCACAGTGTTTCGCAAAAAAAAAATCTCATGGGTGCAAGTTTTATCCTTTATCATTTATAATAATTTTCATTGTTGTGTAAGGGGAAGAAATTAGATTATCTTTTCTCGATGTTATCAAGTACTTGCAGTGTTTTAATCGGATTTTTTGGATGTTTAAGTGTTTCTTGCCACCTTTTAGCTATGAGTTTTATCAGAGCTTAGTTCCATGAGTTTTCCGAGTTCTGCTACCATGGGGGTAAGCCTCTTTACAATAATTTACCAAATTATGTAGTGAAATTAAAAACTTTTCCTGCAAAAATTGTTTGCGGTTGTTTCATGTGCTTAGTGTTTGACATGTAGTTCACGGTTATATAGCCATAGGGTTTACATGTAGAAATATAAGCTTGACACAAAATGCTGGAGTAACTCAGCGGGTGAGGCAGCATCTCTGCAGAGAAGGAATGGGTGATGTTTCGGGTCGCCCATTCCTTCTCTCCAGAGATGCTGCCTCACCCGCTGAGTTACTCCAGCATTTTGTGTCTACCTTCGATTTAAACCGGCATCTGCAGTTCTTTCTTATACAAATATAAGCTTGACATTTTCAGATTATGAATTATTTTATCTTTTCTTACTTTCATAATGTAACATTTGTATTTTTTCACTGAAGACGATAATACTTTTGTTTATGTGTGAATTTCAGTTCTGTAATTATTTTTGTCCTTGAAGGCAGGAAGAATTGCTTCAGAAAAAGAGGCAACCACTGAGCACAGTGACTTGGAAGAGGGAGGTCTCGACCTTAGTATTTCCTTGAAACCAATCAGTTCGTATATCTCTGACAGGAAGGAAATGCTCGAACAGTGCTTCAAAATTATTGGTGAAAAAAAACTCCAGAAGATGCTCCCAGATATTTTGAAGGTACTATCGCAAAAAAACATTAGAGAAAATTTGTTAAACCCTTATTATAATGTGCCATAGTGGAGGTAATTGGTGTCTGTTATCGCCGATTGTACGCTATGACCGAGTACGAGATTATCATTGTATAAGTATTAGAAACAAACAATTACAGATGCTGGTTAATACACAAAAGGAAAAAAAAGTGCTGGAGTAACTCAGCAGGTCAGGCAGCATCGGGAGAACATGGATAGGTGACATTTTGGCTCAAGACAAGTCAAGTCAGGTCAAGAGAATTTATTGTCATGTGTCCCAGATAGGACAATGAAATTCTTGCTTGCTGCAGCACAACAGAATATGTAAACATAATACAGAACAGGAGATAAAAGTTCAGTGTGTCTATATACCATAGACCATATATAAATATATACACAATAAATAAACAGTTAAAGTGCAATAGGCTGTTATTGTTCAGAGTTTGTTTGATGGTGAGTTTAATAGCCTGATGGCTGTGGGGAAGAAGCTGTCCTGAACCTGGATGTTCCAGATTTCAAGCTCCTATACCTTCTTCCCGATGGCAAAGGAGAGATGAGTCTTCTTCCCGATGGCAACGGAACGAAGGCTCGAGACCCTTCTTCAGACTCTTGGTCTGATACCTGGTTGGAATCCAGGTGAGTTGACAACCCTGGGCTGCTAGCAGCCGGGGAGAGGCGAGGATCCATGGAGTCAATGGTTTCAGCCCACGGGCAGCTGGAGTGCAGGTATGGGTTGGCGGTGGCATACGGCAGGTGCAGCCGAAGAAGCTGTGTGGTCCGGCTTGGAAGCAGCCAGTGAGGCGGTGCGGACCCGCATTGGCAGCTCGGCCTGGATGCGGCTGGGGTGGCGATGCAGGCCTGGGATGGCGTCGCGGCCGGGAGGCAGTGTTGACCTGGGGTGCCGTCGGCAGCCTGGCCTGTCATTGAAGGTCAGTAAGTCCGTCCACTGTAACCCAAATCCGCTATAAAGAGGCTGATAAAAACGTTGGTTTTCTGCATTCGACACACAATCTTTTTGTAGACTCAGTAAGTGGCCTTAAAAAGGATGACATTTTCTCCAAATATTTGTTTATTTTTTACTGTTAATTAACACACATTTTTGTAATTTTTGAATTTTTAACTTTAAAATGTTGTTATTGAATTAAGATTCACCTTTGTAAAATTGCGGCTCAAGTAAATACTAAGAGATGATAGGTCTGGAAGGAATTGAATGAAAGTAGATTAGAATAAAATGTACAATTAAGGCATTTAACTAATCCAGAATCAATTATCTGTACTGTTAGTTGATTTCCTATGGAGTTAATGCAAATTCAAGTTAATTAGTATTGGGTATATGCTAATGAGTAATTCAGAAATTGACAACAAATCATGCTCATAAAATGATTGTGAGGCTTCACTAGTAGCCAACAGCTTGATATCGGGTAAAACATTTTTTTAAACTTCAATGTAGGTATGGATGTTTTTTTCATTTTGGGATATTCAGTTAATTCACAGAAAATTATCTCAAAAGCCCATAATCCAAATTGCATTTTAATAACCTATAGTATTAATATTTATATAATAGTGCACTGGGGTTAATACAATCTAATAATTGTGTTTTGTTTCCAGCAGAGCTGCTCTGTAGAAGAAATTAAATCACTATGCTTGGAGCAACTGACACTTCTCTCTGATAAGAAACTTCTCCAAATTATTGGGGGTAAGAAATGGTTGCCGAATGTCCATTCACTATCTTAAAAGCAAATTACTATTAGATAAAAAATAATTTTCAGTATCAATAAAGTGATTTGTAGATGAAGAATTCTGTGTGTACATCTTGTGAAAAATCTGAATATTGTTAAAAATATTTGACTAATTGTGAATTTCCCATTGACATAAAAACATTTTATTGAGTTTACATGAGAATCTAAAGTTTTGATTTGCAAAAGAAGGGTTTGTCTTTGCTTTGTCTGAAGCAGGGTCTCGACCCGAAATGTCACCCATTCCTTCTATCCAGAGCATTTTGTGTCTGTTTTGATTTGCAAAGTGTTTTCGTTTTACTCGTATAGTTTGGAGATAAGGCCATAGCATCAGATTTAAAAAGTAGGTGCACCAGCATCTGTCACTCAGCTCCTTTCAGATTTGTGGTTATGCTACATATATCTGGGACATACTGACCTGTAAACAGCTGAATGTCTGTGGAACTGTTGGCCTCAGCCAGGTCAATATAATTCAAGAGAGGACAGATTATACATCCATACAATCAACATTTTCTATTTTAGACATTTTTTGTATGTTAATGTAAAGGAAGCTGTTGCTTTGTAACATTATTTTGTTTTTTTAGTTTTAGGGTTACAGCGTGGAAACAGGCCCTTCGGCCCACCGAGTCCACGCCGACCAGCGATCCCCACACTTTAACACTATCCTACACACACTAGGAACAATTTACATTTATACCAAACCAATGAACCTACAAACCTGTATGTCTTTGTAATGTGGGTGGAAACTGAAGATCTTGGAGAAACCCCACACGGTCACGGGGAGAACTTACAAACTCTGTACAGAGAGCACCCGTAGTTGGGATTGAACCTGGGTCTCTGACACTGTAAGCGCTGTAAAGCAGCAAATCTACCGCTGCGCCACTGTGTTGCCCCAATTTACTTGTTGCATTTCAATTGGTAAATGTATTACATACTTCATAACCTTGTATGAGACAATAATATCGTGTTTCTTTGCAACTATAAAATATGTAACTATTTCATCCACTGAGGCAATTATACAAAATCCTCCGAATTGCTGATCATGAAGCATTTTAAGAAAGCATGATCGCTTCCAAAATTACTTGATAATACAGTGGAACTTGTGATAAAGTAATAAATAATGCATTCATTGAAAAAATTGATACACAAAGTATCAGAATCAAATCTGCAATATTTCTATCATTGGCTAAGGGTTGTTAAATTTGACAATGGCCGTTTTTTGCATTTGTGAATTCTATTCTTAAGTGTGAATAAAATATCAGGCTTCCAAATTATATCACTACAAACATCCTATCTTTTTATATAAGGTGAAGACCTAGGATCCTCTCAGACTGAGGAGGGGGCAGTAGAGAGTGATAGGTGCAAGAAAAAATTGGAAACAGAAAGTCAGTAAGTATGGTTTTAAATCTTCATTTTGCATTTTAACTATTTTCTGTGAAAGGTGTGTCTATAAAATTAATTCAGTCACATCTATTTTAATCAAACCCATCTCACCTTCAACCTATCTCCTCTTGTTTTTGATTCCTCTACCCGGGGAAAAGACTGGGTGTTCACCTTATCTATAATCATGAGTTTATGTAGATGTATAAGGCAACTATTCCCAATTAGAGACCATATTAAAAGACTCGGATTCTGAGTGCTTTGAAAACACGATAAACATTGTTTTGTGAAAGGGATATCTTGCCTGATGAACCTGTTAGAATTCTTTGAGGAAGTAAATAGCATGATAGACAAAGGAAAGTCAGTGGATGTTGTTTACCTGGATTTTCTGAAGGCCTTTGATAAGGTGCCGCACGGGTTTTTATCAACTTGATTAAAAACTCATTTGTGAAACATTGATAAAAATACATCTCTTGATGCTCCTGAACACATCATCAGTGATGTAACCTGGGGGTCATTGGGTGTTTCGGGTCTTTCAACATCAGACACCCTCGCCCAGGCGACCCAGCCGTAGTTGATCAGACCACGACTTGTGTTCAGGTGGCATTCGCTCCTCCCCATGGACCTTCTCTACTGATCCAGAGCTATCTCGAGGCCTTCTCCGCTGCCTCTGTGGTGTTCTTGATGGCTCGTCTCCTCGCCACTCTGTTGATGCCCAGTGCACTCAAGGCTTTGTAGAGCGATTGCCCTGCAAAATCTCTGCAGCCAACCTCGATGGGCATACACCTTGCCTTCCAGCCCTGCTTACGGCAGTCTATGACCAGCTCATCATACTTGGTCATCTTCCTCTCGTGGGCCTCCTCCAGACGGTCCTCCCACGGCACTGTCAGTTCCAACAAAACAATATTTTTGGTCGCCTCTGAGACCAGGAGGATATCTGGCCTCAGGGTGGTCGTGGCAATGTGCTGTGGGAACGTCTGTTGTTTCACCAGGTCTACAGAAAGCTGCCAGTCCTGCACAGTCGCCAGGATTCCTGACGGATTCCTGGCAGCTGTACTCCGGCCTTCACGAAGGTGATCATCTGGGTGGTGGGGCGTGATCATCTGCAGCTGCTGATTCCCATGCTGATGGCTTCTGCAATGGGTTTAATAACCTGGTCGTGACGCCAGGTGTACCGGCCCTGCCCAAGAGCCTTTGGGCAGCAGCTCAGGATGTGTTCCAACGTCCCCTTGCCTGAGCATTGCGGGCAATCCGGAGATTCCGCTTTGCCCCAGATGAAGAGGTTCGATGGGCTGGGCAGGACATCATACACTGCCTGGACCAGGAACTTGATGTGGTTCAGCCTGCCAGAGCTCAGTCCATGTGACTTTTCGGTCCATGGCCTGCTCCCACCGTGTCCAGGCTCCCTGCTGCCTCAATCAGACTGCTCTGGTAGACCTCTCCTCCACCACTGCCCTCACTTCCTCCTGGACCAGCCTGCGCCTCTCCTTCCCCTTGGCCTTGTCAAATTGGGGAGTTGGGAAGATTCCCAGACCAGCTCTTCCCCGAGTCACTGCTCCCACCAGGACTCTGTGCCGTATCCGAGACTGCTTGCAGCACGGCTTCGCCGGCTCTCCACTTCCTCCCAGTTTTCACCTCCACCCCTGCCTGAGCCACCTTGGGGTCGCTGGAGTCCCTGTACTGTATCACCTCTCTGGCCCGAGTCACCTTAAACTCCTCCTCCAGGGACATCAGGGTCAGCTGGAGCTTGATGTTATTTCCGTAAAGGGCGATGTTGCTAAGGCTCCTGGGCAGTCCCAGCCACCTCCTGAGAAAGCTGCTCTTTCCTCTCCAATCTCTCCACGATGGATATTGGGACTTCATAGACTAGCAGTGGCCAGTGTATCCTTGGCAGGATACCATGCTGGTAAATCCATGCCTTGAACTTGCTGGGAAGCCCCGACCGGTCCACTGCTCTCAACCAACTCTCCAGCTCCTGACAGGTTGCCTGGACAGATACTGTATCCTTCAGGCTGCTTTTAAACACCTTGCCAAGACTCTTCACTGGCCTTTCGGAGACAGTTGGGATTGGTGTCCCTTTGATGCTGAAGCGGAACCTGTCCTTGACTTTGCCCTTCTTCAGAACGAGTGACCTTGATTTTCCCGGCTTAAACCTCATCCTTGATTTCCCATGCTCAAGGCCATGTTGACAATCCCTAATTAATCGTTGTCTTTCCCAATGTACGCTTATATCTCAGAATTCCCACCAATAACCTGCCCACCACTGATGTAAGGCTCACTGGACGCGCTCGCACTCTTTTTATTTCTCAATCCCACCCACACAACTTTACTGGACATTCTTCCTGGAATATCCTGGCAAAAAACTGCCAATTTTCTATCGGCTAATCAAAATCACAACTCCCATTCCTCTTACCTCGACCTCTATCCCTTTGTAGCATTTGTACTCCAGAACATTGAGCTGCCAGTTCTGCCTCTTCCTCAGCCATATTTCTATTATAGCTATCATATCCCAGTCCTATGTTCATATCCATGCCCTGAGTTCATTTGCCATACTTGACAGGCCTGCTGCATTGAAATAAATGAAGGTTAAACCATCAGACTCTTCTCATTCACTGCTATGTTCTGCCTCTTGAATATACTCTGGGATGGGAGATTGCAACCGTCACGTGGTCTGCCCTGTTTTGACGAATGCAATCAACCTGGCGTGCACAATCAAATAAGATCAAATAGAACAACTTTAACCTGTGCAAGCTACATGCAAGAAGAAGAATATACTCTCTAATGTCTATATTGACCTAAACATTCTCTTCTGCTCATTCCGGCTTTGCGTCTCAACCCCCTGCCAGACTATTTTAAACCCGACTGCTCCTCGCAATCCCCTCCAGTTCAGATGACCCTCTTGTACGAGGTCTTAAGGCGATACTGATGTTAAGTATCTACAATTTATTCCTTAATTAAGCTTTAGAAAGTTCTTTATACATCTTTTGAAGGTGGTGACACATTAGCCAACCTCTTAAAATAAATTAGTTTGGAAACACCATCAGCAGCTTCTCTCACAGAACTAGATGTTATAACAGACATTAAGATTTTGCTCCTATGCAAATACAACAACGTAGCAACATCAATAGACTATTTCCATATATATAATGCCTTGGAGTAAGGCAAAAAAAAAATTGATGGGTCATTGCAGGAGCATTATCAAACAGGAAACAAGACTTGGGAATTGGTATGAAATTTTGGGCCCCTTTGAACATGTTATTTTATCCATGAATCATGCATGATTGTGGTTTTACCTGGGATAGGTGGTACACATTTGCCTGACATTTATGCACGTAATAGCAAATAGCGTCATGCAATGCACACGTCCGTACAACCTGTAGGAAATGGAGCTCTGGTGTAAAACCTGGAAAATATTGTGCAGATTTTGGAATATATTGTGCAGGTGGCAGTTAAAAGGACTGCACTATTGGATTGAAATCTTGCACAGGAAACTGCCAGTCTCTCTTTTCAGTGGTGAACGTTAAGTAAAATTGTTCTTTTGTGCTGTCCGATTACAATCTGTTTGTTCAGATCACTTCTTGGTCGAAGGCTACATTCTTTGACCACTTAATCAGATCGGACCTCACAATGCCTTGGAGCCATTTACAGCATGGGAGTTGGAACAGCTCAGGCCATATGGGATGGTAAAGCATCGTCACATTCCGAGATAGCAGTAAAACATGAACAATAGAGTCAAGAGGATGGTGTGACATATTTTGAGACTTGTTGGTTTTGTACTTTAATGTACCACTAATTTGAAAAGAAGTTGATAACATGCTTAAAATATTAATTGCTGCATGGACAGTAAATGGAATTTGTAGTCTGAAGAAGGGTCTCGACCCGAAATGTCACCTATTCCTTTTCTCTAGAGATGCATCCTGATCCGCTGAGTTACTCCAGCATTTAGTGCCTATCTTCAGTGTAAACCAACATCTGCAATTCCTTCCCACACAAATGGAATTTGATTATGGATGCCAGAGTGACACAGCTGGTAGAACTGCTGCCTTGCATCTCCAGCAACCTGGGTTCAATCCTGATTTCTTGTGCTGTCTGTGTGGAATTTGCATGTTCTACCTGTGACTTTGTGGGGTCCCTCCATTGCTCAGGTTTTGTACCACATTCCAAAGATGTGCAGGTAGGTTAGTAGGACAGTTAGCCTCACTCAGTAAATTGTCTCTTATGTGTAGGTGAGTGGTAGAACTTGGGGGAAGTCAAGGAGAATGTGCGAAGAATATGATGGGATTAGCACAGGATTAATGTAAATGGATGCTTGGTTGTCAGCGTCGTCCATGTTCTATGACTTAATGAAGCCAATGCATTCTGAAATTGTGGAGGAACGTGAAAAGTTTTGCTGATACACTGGGAAATCACGGGATGATTATTGGCATATGAAATTAAATTAATGAAGTTTCTGGAGGCTATACCTAGAATTTGAAATGCATGGGAACACATGAAGGACTCTGTTCAGATAACTATATTTCAAACATGTATGTACATGAAAGGGATTGTAGAGAATGGTGATTATTTTTGATCTCAAAAGAGAAATGAGACATACATGAAGTTAATTAGACGGCAATATTTTAAAAAATACTATTTTTAAATTATATTGGGAAGATCATGTAGACAAAAGTAATATTTTGTCATATTTTTCTGAAAGGTTTTCTTTGGTATAGGTAGCTGTTGTGATCGGAGAACTTGGGTGTTGCTGCAAGATGAACTTCAGTATTGTGAAATAGTCTACTGTTTTTAACCTAGAAATAGCCAGGAGGAATTCTAACAGATTGTGTCAGAATCATGAAGGTATCAAGTTAAGTGCATGGCGGAAACGGATGTTATAAACAATAATATCTTAAATTTCTGCAGTGTTGCATTTCTTCAGACTACATAACAACACAGACATACTGTATTTTGAAATGATATTTGATAGAATAAGTGATGTACAACCAAAAAATATATTTGAAGACTTGTGGTTGGCTGTATTTGTTTGGTACAAAATTAATTGTTCAGTAATACTTTATTAATTAGCTTATGTTGTAAAAATTGAATAGTGGAAACCTTAAACATTTTATTCCTACTAAATCTGTTGATGTCACAATTACATAATTTGGATTGAAGTAGAAATGACAAGAGAATAATTAGTTCTTGTTTGTTATAGTGTATTTGCAGTAATTAAATATTTTGCACCAACATAGTCACTGAATTTGGAAGAAAAGGAGAATGAATGTGCATACTTTGCTTTTAATAAGGTCAGCATGAAATTTGCTAATACAGTACCATTAAATTAAGATTTAAACACAAGATTACATATTATCATTGGAAACAATAACGTCATAATAATTGTGTAAAATAGCATAATTATATAATTTGTTATACCTTGAAAGAGCCATAAATTTTTGGTGTCATACATAGTTTAAATTTTTTAATATACTTTTTTGTCAGATCTTACTGTCTATCTGTAGCACGTACCAAAGGACAAATTGCCATTATCAGGTACTATTTATATTTTATGAATGTTTTTTCCTGTTTAAAACTGTATCTTTAGATAATGTCAAGATACATTTCAGAATATGATTTTGCATTGAACAGGTACATTGACCAGGTTGGTCAATTTTACTAAAATTTAAAGTAATGCAATTAAAAAGTCTGGAAACTATTAGGACAGTGACATCAACTATTGTCATCAGTGTTTAGGCTTTAATACATTCCATTTAGATTTTTTAAGGTATGATAAAGAAATTAAGTTCATTCTTGTATTCAAAGCAAAATAAAACATGTAAAGCTGTAGATCTGTCACTTGATAGCCTGAGAGAATTGGAGAAAATGTCCATTAAATATTGTTACTATACACAAAGGTAGCATTTTATAGTACCAGACTAATGAGTACAACATCCACTGTTAAGTTGACAGTTACTTTATCCATGTCTTTCAGCCATTACAAAGTAGTCATTTTACATTAGGAGTGGAAACTGAAATGTAAACTTGTGGTAAAATGCAATATAGTGTTGGGATTAGTTAGAACAGAGCATAGATGTGCTAATTTCATTTTTTAATTCAAAGATCAATCTTTTATATATCAATCACAAGTTCCGATATAAATATATTTGTAGCAAGAAACAATATATCCCACTAAGTTAGCTACCACTGATTGTTTTTGAGATTGTCAAGAATGTTTAATTGTCATATGTGCCGACAATGCTTACTTGCTGCAGTTTAAAAGGCCTATGAATGCAATAACATACAGATAAATGTAATAATCATAAATTAAATAAATTAATAACCATAATAGTAGGTAACCATAATAGTGTAAAAATGAAATCCGTAGTGCAACCGACCATGCAATCCATAGAAGATAGTATTCAAGAACATGATTGTTGATGGGAAGAATCAGTTGTTGAACCTGGTGGTCATATTTTTCATGCTCCTGTACCACCTTCCTGCTGGTAGTTGTGCCATAAGTGCATGGCATGAGGGGGGGGGGGGGGGGGGTCATTGATGATATGGGCTGCCATTTTGAGGCATTGCTTCATAGAAATCCCTTTGATGGTGAGGTCACAATGTCTAATGGTCCGGGCATGTTCCCACTCTCTGTAGTCTCCATTCCTAGGCATTCGACCTGTCGAACCATGATGCAATCAGTCAGTATGTTCTCTGCCATAGAGGTTTGATGGAATATTTGCTGACATGATTTTTGTGGAAATAACAGATTTTCTGCAGACCTCTGACAAAAAATGCTGCTGAAAAGGCAGAAACCATGGATGCAGTTCAGCAACATGTGATTTAGCTTTTGGCTTCTACTTTTGCAGTCTAGAAAATCATTGGTTTATACAGCTAAAATCTGAAACCTTGTGCCTACTAAATCAGGTGTGAATTTGCATTGTTTCCTTTAATGATACAATTATCTAATAATTATTTATTTTATGTATTTATTTATTTATTTATTTATTTGTTCCGAACAAGTAAAGACATAAATAGGAATAAATAACAACAACAAAATCGAAATAGTCAAACATTGGACATTCCAGGCAATATTTGCAAATCAATGAAAAGCATAATACAAAATTTAAATGTCCAACACTTTTTCTTTACAAGCTCAAAAAGGAGTGAGAAGAAGAATAACTTATTTAATCTCCCCCCTTCTCCCTAAACCCTTCTTCCATATTTAATAATTAATTAATTAATAATAATAATACCCCAGACAAATGTTAGAGATACATACAGACATATATATGCATACAACTGATATACACATACAAGTAATATGTATGAAGTAACCAAAAGACATAAATAAACAATAAATAAAATAATAAATAAACATTAACCCCTGTTTGTCAACCATCCCCTTCATCCCTGTACCTTGTGAAAAAAGTTTTTTGTATGTCATTTTGAACTGGTTCATGTTTGGACATTGCTTTAATTCCACATTCAAACTGTTCCACAATCCTACTCCACAGACCGAAATACAAAAAGGTTTTCTGGTCGTGGGGACTCTTTGTACCTTAAAATTAAATATTCTTCTTAAATTATAACCCCCCACTCGCACATTAAATAATTTTTGTATATTTCCAGGTACGTTTTTATTTTTGGCCCTAAACATTATCTGTGCTGTTTTAAATGCAACCAATTCTTCTAATTTTAATAATTTTTGACTAAGAATAATGGATTAGTGTGACCCAGATACCTGACCTTGTGAATAATACGTATTGCTCTTTTTTGCAGAATAGTTAATGAATGTAGCAAACTTTTATAGTTATTGCCCCAGACTTCTGCACAGTAATTTAAATAGGGTAAGATTAGTGAACAGTAGAGAATGCGGAGTGATTTGTGATCCAGAACCTGCTTAACTTTGTGTAATACCGAAATGCTTTTTGACAATTTGGATTGTACATGGATTGGATTATTTGCCTTATTTTGAAATTCTCACGTTTGCAGAAGGAAAACACTTAAATTCAGTTACATCTTTATTTAGTAAAAATGGTAAATATAAAAATTATATTAAACATTCCCCAAATTAGCAATATTTTGCAAACCTATGCGAAACGGGTTACATCATGGTGTATACAAGGAAAACATGCAGTTATGGTTCTCTTTTGAGGTTCTAGTTTAGGTATATTGACATAGGCGATTTTACTGAAATTAACGTTCCATAGTAATTGTAATACTGTATTTTGAATAATATTTTGTACAATTCTGTTTTACCTATATTTGTTGATTTCTCTCAAAATGTTGCATCCCAAGACATGCAGTAAAATTAGAACCCATCATTGGGAATGTTTACCATCGGCTTTTGTGATAGTGTTCTTCATCAACATCTCTATTTTGATGTGTTTTCAAATTCTCCAGTTGCGGATATCAAAAAAAAATTATGATGAAGCTTATCCAAACTTTTGAATGGCAGACAACATTTACACTGCAAATGAATAGTTTTTTTGTTTGGAGATACAGCGTGGAAACAGGCTCTTCGGCCCAGCAAGTCCACGCTGACCATTAATCACCGATACACTCGTTCTATGCTATCTCAGTTTTGCATCCTGCACACTTGGGGCAATTTACAGAAGCCAATTAACCTATAAACCTGCACATCTTTGGAAGAGGGAGGAAACCCACATGGTCACATGGAGAATGTGTGAACTCTGCACAGGCAGCAGTGCTACAATTGCAAAACTGTTCTTTTGGTCACCAAAGATTATCTAATACTAAGTCTACCCATTAATTTGCTTGTCATTTACCAATTCCAAAGATGAAAGCAGGAGCTAGAAATGGCTGTAAAATAATATGTGGTTGATGTAGAAACTGATCCATGGAGAGATATCATGGTGTTTACAATTGGTGAGTTTGAGTCAACAGTAGGGGAACTCTGAGATGAGGACATGGGTAGATTGTGAAGAGGAGGCATGGAGATGAAGGTAAAAGCATGAATTAAGCTGAATTGAAACAATCAAAAATATAGTAAATATATAGTCTCGGCCTGAATCGTCACCCGTTCCTTCTCCACAGAGATGCTGCCTGTCCCGCTGAGTTACTTCAGGATTTTGTGTCCACTTTGATTTAAACCAGCATCTGCAGTTCTTTCCAACACATATAGTAAACTGAGTTTGATTTGTTTGTGAATACACTGTATTTAGCGACAAAATTAAGTAATTTGTCGCTCCTTAGCTTCCTTCCCGAATAGTGCATATGTGTTGACATTTTTTCTGGCATTTCATTCATTTTCTTCGCAATCGGGATTTTTAGATATGTTTTACACCTCCAATGGCACCTGGTATCTTTGAAAGCCTGTACCTTCATTTACAAAGTGCATATAGTTTCTCTTTTGAAAATAATAACCTAAAAATTAAACTACATCATCATGGATGGCATAGAATCATAGAGTGATACTGTGTGGAAAGAGGCCCAACTGGCCAACATGTCCCAGCTACACTAGTCCCATCCACAATGAAAAGCAGTCATGCAGGAGTTGAACTGTTCGGCTCAAAGGTATTTCCAAACACCAGACTTTCAAATCAATAGGAACGTTTCTTAACCATCCATCCTCTGCAGGTTTGTGGAAGGACCATGGTGTGATAGTGTCAGACAGCATGAAAACAGGGCATTTAACTTGTCCATGGCGACCAAGATGCCTCATCCAAGATAGCTGCATTTGCACGTGCCTGACTTTTATCCCTCGAAACCTTTCCTATCCATATACTGCTCCAAATATCTTTTAAATGTTGTTATTGTACCTGCCTGAACATCATCTGGCAGCTTTTTCTATGTACTCGCAATCCTCTGTGTGAAAAATTTACCCTTCAGGTGCCTGCTAAATCTTTCCCCTCTCACCTTAAACCTATGCCGTCCATTGATTTCCCCTACACTGGGGAAAAAGACCCTGTGTATTCGCCCTATCTATACCCCTCATGATTTTCTACAACTCTTCAGATCACCTCCAGCCTCGTACGTTCCAAGGAATAAAGTCCTAGCCTGCCCAACCTCTCCCTATAGCCAGGGCTTTGAGTCTTGACAATATCCTCGCAAATCTTCTCTGCACTCTTTCCAGCTTAATGACGTCTTTCTTTGACTGGCCAAAACTTAAGCCCCACACCTCGCCGAGTTTCGGGTCCGCCACGACGTAGAGCTTTTCTTCCGTTGCCTCCACCTCCATACCTTTTTCTATGGCAAGGAGTCCTCACCATCCAGTGATGATCCCTTTTCTCCATCTCCACTGATTCCCCTCCTCTTGGATTCCCCCGAACAGCCTTCTACCCTCTTTAGATCATTTCTAACTGCTGACGTGACATCAATAGTTTCAAAGTTTCCACTCACTCCCTCTGAACGTATAGCCCTCCGCTCACTCTGCAGCAACCTCAACATCATCAAACCCGCCGACAAGGGAGGTGCCATGGTAGTCTGGCGAGCTGACCTGTACCGCACTGAGGCCAGGTGCCAGTTCTCAGACTTATCCTTACCCTTCTACTTATCCTTGACCATGACCCCACAGATGTGCACCAGGCCATAATCTCACAGAGCATTTCCGCCACAGCCTCCAACCTAATCGTTTCCCAGCCCCGCGCGGCCCGATTTTACCCAAAATCAAACATATACACAACTGCCCTGGCAGTCTGAAGAAGGGTTTCGGCCTGAAACATTGCCTATTTCCTTTGCTCCATAGATGCTGCCTCATCCGCTGAGTTTCTCCAGCATTTTTGTCTGCCCTGGCAGACCCATTGTTTCTGCCGGCTCCTGTCCCACTGAAATGATTTCCACTTACCTTGACTCCATCCTATCCCCCCCTGGTTCAATCTCTCCAGAGCGATGTCCAAGCTACCTCACATGCCCTTCCTCTCTTTAATGACTTCCACTTTCAGAGCCTCCACTCCCTCATTTTTAGTATGTACGGTCAGTCACTGTACACCTCCATTTCCCACCAGTAAGGCCTTAAAGCCCTCCCTTCCTCCGCCTAGCGGAGCTGGTCCTCACCCGTAACAACTTCTCCTTCGACTCCTCTCCCTTCTTCCAAATCAAAGGCATAGCTATGCTCCCCAGTTATGCCTGCCTCTTTTTAGGGAATGTTGAACAATCCCTGTTCCAGGCGTACACTGGCCCTATCCCCGAACTCTCCATTACATTGATGACGACTGCATTGGTGCTACCTCCTGCACCCATGCAAAACTCATGGACTTTATTAACTTCACCACCAATTTTCATCCTGCACTCAAATTCACTTGGAACATCTCCGACACCTCCCTTCCCTTTCTTGATCTCACTGTCTCCATCACAGGAGATAGACTATCAACTGATGTATATTACAAATCCACTGACTCCCACAACTATCTCGACTACACTTCTTCCCACCCTGCTTCCTGCAAAGACTATCCCCTACTCCCAATTCCTCCCTCTACGCCGCATCTGCGCCCAAAATGAGGTGTTTCATACCAGGACATCTGAGATGTCCTCATTCTTAAGGGAGCTGGGGTTCCCCTCTTCCATCTTGGATGAGGCCCTCACACGTGTCTCCTCGGTACCCCGCAGCTCCGCTCTTGCTTCCACTCCCCCCAATCGCAACAGGGACAGAGTCCCCCTAAATCTTACCTTTCACGCCATGCCGTCGCATACAACACATAATCCTACGACATTTTCGCCGCCTCCAATGGGATCCCACCACTAGTCACATCTTCCCATCTCCACCCCTTTCTGCTTTCTGCAGAGACCATTCCCTCCACAACTCCCTGGTTAACTCATCCCTTCCCACCCAAACCACCCCCTCCCTAGGTACCTTCCCTGCAACCGTAGGAGATGCAACACCTGTCCCTATACCTCCTCCCTCGACTGTACAGGGATCCCGATAGTGCTTTCAGGTGAGGCAGAGGTTCACTTGCACCTACTCCAACCTCATCTCCTGTATCTGTTGTTCAAGCTGTGGACTCATATACATCAGCGAGACCAAACGTAGACTGGGCGATCGTTTCGCTGATCACCTTCGCTCTGTCCACCTGGACCTACCTGATCTCTCGGTTGCCAAACACTTTAATTCCCCTTCCCACACTGACTTTTCTGTCACTAGGCCTTCTCCATTGATAGTGAGGCCAAACGCAAATTGGAGGAACAGCGCCTCATATTTCGCTTGGGCAGCTCACAACCCATTGGTATGATTATTGATTTCTCTAACTTCAAGTAACCCCTGCATTTCCTCTCTCTCCATCCCTCCCCCACCCAAGTCGCACCAGCTTCTTGTTCTCACCTAGAAAACAGCTAACGTTTCCTTTACTTTCGTTACTTTTTTGCAAATTTTTCATTCAATAAACAATAGGTGCAGGAGTAGGCCATTCAGCCCTTCAAGCCAGCGCCGCCATTCAATGTGATCATGGCTGATCATCCCTAATCAGTACCCCGTTCTTGCCATCGTCCTCTTCTCAACCGTTGCTGAAGCCTTACTAGCCAAAGGCTCAGCACTTGCGCTCACATGCAACACATCACGTCGGTCACTCAACTGATCCTCAATCGCGCCTCTGCTCGTGGCTGCCTTCCTTTTATACACTACCACAAGCAGTCACTTCCAGACTGCCCCCTCACCTGTATCTACTTATTACCTGTCAGGCTTTGTCCTGCCACCCCTCTCTTCCAGCTTTCCTTCCTCCCCCTGCAATTAGTCTGAAGAAGGGTCCCGACCCAAAACATCACCCATCCATGTTCTCCAGTGATTCTTCCTGACCCGCTGTGTTACTTTACTCCAGCAATATGTGCCTTTAAAAAAAATATTGATCAGAACTTGCTGTATTTGGATGCAGACTGCTTTATTTTCTGAGGAGTCATGAATAGTGCTGAACATTGACATAGGACCATTGACCATAGGACTGTCCAGAGGAACTATTGCAGAAATGTCCTGTGGATGATTGACCTCCACACACCATGACCTTCCTTTGTGCTGGTATGATTCCAATCAACAGAAAGTTTTCTCCCCGATTCCCATTGACTTCAGTTTAGCCAGTGTTTACTCCCCAGAAAGGGAGTTTGTGGAGTGCCTCCATGATGGATTCTTAGAGCAGCTTGTATTGGAGCCTACCAGGGAGAAGGCATTTCTGGATTTAGTGTTTATAATGAACCGGATTTGATAAAGGAACTTGACGTTAAGGAGCCATTAGGAGGTAGTGACCATAATATAGGCAGGTTTAATCTACAATTGGAGAGGGAGAAGGGTAAATCGGAGGTGTCAGTGTTATAGTTGAATAAAGGGGACTGTGGAGCCATGAGGGAGGCGCTGGCCAAAGTTGACTGGAAAGATACCCTAGCAGGGATGACAATGGAACAACAATGACAGGTATTTCTGGGAATAATACAGAGGGTGCAGGATCAATTCATTCCAAAGAGGAAGAAAGATTCCAAGGGGAGTAAGGGGCGACCGTGGCTGACAAGGGACGTCAGGGACAGTATAAAAATAAAAGAGAAGAAGTACAACGTAGCAAAGATGAGCGGGAAGCAAGAGGATTGGGTAATGTTTAAAGAGCAACAGAAGATAACTAAAAAGGCAATATGGTGAGAAAAGATGAGGTACACAGGTAAGCTAGCCAAGAATATAAAGGAGGATAGTAAAAGTTTCTTTAGGTATGTGAAGAGGGAAAAAAAAGTTAAGATCAAAGTTGGCCTCTTGAAGACTGAAAAAGGTGAATTTATTATGGGGAACAAGGAAATGGCAGATGAGTTGAACAGGTACTTTGGATCCGTCTTCACTAAGGAGGACACAAACAATCTTCCTGATGTACAAGTGGCCAGAGGATCTGGGGTGCTGGAGGAACTGAAGGAAATCCACATTAGGCAGGAAATGGTGTTGGGTATAATAATTCCAGTATTTATATCCCTTAGTCCGTTCAGTGAAAACACTGACTAGAATACTTTAAATCATCCTTTATTTCACCATGGTGACTAAGTTTCTCTGTACGGCCCTGGGAAGCTCTCCCAGTGGATCACGGAGAAACACACTTGCTCAAACAAAGGAATTAGCATATACATATGGTTGATACAGTGGGAGGTAACTTACAAAGGATGGTGATTCTAGACCAATAACTACAGTATCACATGGTTATATAGGTGGGGACAAACTTTCCACCCAATTACAATCATACACAGCATAATGCATCTTAGCCAATTACAATAGCATTAAATATCACATAAACATCATGTTTTCCAGGAAAAACGATGTCACAGCAAGGATAATGAAACTTAACCAAATGATGTCAAAATAAAGAAATTGAAACTTAGCTCAGGATACTTGAACCAACTTAACTCGGAATACTTAAACCTTAGTCCTAAATTATCCCCAATTCTACATATTCGCATTCCTCCCTTTTATCATTCCATGATAACTCCCCATGTTCCTACCTATATCTATCCTTCCCAGTCATTCAAACTCTTACTACACCTTATCAACATACTCAGTCTTTGCTTTATCACATACTTAATCCCGTCTCACCAATAACATTCTCGGAGCACCTTTGCCTTCCAGTGCTGCCTGCATTCTCCCCAATACACATTTTACAACTGCTAATCCTACCAAAATACAAATAATCGCAATAGCTAGGTACATAGCCATGTTGATTAGCCTGTCTGACCAGCTTCCGAAGCCCCAATTACCTCAGTCACTTGCTTCCTTCGTGTTATCCAATTGTTCTCTTATTTGCACCGCCATACAATAGACAATAGGTGCAGGAGTAGGCCATTTGGCCCTTCAAGCCAGCACCGCCATTCAATGTGATCATGGCTGATCATTCCCAATCAGTACCGCGTTCCTGCCTTCTCCCCATATCCCCTGACTCCGCTATCTTTAAGAGCCCTATCTAGCTCTCTCTTGAAAGTATCCACTGAACCGGCCTCCACTGAGGCAGAGAATTCCACAGACCCACAACTCTCTGAGAATAAGTGTTCCCTCGTCTCTGTTCTAAATGGCTTACGCCTTATTCTTAAACTGTGGCCCCTGGTTCTGGACTCCCCCAACATCGGGAACATGTTTCCTGCCTCTAGCGTGTCCAAACCCTTAACAATCTTATGTGTTTCAATAAGATCCCCTCTCATCCTTCTAAACTCCAGAGTGTACAAGCCCAGCCGCTCCATTCTCTCAGCATATGACAGTCCCGCCATCCCGGGAATTAACCTTGTAAACCTACGATGCACTCCCTCAATAGCAAAAATGTCCTTCCTCAAATTAGGGGACCAAAACTGCACACAATACTCCAGGTGTGGTCTCACTAGGGCTCTGTGCAACTGCAGAAGGACTTCTTTGCTCCTATTCTCGACTCCTCTTGTTATAAAGGCCAACATGCCATTCGCTTTCTTCACTGCCTGCTGTAGCTGCATGCTTTCTTTCATAGACTGATGAACAAGGACCCCCCAGATCCCGTTGTTCTTCCCCTTTTCCCAACTTGACGCCATTTAGATAGTAATCTGCCTTTCTGTTTTTGCTACCAAAGTGGATAACCTCACATTTATCCACATTAAACTTCATCTGCCATGCATCTGCCCATTCCCCCAACCTGTCCAAGTAACCCTGCATTCTCAGCATCCTCCTCACAGTTCACACTGCCACCCAGCTTTGTGTCATCTGCAAATTTGCTAATGTTACTTTGAATCCCTTCATCCAAATCATTGATGTATACTGTAAATAGCTGCGGTCCCAGCACCGAGCTTTGCGGTACCCCACTAGTCACTGCCTGCCATTCTGAAAGGGACCCGTTAATCCCTACTCTTTGTTTCCTGTCTGCCAACCAATTTTCTATCCATGTCAGCACTCCACCCCCAATACCATGTGCATTCATTTTGCCCACTAATCTCCTATGTGGGACCTTATCAAATGCTTTCTGAAAGTCCAGGTTCACTACATCCACTGACTCTCCCATGGCCATTTTCCTAGTTACATCCTCAAAAAATTCCAGAAGATTAGTCAAGCATGATTTCCCCTTCATAAATCCATGCTGACTCGCACCGATCCTGTTACTGCTATCCAAATGTGCGGCTATTTCATCTTTTATAATTGACTCCAGCATCTTCCCCACCACCGATGTCAGGCTAACTGGTCTATAATTCCTTTTCTCTCTCCCACCTTAAAAAGTGGGATAACATTAGCTACCCTCCTATCCACAGGAACTGATCCTGAGTCAAAAGAACATTGGAAAATTATCACCAATGCATCCACGATTTCTAGAGCCACTTCCTTAAGTACCCTGGGATGCAGACCATCAGACCCTGGGGATTTATCAGCCTTCAGTCCCATCAGTCTACCCAACACCATTTCCTGTCTAATGTGGATTTCCTTCAGTTCTTCCGTCACCCCAGATCCTCTGGCCACTACTATATCAGGAAGATTGTTTGTATCCTCCTTAGTGAAGACGGATCCAAAGTACCTGCAACTCATCTGCCATTTCCTTGTTCCCCCTAATAAATTCACCTTTTTCGGTCTTCAAAGGTCCAACTTTGGTCTTAACTATTTTTTTCCTCTTCACATACCTAAACAAGCTTTTACTATCTTCCTTCATATTCTTGGCTAGTTATCTTCTGTCGCTCTTTAAATATTACCCAATCCTCTTGCTTCCTGCTCATCTTTGCTACGTTGTACTTCTTCTCTTTTATTTTTATACTGTCCCTGACGTCCTTTGTCAGCCACGGTCGCCCCTTACTCTCCTTGGAATCTTTCTTCCTCCTAGGAATGAACTGATCCTGCACCTTCTGTATTATTCCTAGAAATAACTGCCATTTTTGTTCCACTGTCATCCCTGCCAGTGTATCTTTCCAGTCAACTTTGGCCAGCTTGTCCCTCATGGGCCCCATAGTCCCCTTTATTCAACTGTAACACTGACACCTCCGTTCTACCATTCTCCCTCTCCAATTGTAGATTAAACCTGACCATATTATGGTCACTACCTCCTAATGGCTCATTAACCTCAAGTTCCTTTATCAAATCTGGTTCATTACATAACACTAAATCCAGAATTGCCTTCTCCCTGGTAGGTTCCAATACAATCTGCTCTAAGACTCCATCACGAAGGCACTCTACAAAGTCCCTTTCTTGGGGTCCAGTACCAACCTGATTTTCCCAGTCTACCTGCATGTTCAAATTTCCCATAACAACCACAGCATTACCTTTGCTACATGCCAATTTTAACTCCTGATTCAACTTGCACCCTATGTCCAGGCTACTGTTTGGGGGCCTGTATCTAAGTCCTATTAGGGTCTTTTTACCCTTACAATTCCTTAGTTCTATCCAAACTGACTCCACATCTCCTGTTTCAATGTCACCCCTTGCAAGGGACTGAATTCAATGTTATCATAGCTAATCATCCACAATCAGTACCCCGTTCCTGCTTCTGGTGTGTCCAAACCCTTAACAATCCTATACGTTTCAATAAGATCCCCTCTCATCCTTCCAAACTCCATAGTATACAAGTCCAGCTCTCCAAAACTGCACACAGTACTCCAGATGTGGTCTCACTAGGGCCCTGTAAAACTGCAGAAGGACCTCATTGCTCCTAAACTCAAATCCTCTCACAATTAAGGCCAACATGCCACTAGTTTTGTTTACTGCTTGCTGTACCTGCATGCTTACTTTCAGTGACTGATGTACAAGCACACCCAGGTCTCGTTGCACCTCCCCTTTTCCTAATCTGACACCATTCAGATAATAATCTGCCTTCCTGTTCTTGCCACCAAAGTGAATAACCTCACATTTATCTACATTATACTGTATCTGCCATGCATCTGCCCATTCACCCAACCTATCCCCAGTCCCCCTACATTCTCATAGCATCCTCCTCACAGTTCACACTGCCACCCACCTTTGTCTCATCTGCAAATCTGCTAATGTTACTTGTAATCCCTTCATCTAAATAGGCACAGGGACTTTTACTCCCTCCTTTTGACATACATAATCAAATTTACAAGGAGCATGGTAACATGACAATACTCCATAATTATGATTCTCCATCCTTGCTATCGCCATCACATTGCAGTGCGTCTCCTTCACATAGGTGATAGATTACATCGGCATATTCTGTTTTTCGCAGACCCGATAGCTATCAATGTCCCAAGATAGGCGAACAACAATGGTATGTCCATCGTGATTTATCCTAGAAAGGGATTTCTTAAAAGAAAGAAAAGGTTAGTGTTTTATGTCTTAGGCACCATACTGACAATGTTATAGTGGCGAAAGTGAACTGGTTCTATGGGGTTCTTAGTGGATGGCCATATACAATCTCTGCTGGACTCAACCGAGCCTTCCCTGCTGGGGTGGTACACATCCGGAATAGCACCACAGGGAGTAGTTTAAGCCAATTGGTCCCTGTTTCAATCTGTAATTTGGCAAGTTTAATTTTCAATGTTTGATTGGCTCGTTCAACGAGTCCAGCAGCCTATGGCCGATAGGCACAATGTAATTACTGTTGGATGGCCATCTGAACACAGAATTCTTTGGTCACCTTTCCCACAAAATGAGGGCCATTATCCGAACTCAGCCCAGTTGGGATTCCATACCTGGATATAATTTCTTTCATAAGTACTTTAACAACCGTAGAAGCTTTGGTGTCCACAGTTGGATAAGCTTCAATCCATTTACTAAAGTTCATAACTAATACATATTTATAAAACTGACATATTTCCAACTCAATGTAGTCCATCTTGAGGGTCTCAAAGGGACCCATGGGTAAGGAGGTTCTCCATTTTCTGCAGGTTATACCCTTCCCAGGGTTATATTGCTGACAGGTCAGACAACGACTACTTGTGCCAGAGTCTACAACTTTGGATGCCATGTATCTAAAAGCGTATCACCAGTTGCTCGGGCACCACAGTGAGTTGAAAAGTGTATACATTCAATAACCCACATCGCGAGTTCATCTGACATACAAGTTTGTCCTGCCGGGATAACCCATAAACCCGACATGCAATCAACTTTGCAACCAAGCTGTTTCCACATTTCTATATCTTGGTCAGGAGCATCCTCCTGTAATCTAACGACATCTTGGATGGTTGGCATTGGTTTTTCTGAGGGAGACTTGTCTTTGTCTATGCTATTACTCTGCCTCATCATTTTAGGTACCACCACCCCGCACCCTTGGGACACTTCCTTAGCTTCTTGGCAATTTGTTTTGGCAACATAAGGGCTTGTAATAGGTCTGATATCAATTTCTGGTGGGATGTCTGTGTTCCTGCTGAAGTTAAGAATCTCCTATTTTTCCACAACTGACCAAAGTCACAGATCACTCCAAAAGCATATCTGGTTGATTCCCAAGTCCTTCCCTAAGATGCAGGCTCTTATCAGGGCAAACAGTTCCGCTTGTTTGGTAGAGAATGGTGTTTCAAAGGCCGCCACCTCCATATTATTGCCATCCTGATCTATAATTACGTATCCTTAAAGTCTTTCACCTAGAGATCCAATCGATGCACTCCCATCTACATACAGAGTTAAGTCGGGGTTTGTTATGGGAATATCTCTCAAATCTTCTCGAACAGAGGTATCTTCTTTAATCACAAATAGGCAATCGTGCCCTAGCACAGCTTGTTCCTTCGGTGGTTTGGCGAGAAAGGATGCCGGATTGATGGTGGTACAATACTTAAATTGCAAGCTTGCCTGCTGCTTCAGCGGGTACTGTCATATAGAGGGCAGTGTTAAATTTTCTGGGGAGCTACTTGGATGGGGTTAATCTGGACGCATCCTACCTGAGTAGAGTCTTCTGCCCACCCGTGTGGGTCCACATAGTCTGTTACCTCACTCCCCAGATGATGGAGTAGCTGCGTAGTAACTGTCCTTGGTGACTGATGAAATTGAACAGTACAATTATTAGACCGTTCTTGTTCCTGGCTCACGTTTGGATTCGCCAGACCAATCGCTTGTTAACCATAGCTCCTAAATCCTTTGCATGAGATGAGAAATTCACTCATAGTCCTGCTTCCACAATTCCGAAGGCACCTCAGCATACTTTGCTGTTCCCTGTGGTCCGATTACTAACGCCAAAAGGTTTATATCCCATCTAGTTCCTTCACGGGATTAAAAAAATGTTTCTAGCTCTTTATTCCAGCCACTCTGGTCATAGGCTAAGGTGATATGGAGCGGGGCTCATCTTTCAGTGTTAGGGACCACCATTGTGGTGTTACTGACGAGCAACACAATCTCCTTATTGTCCATGGGGGTCATAGTTATTCCAGTATCTCCACATACGATCTTTAACTGAAATATACATAACCAATCTCGGCCTAGCAGATTACAGTCTAGGCCTGGGGTGATTACAAACTGATGCTGCACCGTCTCATGTTACTTCGACTAGCATAGAGATGGGGTATTGATAGATCTGTCCTTGAAATCCAGATAATCTCTGAGTCTTGTCGGATTTGGGGAGGTTGTGAGTGGACTGAATGTTTTCCCGCAACTTGTAATACCAGAACCGGTTCCTTGTCAGTGTAACACCTGTTCACCACTGTCGGCTAGTCAGCATTGAGGAAATTGATCAGCCTGGGAGACGTCTGTGTGCTTCCTTGTCCTTGATATCCTTGCCAACCTCCCCTTTGTTCTTGCTGCTAACCCCCTCCCGCTTGTTTCAGCCATGGCACTCCTTACTCCAATGGCCTTGCTGGAATTAAAGTATAATTTAACTGCACAGGCCATTTGGCTCTGAGAATTGTCAGTCCAGTCCATATTGTTAGTTTTTATTGCCTCTGCGACAGTAGCTGGGAGACATTGTACTAGGATAGCACAGTACTGGGGTGAATTCTGACCGTCTCGATACCTAGCATCCCCTGACTGACTGATGTATATCTCTGACAATCTCTCCAAAAATTCTTCTGCCCCCTCTCCTTTCCTGGGTTTAGTATCCAGAATTTTGGAGATATCAATAGGTTTTTGCACAGTGGTAGTATGGGCAGTAAGGATTGCTTCCTCTCTGGCTTCATTCTGAGCATGTTAATTAACCAGCGAGTCATGGGTTCGGAACCCCAAGTTAGCTGGGAATCTAGTGTGTTCTACTGGGGTTAGAACGTGGTATGGGTTGGCTCTTTTTAGTCTTACTCCTGGTACAGAGCGTGACTGGGGATGCCACCAACACCGGTGCTGTCGGAGCCAGGGAACTCTGCCGGTGCTGCTGGAGCTGGTATAGTGGATGCAGGTGATGCTGCAAGACCTGCAAAATCGATATTACCATAGGTTGGGGGCTGTATGAATGGTGACGGTTGCCACAGCACGTGAGCATTAGTACAGATTCTACTCTCCCACTCATCCAAATCAATCCTCGTAGTCTCTCTATCAAACCAAAGCCAACCATTAGATCACGCAAGCTGCTGCTCGAGTCCTCTTTAAGTCTAAGAAAGTGGATCACATCACTTCAGTTTGGAGTTCTTTACACTGGCTTTCAGTCTGTCAAATAATTGATTTCAAAATATTACTGTTGGTTTATAAAGCACTGAATGGTCTAGGGCAAAAATACATTTTTGATCTTCTGCTAAATTATGAACCATCCAGACCTCTGAGGTCATCTGGGACAGGTGCTTTCTGTCACCAGTCAGAACTAAACATGGAGGAACAGCGTTTATTTTTTCACCACATATATGAAACAACTTCCATAAAGATGTAGGTCCACTCAAATTAACAACGCAGAATACCAATGGCATTAAGAAGCATCAGCCAAGTTCTAATATGTTATTCTGTACCAATTCATTCTGTCCCCTTATTTGTTCTAATTACCCTAACTGGGCCCCTTTTATCTGCTCCACTAGAGAAAGCTTGTCTGAGAGAAATACAAGCCACACAATCTTGTGAAGTATCTCAGCAAGCAATGCAATAGCAATTAGCTCTTTCATGCCTTGTGATTCATTTTGGCCAACATTTTCTCACAAAACAATTAGATTCTCACAACACAAAATTTACACATCAAAATAAATTCCACTCCTCCTAGCTGGTAAACAAGACCAATTCCAAAAGATTTGGTCTCCATATATCGACTTATTACAAACATAGGGTGCAACAAAATGTTGATAATAAATGGTTTTAGGACCTGGCGAGGGGTGAGTAAAGATAAGAAGTAGGTACATCCCTTTCATATTGTCCTATCTTATTTTCTTTTTTCTCTTTTTTTCTTTTTTTCTTTAACTACTTCTTGTGGTTTAGGTTCACATGTGTGTTCCTGGGCCACTTTTTCATTCACTCACTGACTGTCCTTGCTAGCTCTTTCTATCCTTTTTTTCTATTAAAGTTGAAAAATAGAAGTGGTACAAAAACTGTATAAATTTATGTTATTGCAGATTACTGTAATGTAAAATACTTCTAATAAATAAAAAATAAAAAAATAAAATATTTAAAAAAAAAAAATTAAAAAAAAATTCCACAATAAAATAAATTCCACAATACCCCTCCACAAAACAGAGTATTTTAGAACGACAAAAGTTAACAATGAAGAAAGTATTTGATTTCAATAGTAAATCTGAAGATTCTGAGTGAAAGCGCTGGACCGAGCAAAATTCTTATCAGCAGAAGAATGTTGTTATCAGAAAAATGTGATATCCTCCTTCAATTTTAAAGCAAAATAATACAAACTTAAACAAAAACATTCAATAAAACACTTTGACAACAGAATTTAGAGCAGAACATTTTTGATCGCATTCCTGAAATACCACAGACACCCTTTCCCACCTCGGCGCTGAAGTAATATGTCAATTTTTACTTCAGCCCGAAACCCCTTCCCAACCTTTTACACAGTACATGCTCTCAAAGTAATTTATCAACTTATCCTGACTTTCTACCTCGAAGCTGATTTTAAAGTAATTTGTCAAATTATTACTTTAGCCCAAAACGTATTTCCAATTACCTCAATACTGAAATGTTCCCTCAGCTGAACCCCTTTATCAATATAACCGACCCAATATCAGTATTCTTCGGACTACTAACCTCAATCTCTTCGGGAAGCCTCTCGAAGGCCAGCAAATTGCCGAGTAGCTGGATCAGTGAATCGGAGGAAAACCGATGGAGTAAAATCTCTCATCGGGGGCCCAATTCCTAGATTCCCTGACCCAACACTCAACCCTTTTACTGTAAACCTGCGAGGGCCTCCTCTGAGATCCCAAACGAGCCCCAAATGATAATTCCGTTATTTGTATCCCTTAGTCTGTTCAGTGAAAACACCGACCTGAATATTTTAAATCATCCTTTATTTCACCACGGTGACTAGGTTTCTCTGTACGGCCCTGGGAAGCTCTCCCAGTGGATCACGGAGAAACACATGTGCTCAAACAAAGGAATTAGCATATATATATGGTTGATACAGTGGGAGGTAACTTACAAAGGATGGTGATTCTAGACCAATAACTACAGTATCACATGGTTATATACGTGGGGACAATCTTTCCACCCAATTACAATTGTACACAGCATAATACATCTTAGCCAATTACAATAGCATTAAACATCTCATTTTTTCCAGGAAAAACGATGTCACAGCAAGGATAATGAAACGTAACCAAATGATGTCAAAATAAAGAAATTGAAGCTTAGCTCAGAATACTTAAACCTTAGTCCTAAAGTATCCCCAATTCTACATATTCTCAGGGACTGAAGGCTGATAAATCCCCAGGGCCTGATGGTCTGCATCCCAGGGTACTTAAGGAAGTGGCTGTTTACAAATACACAGGACTAGATGTTAAAAGTCCACAGTGCCAAATATCAATTTACTCCCGATGGTGATGGGAGCCTGCACTCACCTATGCTCCTCCGATGTTGAGAAAGGCTAGGCAGACACGTTATTGGGGTTATCAAGTGGGCACCTACTTTCGTCGACGTTTCGCTGATTGAACCCACGACGTCTCCAGTAGGCTCAGCGGTGCATTCTGGCGTCCCAGAACCTCCCCCCTCTGCATCTATCTAGTCAGTTATTTGGGAGACCAAATGAGGTCTTTCCTCTTCAGCCAGAGCCACTGGCTACTCCGCTCTGCTACCCGTGATGTTTCTTTGATGGTCTGGCGTAGGGCTTGTCCGTTGATCCCCAGGTCCTTCATCAGTCTTAAGGTAGATGTTACCAGGAATCCTCGACATCCAACTTCTACCGGGTAGATCTTAGCTCTCCAGCCCCGCTGTTCTGCCTCCGTTGCAAGCTCTGTATATCGCAGTTTCTTTCTTTCGAAGGCTTCCTGCACAGCATCCTCCCAAGGGACTGTAAGCCTCACAAAGTACACCATGCGCTGAGAGTTCGAACAGAGCACAAGATCAGGCCTCAAGTTGGTGATGGCTATCTCTGATGGAACTGTAAGCCGTTGGTCCACATCCACCAGCATCTGCCAATCCCGGGCTGCCTCCAGCTGTCCAAACCTGGTCCTTGGTGGAATTGTCCATTGCCTTTGTACCCCCCCCCCCCCCCGAACAAAGGCAATTGTCTTAACTGGGTTGGTTGTTCTGGGTGGCAAGGCATTGTTGGCTGTTCTCCTGCGTTCCAGAGTCGCTGCCAGGCATTTGAGCACTTGATTATGTCTCTAGGTGTACCGTCCTTGGGAGAGGCTTACTTTACACCCAGTGAGGATATGCCTAAGTGTGGCTGGTGTTGAACACAGGGGGCATGATGGATCTTCGCCCAGCCATTGGTTGAGATTTTTTGGGCTAGGAAGGACATCATAGGTTGCCCGAATGAGGAAACTTATCCTACTCGCCTCCATCACCCACATGTCCTTCCAGCTGATCTTCCTCTTTTCCACACTCTCCCATCTCATCCACTGGCCCTGTTTAGCTTGCGACACAGCCTTGGCACACCTACTCAACTCCTCCTGTCGGCGGACTTCGGCTGCGACCAACTTCCGGCGCTCCAGTGATGATGCCTTGTTCCAGCAAGGTCGCTTTCCGCCAAGCCCCAAGCCACTTCTTCCATGTTGGATTTGCCCTACCATGTCGCCTTGGTGGAGAGCAGATTTTGCTTGCTGTGTCGCATTCTTAGCCGTCCACTTCTTTCCTGTTGCCAGGGTTGGAGCAGCAGCTCGGATGACAGTGTCCCTTGACTCTGCCAGGGTCATCTCTAGTCTGACTTTAGTGCACTTGAACTCCTCTGAGACTAGAGAGAGGCAGCTGGAGTACCCCCTGACCGTACAGGCCTATGCTGCTCAGGCACCGAGGAACACCTAACCACTTTCTCACGAAAGAGCTGATTGTTCTTTCTATCTTCTCGACTCTTGTGAGGGTGATGTCATACATGGTTAGTGGCCACATAAGGCGAGGTAGTAACCCAAACTGCAGGCACCAGATTTTCAGCTTTCCAGGCAGCATGGATCGGTCGATGTTCGCCAGACCTTTGATGACTTCTTGCCTAAACTCGTTAGCCTGATCAGTGTCCTTCAGTTTAGAGTTATACCATCTACCCAGACTTTTGATTGGCTTATCTGACAGTTGGAATAGGTTCTTGATCAATGAAGAACCTTTGATCTGTCAGTTTGCCTTTGATTATAGAAATGCTTCTTGATTTGGATGGCTTGAATTTCATTCTAACCCCAGTGATGTTCTCTTGAAGCTTCCCTAAAAGGCGCCTGGTGCAAGGTGCTGTTGTTGTTATGATTGTCATGTCATCCATGTAGGCCCTGATGGGTGGTAGACGGACTCCAGACTTCAGCCGTTCGCCACCCACTACCCACTTGGAGGCCCTTATGATGACTTCCATAGCCATTGTAAAAATCAATGGGGAGATGGTACACCCTGCCATAATGCCAATCTCCATGCAGTGCCATGTGGTTGTGAAGTCAGACGTGGTGAAACAGAGCTGCAGATCTTGAACCCCATTTGGCCCTGGGGCTGAAGATGCTCTTGCCCGCTTTACTGTCTGTTCCACCTCCCTCCACTTTGGAGGACTAATGTCCATCTTGTGCTCTGGTTGTTCAATTGGTGGAATGTCTGATGGAATAGCTGTCTTCTTGTGTCTCTTGTCATCCGCATGCATGCTTTCCAGATGCTCGTCCAGCTCCTGCCTTGATCTTTTCAGGTTTCCTCCCTTTTCTTTGATGAAAAGTGATTTTACGAACTTATAGGGGTCCTTGAAGAAGCGTGATCTCGTTCGTTCTTTCTTTTTTCGTGATTTCCGCAGGTACTCTGCTCGTCTCAGGGTTGCTAAACGTTTTTTGATGTTTCCCTGGAGAATGTTGATGCCCTCCTTCTCACTATCAGATGCCTTCCTCCACTGCTTCTTGAGCTGCTTTCTCTCCCGGATTAGGCATTCCATCTCCTTTTGCCGTCTGGTTTTGCTTTCCAAAGCTGGTGCCTTTTCCTTTTTCTCCCTTATTCCATATCGTTCTGCTCCATAGCCATAGATGATGTCCCCCATCTTATCAAGCTTTCTTTCAACTGTACCCCTTAGACCCTGTAAGATACGGGTCAGGTCTACATTTATGGTCTCCCATTCTTTCTTCTCCGAGGCTCCAGGCCATTTGACGCGAGGTTTTCTTCCGCTGATCTTTTTCTCCATTGCTGGTTTTCTTGGCTGGATGGGCTCCATATTTTCCTCTGCCTGCGTAACTGTGCTTGAGTTTCCTTCATCAGGGGGGCTGATGCCCTGCGAACTTTGGTGAGACTCCAGTCGTTGGACTTCATTCGACTTACTTGATTGACTTCTCAGGAAGTACTTATCAATGCGAGGTCCCTGTTTTCCCTCTCTCAAGCACCCTTTCTTTCCTTGATGTATTTTCAAGCCCTTTGAAGATGTTATTTTCATCCAGCCACAGGAGCAGACCTGAAGCCTCTTCTCGGATGATGATTGTACGCATGGTTCTTGTTGAGTGCATGTATTACTCATGGTCTTTTCCGTTCCTAGGTCTATAGCTGTTTTATCTGTCAATGAGTCAACTTCCGCCCCAGCTCTCGCAGACTCTAGGGGTATTCTTTCTTTAATTATTTTCGTAGCCATATGCGGGTGTCTCCAAATTAGAAATTGTAGACGCATTGGTGATAAATTTCCAATGTTCTATATATTCAGGATCAGTTCCTGTGGATTCGAGGGTAGCTAATGTTATCCCAATTTTTAAGAAAGGCGGGAGTGAGAAAACAGTGAATTATAGACCAGTTAGCCTGACATCGGTGGCGGGGAAGATGCTGGAGTCAATTATAAAAGATGAAATAGCCGCACATTTGGATAGCAGTAACAGGATCGGTCCAAGTCAGCATGGATTTACGAAGGGGAAATCATGCTTGACTAATCTTCTGGAATTTTTTGAGGATGTAACTAGAAAAATGGACAAGGGAGAGTCAGTGGATGTAGTGTACCTGGACTTTCAGAAAGCATTTGATAAGATCCCACATAGGAGATTAGTGGGCAAAATTAGGGCACATGGTATTGGGGGTAGAGTGCTGAAATGGATAGAAAATTGGTTGGCAGACAGGAAACAAAGAGTAGGGATTAACGTGTCCCTTTCAGAATGGCAGGCAGTGGCTAGTGGGGTACCGCAAGGCTCGGTGCTGGGACCGCAGCTATTTACAATATACATCAATGATTTGGATGAAGGGATTCAAAGTAACATTAGCAAATTTGCAGATGACACAAAGCTGGGTGGCAGTGTGAACTGTGAGGAGGATGCCATGAGAATGCAGGGTTACTTGGACAGGTTGGGGGAATGGGCAGATGCATGGCAGATGAAGTTTAATGTGGATAAATGTGAGGTTTTCCACTTTGGTAGCAAAAACAGGAAGGCAGATTATTATCTAAATGGTGTCAAGTTGGGACAAGGGGAAGTACAACAGGATCTGGGGGGGGGTCCTTATTCATCAGTCAATTAAAGTAAACAAGCAGGTACAGCAGGCAGTGAAGAAAGCAAATGGCATGTTGGCCTTCATAACAAGAGGAGTTGAGTATAGGAGCAAAGAAGTCCTGCAGATATTTAGGGCCCTAGTGAGACCACACCTGGAGTATTGTGTGCAGCTTTGGTTCCCTAATTTGAGAAAGGACATTATTGCTATTGAGGGAGTGCAGCGAGGTTTACAAGGTTAATTCCCGGGATGGCAGGACTGTCATATGCTGAGAGAATGGAGCAGCTGGGCTTGTATACTCTGGAGTTTAGGATGAGAGGGTATCTTATTGAAATATATACGGTTATTTAGGATTTGGACACGCTAGAGGCAGGAAACATGTTCCTGATGTTGGGGGAGTCCAGAACCAGGGGCCACAGTTTAAGAATAAGGGGTAAGCCATTTAGAACGGAGATGAGCAAACACTTTTTCACACAGTTGTGAGTCTGTGGAATTCTCTGCCTCAGAGGGCAGTGGAGGCCGGGTCTCTTTATACTTTCAAGAGAGAGCTAGATAGGGCTCTTAAAGATAGCAGAGTCAGGGGATATGGGGAGAAGGCAGGAACGGGGTACTGATTGGGGATGATCAGCCATGATCACATTGAATGGCGGTGCTGGCTCGAAGGGCCGAATGGCCTACTCCTGCACCTATTGTCTATTGTCTATTGTTTGTTGATGCCACATCAAATGCTGTCTTAATATCAGAGCCATTTACTCTTGCTTAACCTCTGGAGTTCAGCTCTTTTGGCCTTGTTCCAAGGCAATATTGAGGTCAAGAACTGACAGACTTTGGCAGTATCCAACCTGAACTTCTTGATAACCCTAACTCTAATTATCCATTCCATCACTTTGCTGAAGATCAAGAGTAAAATTGGTTGGGTTAGATTTGTCTTTATTTTTGTGTGAAGGACATATTTGGAAAATTTTCCACACCGTCCGATAGATGCCAGTATTGTAGCTATACTGGAGTAGGTTGGTCAAGGGTGCTGCAGGTTTCGGAGCACGTCTTCAGTAAGACTGCCGGCATTTTGTCGGGCACCTGGGTTTAGCTGTATACAGTGGCTTTAGCTGTTTCTTGTTATCAAGTGGAATGAATTGAATTGGCTGAAGGATGACATCTATAATGCTGGGGATCCCTGTAAATGTTTTGGTTGTCTTTTTTGTACTGATGTGCTGGGCTCCCCCATCATTGAGAATGGAGATATTTGTGGAGCCTTCTCCTGCAGTGAATTGTTTAATCATCCACCACCATTCACAATTGGATGTGGCAAGACCAAAGTGTTTCAAACAGATCCTTTGATTGTGGGTTCACCTAGCTTTGACTATTAAACGTTGTTTGTTTTTTGACATGTTTATAGTCCTGCCTTGCAGCTTCACCAAGGTCGATCCCTCATTTTGAAGCATGGTCGGTGCTCACCAGGCATTCTCTCCTGCACTTTTCATTGAACCAGGGTTGATGCCCTTGTTTGATGGTGATGGTAAAGGGGGGAAATATTGGTCCATGATGTTGCAGATATTAGTTTGTTGCTACTGCTAGTAACATGCACGACCTCATGGATGCCCCTGTTAGAACTGAATTCAGTCAGCCAGTTTAGTGTGCTGGTCGTGCCAGGAGACTTGATGAACCACATTTTCACTTTGAAGATGGGATTTTGTTTCCACGAGGACCATGCGGTGGGCATTCCAATTGAGAATATCATGCAACAACACAAGACCAAGTAGGTTCTCTAATACATTTTCTAAAGGTACAGTGACCCATCCGCTATGCTAATGAACATACTGAATGTATAATTTGACGAGACACTCATTCAACGGGGAGGAAATAGTTTTATCTTTGATTTTACTAATTAATTTCTCCCTTGCAAGATTTGATTGCATTTAGTAATCAAATCACAGACATTGTCAGATACCTTTTAAATAACCTAATTTTATGTAACCACCAGTATTGAGTTTGTGGCACATAAATATTACAGAAGATGCAGTAACACATTTATTCATTGCCCAATATGGATCCCCAAAAATAATTATCTACAGTGCCCTCCGTAGTGTTTGGGACAAAGACCCATCATTTATTTATTTGCCTCTGTACTCCACAATTTGAGATTTGTAATATAAAAAAATTACATGTGGTTAAAGTGCACACTGTCAGATTTTAATAAAGGCCATTTTCATACATTTTGGTTTCACCATGTAGAAATTGCAGCGGTATTTATACATGGTCCCCCATTTCAGGGCGCCATAATGTTTGGGACACAGCAATGTCATGTAAATGAAAGTAGTCATGTTTTGTATTTTGTTGCATATCCTTTGCATGCAATGAATTATAATTGAAAAAAATCACATGCGGTTGAAGTGGATAATTGTCAGTATAAACACAGCTGTAATTTCTAATGGTGAAACCAAAATGTATAAAAACACCCTTTAATAAAATCTGACAATGTGCACTTTCACCACATGTAATTGTTTTTACTTATTACAAATCTCAAATTGTGGAGTACAGAGGCAAATAAATAAATGATGGGTCTTTGTCCCAAACGTTATGGAGGGCACTGTATGTTTGCTGCCTTGACACGGTTATTATCCATGTGATAAATTGGTGAGAAACTGTAAATGTAATTTATTTTGTTCCAAACCTAGTTGAAAAATAGTGGTGCAGCTGGTGTTTTGTTTTTGCATATTTTTCCTACTGAAAACACAACGCTTCACTCACTTTGAGTGGTTGGTTTTACTATCATGCTGAAACTTTGCTTTGAAAGTCTATAAGTCTTTTGAATAGGATACTGATGGGGGGTTTTTTTAACTTAACTGACATATTAGTGATGCTGAAAAATAGTTTGTTTACTTGTAGTGTTGAATTATCAAAAATAAAATTAATTGTATGGTTGCATTTGCGGTATTGTTCTCAATAGGCTGATGTGTTGTTTTTTGACTCGAACAAATACATTAGAACATAAGTAATACAAATAGAGGAGTAGGTTATCTGCTCTATCATTTGAGTTGGCTGATATGCTTGTAATCTCAATTGTTGGTTCTTGTCTTCCTGCAATAACCTCTCTCAATCCCCTCATTTGTGATGAATCTAACTACCTCTGCCTTAAAAATAGTTAGCCTGCTTCCAACACTCATTGAGGAAGAGTTCAAAGAATTGTGACTGAGGAAAAAAAGCACCTCGTCTGTCTTAAAGAGCCAAACGTCCTTATTTTTAAACAGCGAATTCTGTAGTTTTATATTTTCCTACAACAGGAAACATCCTTTACACACCCATACGGCATGGAAACGGGTCCTTCAGTCCAGCTCATTCGCATTGCCCAAGATCCCCCATCTAAGATAGTTTCATTTGTCTGATATCCCTCAAAACTTTCCTATCCATGTGCCTGTACATGAGTCTTTCAAATGTTGTTATTGTTTCAAAACTTAGACTTTGAAAAACTTAAACACAATTGAAATATCTATCGAAGATAGACACAAAAAGCTGGAGTAACTCAGCGGGTCAGACAGCATCTCTGGTGAAAAGGAATAGGTGACATTTCAGGTTGAGACCCTTCTTCAGCAGATCTATCGATCACCTGCACTTTTTACTCTTCCTCATCCCTACTTCACCTGTTTTGTTACAGAGAAGGTATTATACCAATATTGAGCCTCCCTTACTGGAACCATTTAAATCCTGTTATCCGAGCTGTACTTTATTGTAGCTTTAACAACCTTTCTGGAAGTACTTATTTTAAGAGGGAATTATGGTTAAAAAATGCATTGTTCATTTTCATTACTCATTTTCAGCAATTCACAGTAATTGCTCATCATGCCATAGTGATTGAATTACTAGAATATATCCAGAGACGTTGAATTCAAAACATACATTTTCAGCTGGGGAATTTAAATTCGGTTGATTTAAATAAATCTGAAATAAAATGCTTGTGTCAGGAATGATGATGCAGAAAGCTACCTGATTGTTCTACCATATGTGCTCCAAGAAATAAAATTTGCCAACTTTATCTGATCTGGCCTGTGACTTTGGGCACCACCAATGTTGTTGACTCTTAAATGCACCCCCAAATAACTAAGCAAACCACTGAATTTTCAGAGCAGCCAGTAACTATGTGAGTAAAATAATAGTTAGAATTAAAAACAGTTATTTGTGATTTTTACTAATTTATGTTTAGTTCATCCCTTTGTGGAATAAATAAAGGGTCATTAACTGTAAAAAGTATTTATGCTTTCAGTATCTATTAATGTCACTCTAAAGAACAAAGGGGCTGGCTTTTGTTTGTTTATTTTGCCATTCTTCCCCAATTCTGGTTAAATGATATTTTGTGAAAGAATTAAATGTTAAGTGTTTTTATTATTGTTTTTCTACAAGATGGCTGAGTAGTATGTACTATCTCAAAAATTCCACAAGATGGCAGAATTTATCTGCTTAAGAGATTTTTGCTCAGATGGAATACCATGAATGTCAAATATATTCCAACACGTACATTTTTAAAAATGAGTTGTGAAGTTTTATTTTTCTTTCTAGACAAGACAATAATGTAGACTCCACATCTTCCTATAAAGAACGCAAGGACCAAGAAGCTCCTGAATTGACAAAGGGTATGTTACGTTTTCTGCTTTTGTTTTTTATTAAATTGGCATATGAGTGCTGCAGCTTGTTTTTAAAAACTTTAAAAACGTGTGTGTATTCTTTTATAATTGGCAAGTTGATTTAAGTTAACATATTTGGCTAATTGTAAGGTCATGTTTTGTTTTTTTTCTAAAGTTTGACATTATTTCCTTAGTTTTTCTTCTATCAAATGGATTTCATCCAGTAAGTATAGTAAATATTTAGTAGAATTAATAGGTCAAATTTGGGCTGATACAACAGTGATTGGAATTATTAATGTATTAATATCCAAATGATAAACATTTCTGACTTCAACATTGCAGGAACTGAAATGATCATAAGAGGGTGCTATCTTACAGGCATTTGCGTAGAGTTATATCCTCAGTTTTAAACTGTAACTTAAAGAACCGTGGCAAATTAAACAAGTTTGCACTGTTTAATCATATACAAAAATAATGAAATCCATTTTCATGTGCACATTTAAGTAGGAATGGAAATTTTATCTTGTATTCTGAAACCTAAATGGACTCCAGGTAGGAAAATCTTGGTCGCTTTAAGTTCGATTGTCAATTATACACTGATAATATTTTCAAACTCTAAATTTAAAAAAAAATCTATGTGGATTGGATCTCACTCCTTTTCACACCTACAAGAGTTCTTCCACAATTGGAGATGATGCTACTTCAAACTGTGATGGAAATGCATGAATCGCTGAAGATTCCAATCCCCTCTTGCTGCACCTCATTTTGTGTTAGCAGCAGATAGATAGATTATGGTACTGAAGATAACAGAAACAAATGGATGGCAAGAGATGAGCATGAATGGCAATTTACTGAACACATGCTAACAATGAAGGGCAGAGAGAATGGAATGCAAAAGAGAACAGGTTTGAATGAGGCAGAGGTAGGGGTAAAACAAGAGAGTCAGCTTGTCTCGGAAGGTGAAATATGTCATTTACTTACAGTTGAAAGAGTGAAACAGAAATGGAATATCTGTATGAAACAGAATTTTGACAAATTTTATGTTTAGAGTTTGGAGAGATTACAGCATGGAAACAGGCCCTTTGGCCCAGAGTGTGTACAGCCCAACGATCACCCGTGACTTAGTGCTATCCTACACACTAGGGGCAATTTACAGAGGCCAATTAACCTACAAACCTGCACATCTTTAGAATGTGGGTGGAAACCGGAGCAGCCAGGGAAACCCCACGCGGTCACAGGGAGAACATGGAAACTCCGTACAGACAGCGCCCATAATCAGGATCGAACCTGGGTTTCTGGCGCTGTAAGGGAGCAACTTTATCGCTGTGCCACTGTGCAGCCACTTTTATGTGATTAAGTACTGATGGACAATAAAGCAACAAGTACATCTTTCAAGAAATGGAAGCCTTTGTGCATCATGTTTTACATGTGTTACTGAATAGATATTTATAATTTAAGTGTTTCATTGTGCATGTTTGCTTTCTTGCATAATTAACCAAAAATCTAGTGAATGGTATCTCTAGCTGCAGATAGTAGAAAACTGTACACCATATGTGACAACTAATGCTCTTGCAGTTAGCATATTACAGCAAGTTAAACATTTTCAATGTTGCACTTCATCTTTAACTTGAGCCCTTTTTCATACCCCGGCATTGAAATTTAAAAATCTTAAATCAAAATTAATGGTGCAACAGCTGCTCTTTGACTGAGAAACTTTATACATTTTCAACAGTAAATATTTGAAACTGTTGACAGCCTTAATTTAGTGAAATCACAATATTCAGCTGTACTAATTATACAGAAGTTATTTTGAAAGAATCCAAAGTATTAAAAGCATTCAATGTTCCAAATCTTAATACATTGTACTGGCTTTAAAAAATTGAAATGCACAAAGATAAGTTAGAGCAAAAGCTTTGCTGTTCTTGTACCATCTTTCCTAGCTTTCAATGCATTGGAGATTAAATTAGTGTGGGAAGGTGAATACCTTTTTTCTAATAATATTCTTTTATTGCATGGGGAGAGGCAGAAGGTTTTAAATTGATATCCAGAAGAGCAGCATCCTTGAATATCAGAATAAAGGAAAACAGTGCTACAATATAAAGCTTATTCTCGATCAGTCCTTGTTTGAATTATGTTCTAATCAAAACCATGAAATCTCAGATTATTAAATTAAATATATATAACAAAACTTAAAATTAGTAAAAATCCATTCACCTCAGGGTACAGTTGAATTGCATTTATCTCCCATGACAAAGTCAAGTTAAAACTCTCGGGGTAAATTGTAATTTCTTTGAATGTAACCAAGTAAAAACCTCTGTCATCGGATAACATCTTCTACCCAATACTCAACAATGATGTTTCTATTCTTTTGAGATCAAATTGTCATATACACCAGCGTGCAATTAAATTATTTGTTCACATGAAGCTTATAATGGAAATATACATATAGTAATGATAAATCCAAAATTAATACAACAAATAGAAAACAGCAGAGTAGTGCAAGATATAGTGGGATCCAAAATGTTGTAAAAATAATATTAAAGTAAAACAATGGGACAATTGAAAGAGGTAGATTTATGAGTAAGAGTATGTGGCACACCTCTGAGAATAGGGTGTGAAAGAGGTGATTTTTTTTCGAGAGCAGTGGGAAGAAGCTGCTCTTAAGTGGATGTCCTGGCATTCAAGCTCAGAAGGCAGAAGAGAGAAAAGGGAATGGCCAGGCTGGTAGGTATCCTTGACATTCCCTCCTGATTCAGCGCACCATAAAGATAGACTGAATGGAAGAAGGTGAGGAGCCTGCGATGGACTGGGCTGTGCTCGCTTTTTTTGCCATCTTCATTCCTGGGTGTTCGAGTTGCCAAACCAGGCCATGATGCAACCAGTTAATATGCTCTCTACTGTACCCCTGTGGAAGTTCAAAAGAATACTTGTTGATATAGAGAATCTCCTCAATCTTCTAAGGAAGTAAAGGGATTGATGGGCTTTCTTTATAACTGCTTCAATGTGCTGGGTCTAGGACTCTCGGACAAATCTTCAAGGATATGCACGCCTAGGAATTTGAAGCTTTTGACTCCACCATCGTCACATCGATGAAGACAGATTTGTGGACCCTGGTCGTTCATCTTCCAAAATCCAAAATGAGTTCATTGGTCTTACTGAGGTTAAGAGCAAGGTTGTTGTTCTGGCCCCATTTGATCAGTCGATCGATCTCCCTCCTATACTCCAACACATCCCCATCTGTAATTCGTCCAACAAAGCTGGTGTTGTCAGCGAACCTGAAACTGGAGTTCGAACTGTGTCTGGCTACTCAGTCAATAAACAATAGACAATAGGTGCAGGAGTAGGCCATTTGGCCCTTCGAGCCAGCACCGCCATTCAATGTGATCATTACTGATCACCCCCAATCAGTACCCCGTTCCTGCCTTCTCCCCATATCCCTTGACTCTGCTATTTTTAAGAGCCCTATCTAGCTCTCTCTTGAAAGCATCCAGAGAACCCATTCCACCGCCGAGGCAGAGAATTCCACAGACTCACCACTCTCTGTGAGAAAAAGTGTTTCCTCGTCTCTGTTCTAAATGGCTTACTCCTTAAGTAAGATTAAGTAAATGGCTTACTCCTTAAGTCGTGAGTATAAAGCAGGGGGTTGAGCACGCAGCCTTGCAGTGCTCTCATACTGATGGTTATCAAGGAGAAGGTGTTGCTGCCAATTCATAAAGATTATGGTCTGCAGAGGGATGCGCAGAGGCCCAGTTCCGTGAGATTGGTAACCAACTTGCAGGGGATGATGGTGTTAAATGCCGAGCTGTAATCTATGAGCAACAGCCTGACATATGAGTTTGTATTGTCCAAGTGGTCCAGTGCGGAGAGCCAATGAGATTTAATCCTCTATTGACATGTTGTGGTGGTCCTTAAATGGTAACGGGTTAAGTTAGGAGTTGATATCCGTCATAAGAAACCTCTCAAAGCACTTCATCACTACGGACATTAGTGCCACCGGTTGATAATCATTGTGGCACGTCACCTTATTCTTCTTGGGAACCTAGAATTGGACCTCAGTAATGAGAGGTTGAAGATGTCCACAAAAAATCCATCCAGTTGGTCTGCACGGGTTTTAAGAACACGACCAGATATACCATCAGGTCCAGATGCTTTTCGATGGTTCTCCCTCCTGAAGTAGGATTCTGTGATTGAGATTGTTATACTATCTTGGCAAAGGGGCCCCGGGAAGGCACAAGAGTGTTCTCCTTATCAAAGCGTGCTCGAAAAACATCTTGAGCTTGTATGGGAGTGATGCTTCGCTGTCGCTTGAGCTGCCACGATTTCACCTTGTAGGAGGTGATGGCATGCAAACCCTGCCATAGCTGCCGAACACCCATCTCATTGTCCAGTTTGGAGTGAAATTCCCTTCTCGCCTCTTTGAGAGCCATATCAAGGTCATAGCTCTATGTCGCCAGACTTGAACGAAAGGAGCCAGGTTGGGTTGCTGGTTATATGGATGCCTAGCAACGTGAAGCTGTTGACCATCTCTACAGCAGCCAATGTTGATGAGGACAGGATTGCGTTCACCCCCTTGCTTCCTTAAGTCAAAAACCAACTGTTTCAAAATGTGTTGTAATATCTCATGACAGCCCTTTGAGAAACAGGGGTGTTATTTACCAATTGGTGACACAATCTCACGTTGCAGATGGATTTGATCCAGCATTAAAGAATGTGCCTCCAAATACTTGCTCTGATACCATTCTGAGCACAGTGCATTATTAGGGTGGAAGTAGAAGAATGATTTCAGCATCTAAGATTCAAACTCTTCATGGAAAGCAATTGAGAAGCTTTGATTTTGAAGACGAGTCGGCAATAAGGATTATTTTATATTGTTTGAGCAGATACCATTTATTGAATTTGAGGGAAGGAGTTATTGAAGTTATGTTCTAGTTAAAGGGAACTTGTGGTATCATGAAGATCCATCCATTGCTCCAAATCACTTGCAAACACTTGTTAACAATTTCAGAAACATTCACAGTTAAATGTATTCAAACTTCTAATTTGTTCACATTGAAATGGGAAGTTTCATGAAATGCGTAACAGTTTATGTGAAGTAAATAGTACTATATCCTATGGTTTAAAAGTAAATTATTTTAATTTGATTATAGCAATCTTCAGAGCTGGTTATTACTCATGTATGGCTTGGTTGTATTCATGATTCGTATCACCTTGATTTAATTGGATAGCATGCAAACAAAAGCTTGGTACGCATGATAACAATAACCAACACCAGTACCAATATGGCTGCTTAGAAATGTTTCAGTATTGAAATCGAGAAAGGGCAATAGAATGTTCTTGTTTTAGTTTTGGCATGTTTTGTATTTAATTTAAATGTATTAGCGTAATTGAGTCAGTAAATAATATGGATTTGTCCTTTCTGAACCAGGTGGAGCTTCTGGAGATGAAAGTGATGCCCTGAGCATAAATGCTGAAGCATACGATAGTGACATAGAGCAAAACTGCAACGAACAAGAAGAAAGCACAGATGTGTTACTGCAGAGATGTGCACCTACGCCTGTTGTTGTTGAAGATGAGATTCAAAAGGACATTGAAAAGAGTGTAAATGAGATTCTTGGTTTGTCAGGGTCTACTACAGGGAAAGATCAATCGGCTGCTGCTCTCAATGCTGACAGTGATGGTCTTCAACCTTCAGCACAGCAACTGGAACTGCTCGAATTGGAAATGCGAGCCAGAGCGATCAAGGCTCTTATGAGAGCTGGAGATATCAAAACACAGACTTAACCACTACAACAAACTGAGTTGTGACACTTAAGGGAAGGTTAAAAACTGTCAAGCTAACACTACAGGCCAAACAGAAGATCTGCTTTGTTACCACTCTTGCCTTTGTTCTTCCTCCTCCAGAATTACAACTGTATTTTTGTGCTGGAATCTTCTGTTGATATCATTCTTAAATCTAGTATTGAGTTCCCTTTGTTATTGATATTTGCTGTTGGAAATACTTAGTAAACGAAATGTGATGAAAGCAGGTAAAGATATTTGAATGTGCAATCTGTACTCGTCAAAATAGTACCTGATACGTCATTGCACCCTGGATGGCCTGGCAGTGAAACTGTAAGTGACCTCGTTTCAGTCAAATGTTTACAGAGTACTACTGGTTGGATGTGGCATTGTTGTAAAGATTCTACTAACAAAGCCTGCTCATTTTGCCCTCTCGGCAGTAACTAGTTAACTGGGGAGTCAGCACTTTGAATTGAAGTAAAAGAAAGGAAAAAATGTTCACTGGTTGAGAGAATTATATCTCAGTGTATTTTCTACCTTGTAATGTGAAGCACTATTACTAAATTCACTGATTTTTGAATAACATTTGTTGGTACAAATCTGACCCATCGTTGTGGTGACAGCCTATTGGGCATAAGTTTATTTTGAAACATAACTTCAAATACTGGAGCAAAAATCTGAATTGCATATATTGCCAGATATTTGAATAGGTTTATCGTTGAAAAAAATCAGGCACATCTATTAAACAAGGAAATTAACTGAATGCAGAATATTTAGTTTATTATATGGATAAAGAAATGTTGGCGTCATTTTTTTGCTTTTAAGTTTAGCTAATATTCTAAAAACAATTTAAGATAAAGACCACGATTTATTTACCCATTTCAAGTTTGCTTCAAAATGTGAAGTCACTGCATACAGACCTTTTGGTGACTAGTCTGCATAGTTGAAAATGGTTGTTCTTCAGCATTTGATAATCTGAAAAGCTGCACTATATCTAAAAATAACATCAATTTTAATTAGAACAAAAGAAAATCACTTTTGATTATTTTGTTGAAAACAGTTTTCCAAATGTGCTCTTGAAAACAAAATTACAATGATTTCATCAAAATTGATTTAACCAAAAGCATGTTATTTGTGTGCAGTAACATACATTACATTATTTTAATGATCCTGTCTGGCAGTTGTTTGGATTACCTTTTTTTGCAGATTGTTCACTTAAAAACTTTTAATTGTTTTTAATTTGAGCGAACAAGCAATTTCATACTTGCAGTTTACATCTGCAAAAATGTTTCTTTGAGGAGAATGAATCAGAATCTTCTCATGAAAGTACCAAAAAGTATATGTAAATTGAACAAAGATTATTTCGCGTACTGTTAGAAAGCATAATGCCATTTTCCACTGTAAAACTGAGATCAATGACATTATCTTTGACATCATCCCTGTCTTGATTTAAATGCAATTAAACCTCAATGTGCTATGAACATTTTTTGATGTTTCTGCACTTTGTGTTGCATTGGTTTGAATTGTATACCACATGGTGAGTTGGCAGTTATATTCCAAGTAGATGTTGAGTAAAGTTCCATTAATCCATATTTTTCGCAAGATCAACAGTTTTATTCTCTTGCAAAGATCTTGGTGAAATAAGGAGCTTTGGGAGCTACTCAAAAGGATTTGAATTAAAGACCATGGCAACAACAAAAAAACTTACATTGGATGCTTGAGATAACAATTCAAAACAGAGTTGAATAATTTCATACTTCAACCTGTCTTTGAATCATCCTTTTTTTATTGCTCTACCTATTTTCAAAGTATGCCTACATAATGGTGTATATAGTCTCCTTCTAGTTTTTTCTTATGTGGCATTGGATATTGGAGATAACTTGTTACTTATCCCATGACTACAGGTGAGAACCTACAGCCATATGTAAAATATGAAGATGGGTATAAATTTGTCCCGAGGCGTAGAAAAGTAATTTGAATTAATGCCATCCATATCCCCATTTTTTTTTCTCAATCTAAAGAAAATTATTTTTGTGTTGTTACCACACTTTGGCTCATTTTACACAACCTCAATTTACAATTGTTCTCAGCCATTGATCCTTATACTTTGTCTTTACTTTATCCCTTTACGTTTTATGGACAACTTATGTTTTATATTTATTTTCCAGGATTTTGGCATCAATTATAAGGCTTCCCATCCCCAATTGCCCTTGAAAATATGGCAGTGATACATTTTGAACCACTCAGTCTTTCTGTTGAAAATACTCACTTTCACAATGCTTTTAGCTTCAAATTTCAGAATTTATTTGGAACACCAGCAACATGTTTTCAAGATGTTTGGGTATAGAAGTTGGGAGGTCATGTTGCAGTTTTATAAAACGTTGGCGAGACTGCATTTAGAATATTTTGTTCAGTTCTGGGCACCATGTTATAGGAAAGATATTGTGAAGCTTGAAAGGGTTCAGAAAAGATTTACGAGGATCTTGTCAGGACTAGAGGGTCTGAGCTATAGGGAGAGGTTGAGAAGGCTGGGTCTCTATTCCATGGAGCGTAGGAGGATGAGGGGAGATCTTATAGAGGTATACAAAATCATTAGAGGAATAGATTGGGTAGATGCACATAGCCTTTTACCCAGAGTAGAGGAATAGAGGACCAGATGACATAGGTTCAAGGTGAAGGGGAAAAGATTTAATAGGAATCTTCACACAGGGGGCTGTAGGTGTATGGAACAAGCTGCCAGAGGAGGTAGTTGAGGCTGGGACTATCCCATCATTTAAGAAACAGTTGGACAGGTACATGGATAGGACTGGTTTGGAGGGTTATGGACAAAGAGCAGGCAAGGGGGACGAGGGTAGATGGGACATGGTTGGCCGGTGTGGGCGAGTTGGGCCGAAGGGCCTGTTTCCACACTGAGCAGTCACGATCCACTAGGCTGCAGTATTCCAAATGATGTTCAGATGAGAAATGTATTTACTAGCCTGAAACTGTCAACCCTTATTCTGAGACAATCCCTTAAGTGGCTGTCCCACTTGGGCGGCCTAATTCGCGAGTCCAGAAGAGTGTCTTCGACCTTCAAGCTCGAGGGCACTCGCCTGGAAAGCCTCGAGCTGGATCGACCGTCCGCGTTGAAACCGCGAGCTGGATCGATCGACCGACCGACCGACCACACACACACACGCACGCGCACACACACACGTGGGGGCCAGGGAAAGCGGGGAAGCGCTGTCTGAAATTCACACCCGCGATGAAGAAAAAGGTAAAACGGCTACACAGTAACGGTAAGTCCTTTAGAGGGGGGGGAGGAGAAGGAGTGGAGATGCTTTTAAGAAGTATAATAAAGTTTAGCGGGCATTTTACCTACCGGTGGGTCTTCCTTGTTCCTGAATACTCCAATGAGCCATTCAAAATGCCCGGTCAGCGAAGGAGATTGCCTACGGCTGCCCTCGACTGCCTGTAACTAAATAGCGACCCCACTCCACTGCACTACGAGTTTTAAAAAAATACCCTGCCGACCAAGGTTTACTCGTGGAACGTTTTTCAACATGCTGAAAAACTTTCCGCGACCTAGCTGAGGCCACGAGTATTCTGGAACTTCCCTCGAGCATGAAGGAGAGTTCCAGCGACCTCCTAGGACCACGTGTCGACCATGCTGCGAGTTTGAAGGTCGAAGACACTCTTCTCAACTCGCAGATTAGGTCGCCCAAATGGGACAGCCCCTTTAGTTCTAAAGCCTAAACCTTTAAACAGGTCCATGGAACTCATCTCTCCAATAGCAGTATGTCAGGAATTAATGCAATGCATCTATAATGCACTGCTATCATCAATGCTTAAGGACCTGCAGATGCTGGAAAAATCAACAGTAGACAAAAAAAGCTGGGGAAACTCAGAGGGTGAGGCAGCATCTATGGAGAAAAGGAGTAGATGACGTTTTGGGTCGAGACCCGAAACATCGCCTACTCCTTTCCTCCATAGATGCTGCCTCACCCGCTGAGTTTCTCCAGCATTTTTTGTCTGTAATCATCAATGCTAATGTTTTGATATATAGCTCAAAACTTGACAGGGTACACCAGGTGAGACCTTATCCATACTGAATTTTAAAATGGTTAAAGTACTCAACAGTTCAGTTAGCATCTGTACAAATAGAAGCAGAGATTCTGGTATAAGGATTTTGAGTGAAATATAGAACTCCAGAAATTGACAATAGTTTCACTACATGGCATAATGTTTTACAGTTTGCTCGAACACGGTCAGAAGAAAACAAGAATTTAAAAAAGACGTGTGCTTGGAACGAAGTGTATAATTCCCTGGAAATGTGGTTTTATTCATTGTGCATTTTATTTTCTGATTTGGTGCCTGCGAATACTTATGCTTTATTTTGCATCTTGGTGACAGCATTGTTCTGTTTGGAACTGATCAAATTTTGCATGGAAACAGGTCCTTGGGACCACCTAGTCCATACTGACCATCTGTTCACACTCATTCTATGTTCTCCCACTTTCACATCCACTTCTGACACACCAAGGGGTATTTACAGAGGCCAATTAACCTACAAACCTGCACATCTTTGGAATGCATTGGGAAATTAGCACCCAGTGGAAAGCAACGTGGTCAGAGAGAGAGAGAGAGAGAGAAGGTTCAAATTCCACACAGACCCAAGGTCAGGATCTCGCACAGTCTGGGTCTCTGGTGCCTTGAAGAAGCAGCTCTACCAACTGTGCTTCAGAGATTCCACACTTCTGATATCTGATAATAATCATGATCAACAATCTCTCCCTTAATATCAGCATGACAAAGGAGGTTGTAATCGACTTGAGGAAGCGAAGCGGTATACATTGAGGGTGCCGAAGCAAAGATGGTTGAAAGCTTCAAGTTCTTGGGAGTACATATTGACAGCAATTAGTCCTGGATCAGCTACATTGAAGCAATGGCCAAGAAAGCACTCAATGCCTCTGCTTCCTTAGAAGGCTTAGGAAGTTTGGCATGTCCTAAACAACCCTAACCAACTTCTCTGGATGCGCCATAGAAAGTATTTTATTTGGATGCGTCACTGCATGGTTTGGGAACAACTCAATCCAAAACCACAAGAATTGAGAGGTGTAGACGGAGCCCTGACCATCACACATCACACATTGACGCCATCTGCACGTCACGCTGCCTCAGCAAGGCCATCAGCATAATTGACCAGTCTCACCCATCAGGCAAGAGGTACGGAAATTTGAAAACACAATCACATCACAATAATACTTTATTAGCTGAGTGTGTTTTGCAACATATGAGGAATTTAATTTGCCAAGTCATACAAATGAATGAATAGTTTATTTCGGTCATACATTAAAAAGAACAAAACTTTACAATCTGTGTGAATATGAACCACACTATCCATTTCACACAACATTCACATAATCAATAACCGAAAAAGGAATAGGCTGAAGCCACAAAGCTTATTTTTGCCTATCCGATACAATCCATAAGATAAGATAACCCAGAATATCAGCATTACAAAGGAAAGGAAAAAAAAATTACTCTAAATTGTAATCCTTACTTATTTTACATTTTAATCATTTTACATTATAATCCTTAATTATTTTACATTTTAAGGCTTTTTTGAAACTCGACAGAGAGCTACAAAATTTCAATTCATCACTAAGCCCGTTCCATAATTTGACTCCCAAAACTGAGACACATCTATATTTTACATTGGTTCTCACTTTACATGTTTAAAAAATACACAACCCTCTTAAATTATAATGTCTTTCAAATAAAATTACAAATAAAAAGTAACAGAACACACAAAACACATTTTAACATAAACATCCACCACAGTGACTCCTCCACATTCCTCACTGATGGAAGGCAAAAAAAAGTTATTCTCTTCCCTTTGCTCCCCTGTGATCGGGGGGCCTTGAGCCCTCCGTTGACGGGACGATATTGACTCCCGTAGCCGTCGGCGCTTTGGCCCTCCTCATCTAGGTGATCAGCTCCTGCATCGGAAGGATGTCAATCAGCTCCCCCACGCCAGCGATCGAACCCCGCGTCGGGGCTGGTTGGAGCTTCCCGACTAGCCTCTCCCGAGACTGCGAGCCCTTGATGGTAAGTCTGCAGGCCGGTTGGAGCAATCCCAGGCAAGGGATCGGCTGCGATGTTAAGTCCACGCCCCACGGTGGGGCCCAAAGTCAGTCCGAGGAGGCCTCCAGTTCCATCGATGGTAGGCCGCAGAGTGACCGGAGATGCGATCCGGCAAATTAATCGCATCTCGGGTAAGGTAAGAAACTGAAAAAAAGTTCCCCACCCCCTCCCCCCACATAAAACAAACCGGAGAACATTTACACAAACCTTTAACACACACTAAAAATAAAAAAGACAAAAAAAGACTGTTGGCGGGGCTGCCAATCGTGCTGCGCCCCCAGTGGTTAAGTACCTCCAGATTCAGGGATGGTTTCTTCCCATCTGTTATCAGGCAACTGAACAGTCCTCAGCCGCTAGAGAGCAATCTGTAATCAGACTTTATCTTGCACTGAATGTTACACTCTTTATCCTGTATCTACACTGGACAACTTAATTGTATTAATGTATGGTCTTTTTGCTGACTGGATAGTATGCAACAAAAAGCTTTTCATTGTACCTTGGCACACATGACAATAATAAACTAAACTAACTGGAAGGAAACATTGCATTTCCTAGACTTTCAGTGGTTTAGTTTAGAGATGCAGCGCCCTTCGGCCCACCGAGTCCGCACCGACCAGCACATTAACACTATCCTACACACACTAGGGACAATATACACTCATACCAAGCCATTTAGCCTACAAACCTGTATGTCTTGAGTGGGAGGAAACTGAAGATCTCAGAGAAAACCCATGTGGTCACGGGGAGAACGCAGAAACTCCATTCTAACAGCACCCATGGTCAGGCAGCAACTCTACTGCTGTGTCACTCTTGGGTATATATTTGTGGTATATATTAGAGGTTGAAAATCAATGATGGTGCTTTGCCATTGATTATTCATTTGTGATAGGCTCCAACATCACCTCACCAGTAGGCTTTAAGACTAAAAATGACACTTTATTCTCACTATTTAATACCCGTTATCCAATCACTTGCCCTTGTTATTTTATTAAACAATCTTTTTGAATAGTATGTTATTGGATACCTTCTAGTTTCTTCTTTATCAATTTTCTACCAATTTTGTTAAGTGGATTTCAAGTTTCCAGACCAGTGATCTCAGGATAAGTGCTGTGAACTTAACTAATTTCTCATTCTCTTCTAAAATGAATGAATATTTGCTATTTTCCAATCAATTTAGATAAATCCATAATATAGGCATCTTAGAAGATTACTGCTACTGCTGTTTTTGCAGCCAGCTTTTTCAAAATCGTAGGATGTAGTTGATAAATACTGAAGAGATTAAAAGGACTGAGATTCCTCACGCTGGTGTTTTACTTCTCCATTTAAAGGCCCCACAACTAATTTCAGTACATTAAATATTCTATTACAGTAACCCTTTTGAATGTCCCTCTTTGATACTTTCTTATTCTTCATTAAGAGAAGGCAGGTACGGGATACTGAGTTGGATGATCAGCCATGATCATATTGAATGGCGGTGCAGGCTCGAAGGGCCGAATGGTCTACTCCTGCACCTATTTTCTATGTATCTATATGTATTATAATTTTAGTTTTACCAACAACAAGAGATCTAGTTTTAACTTTGCCTTTTTCTTATATTACGTATTATAAAAAGCATGAGTAAAGTAATTCCACTTTGATTTTTCACATGCTATTTTCTCCTCATGGTTTGGGAGGTTTACAAAATAGGTAGTTTAGTCTTTAGTATTGTAAATGTCTAATCTAATCGTGTCTCCCCTTTAGTGAGCTACGGATGGATCATTTCCTCATATAATTAGTGACAAACCACACAAAGAGAGTTTTGAGCTAGAGTGTGTCACTTTGAAATTCAGTGCAAACATCTCTCAATGTTCTCACCTCTGTATTTAGTTCCAATTTTACAGTTGCAACCAGATCCAGAACTTGTATGATTTGGCCATTTATTTTTGTAGCTGTGCAAAATTGCCCTCATATTATACCATTCCAATCTCTATTTTATACAAAGTTAGAACTCCAACGTGGGAGGTAATCAGAAATCATAATCATAAATAACTGAGGGGGTGGGAGGAAATAAAGACACTCACATATCATAAATCCAATAATACAAAATAGAAATATGGAAATTGAATAATGCAGCCAAAGTAAAAATTGATTTTTGAGGAGCAGAGAAAAAAGTTAATGACATCTTATGTTTAACAAAGTTATCGTTGCAATGTAGATAACTTTCTCAAGATAGAAAAATCAGATATTAGAGGGCATAGCTTTAAGGTGAGAGGAGCAAAGTTTAAAGGAGATGTGAGGGACAAGTTTTATTTTAAAAACAGTGGCGAGTGGCTGGATTGCACTTCCGGGAGTGGTGGTTGAGGCAGATATGATAATGGCATTTAAGAGACTTTTGGATATGAATATGGAATGATATGAATTATGTGAAGACAGATAAAAGTTGGTATTGGCATCATTCAGCACAGACATTGTGGGGGAAGAATCTGTTTTGTGTGTGTGTGTGTGTGTCCCCGTGTGTGTGTCCAAGTGCAGACCCGTTGGGTCTGCTCCCCCAATGTACCCGTTGCCCCCATGGGAGGCGTGCTCCTCCAACTCAAGCCGCTCCCGAACGTAAGATTCCAGCACTCCCCTTGCCTCCCTCAGCGGTTCACTTTTTAAAAAAATTGCATGTTGCAATAGCAATTCGCCCTCCTCCTGCTAGTCTATCCATTGTGACGTCATCAGTTGAAGCTGCCATTGTGATGTCATCAGTTGAAGCTGGTCCGTTTGAAATTGAAGGTGTTTTGAATTTTTTTAAATATGTGTGTGTGTGTGTGCGCGTATATATATATACGCGCGCGCGTGCGCGCGCACACACACATACCCACACACACACACATATATATACACACACACACATATACACACACACACATACACGCATACACACATATATATATATATATATACATATATACACATATGTACACACACATATATATTATATATACACACACATACCCCAACGCAATACTCCACTCACCCATAGCCCCCAACTGCCAGGCGCGACTCATTTCCCCTCATCCCTCAACACTCCCTCCCCTTCACCCTCCCTCTTCTCTCCCATCTCATCCTCCACTCACTCCCTCTCCTCAGTCACTCCCCACCCTCAGTCACTCCCTCCTTCCATAACCACTCTCCGTCCCCCCAACGCAATATCCCACCCGTTCCCGCCAACGCAACCCATTTCCACCACTCACCCATTCCCCAACGCAATATACCACCACTCACCCATAGCCCCCAACTGCGTAGGCACGGCTCATTTCCCCTCATCCCCCAACACTCCTTCCCCTCCTCTTCTCTCCCCTCTCCTCCCTCCCTCTATCTCCCTGCTCCTCTACTCCTCACCTCTCCCACTCCGCCACTAAACACAATGCTTAATTAACATTTCTCCTCCTCCCTCCCTCTCCTTACAACAATGTAACAAATATCTCTTTGCACTGGGTGGAAGACTTGATGGGCAGTTTATGTATATGAGATCCCATTGTGACATCATACCCTGCTAACTGCCAATGGAACACTGCTGACGGGCAGTTCATGTAAATGAGATCCTTTTGTGATGTCATAGCTGCTAACTGCCAATGCAGATGGAAGACATTTTTCTCAAAGTGGGTCTTGTAAGTTAAATGTGAATAACTTGTAAGATATAACATAAATCTGAACGAAGCTTGATACACCACACACACAGTCAATGGTGAGTAAGGTGGGCCAAAAATTGTGGCACTTCCGTGTACCATTTTGGTGTAATTAGGGCATGACTATGCTCACACGCAGACATACTCACAAACAAAGATGAGAGTTTTAGTAATACACACGCACAAATATACATTTATTTACTTGGTCTAATAAATATATATATTTGGTCTATATATATTAGACCAAGTGGGACCATTGGGTCCCTGTCACACGGAAGGGTTGGTCCCCGAACGCAATATTCCACCACTCACCCATAGCCCCCAACTGCGCAGGTGTGGCTGATGGGTTCCCGTTGCATTACCAGAAATCCCCGTTGTGACGCGAGTCACGGCAACCCTCCCCAACTGCGCCTCGCCATCCCTCTTCCTACCCCTATCCTCCATCATTCCCCTTCATCCCCCAGCACTCCCTCCCCCTCCTCTTGACCCTCCCTCTTCTTTCCCCTCTCCTACTCCCCTCCCTCACCTCTTCCTCCATCTCCTTTCCCTACCCTCAGTCACTCCCTCCTTCCATAACCCCTCTCCCTCCCTACCCCCCTTGTGTGGTGGAAGCTGCTGTGTTTTTGAAAACATTTTTTTAATGTAAATGAGATCCCATTCTTTTTGTGTCTTTGAAACTGGTTGGCTATATGACAGTTTCCCATTCCTTTACACAGTCCTTTGCGTTTTTATTGAACACTGCAAGATCCTTTGAGCTGCACTGGTTGGGTAGTAGGGGGCAGACAAGGCAGTGCTGCATTGTGTGGTCCTCTTCTCCACATTCACAGGTGGTTTGGCCAGTTTCATAGCCCCATCTGGCCATGGCATCTTTTGATCGCCCTGTTCCTGTTCTCAGGCGGTTGAGCATCTTCCACTGGACCCATGGTGCTTCTGAGCCCGGAGGGAGGGCTTCAGAAGGAGGGATACCCATGTCAGTAGGAGGGGGGTCGTCCTCAAGCCTTTTTGTCCATAGTTGGAGTCTGGTTTCTTCCCGTGATGCTATTAGGGGCTGGACATGGCTGAGAAAGCTTCTTCTGGACTTCAGCCGTTGGGCCGGGGGTACACGTCCGTAGAGGAGGTGGCGTTCATCATTGGTGGCCTTGGTCATCTCTACTCGGCTGGCGACTTTCCGTCTCACATCAGCAGGGGCAATGCCAGCGAGGAGGTGCAGGTTGTTTATGTTGGTGGGCTTCAAGCAGCCAGTGATTGAGCGGCAGGTGTTATTCAATGCTGGGTCTAGTTTCTTGGCATGGGATGATCTCTCCCAAACAGGACTCGCATACTCCGCAGAGGAGTAGCACAGGGCCAGAGCAGTAGATCTTAATGTGTGAGCTGTGGCTCCCCATTTGGAGTTGGTCAGCTTCCGGAGGATGTTATTCCGGGAGTTTACGTTCAGTTTGGTGTTTTTGACGTGTTCCTTATAGGAGAGAGTGCGATCCAGTGTTACACCGAGGTAGACAGGGTTGGTGCAGTGCTCAAGAGGTGTTCCAGACCATGTGATGTTAAGGGGTCTGTTTGCTTCCCGGTTCCTGAGATGGAACGAGCAGGCTTGGGACTTTGCAGGGTTTGCGTGTAGGTGGTTGCGCTCGTAGTAGAGGTGTAGCTCATCTAGGGCTGAGGTGAGATTTGCTTCTACAGCTTCAAACGTACTCTCTTGGGATGTTACACAGAGGTCGTCGGCGTAGATGAACCGCTCAGTGTTCTGGTCCATTGGCTGGTCATTGGTGTAGATGTTATATAGTAGTGGAGCCAGCACACTACCTTGAGGCAAGCCATTCCGTTGTCGTCGCCAGCGACTTTGCTTGTTGTTAAAGACAACATAGAAGCGCCTATCTTTCAGGAGGGCTCCGATGAGGTCCGTGAGTGCCAGGTCTTTGGTATTCTCCAAGATCTTTTTTAGGAGGAGGTGGTGGTTCACAGTGTCATATGCGGCAGACAGATCAACAAAGATGGCTCCTGTCACCAGTCCTTTCTGGAACCCGTCTTCAATGTGCTGTGTGAGATTCAGAAGTTGACTTGTTGTGGATTTGCCAGGTCGGAATCCAGCTTGTTGAGGGATGATGGCTGGTTCAACGACTGGCGCAAGCCTGTTGAGGATCAGGCGCTCAAACAGCTTGTACGGGTGGCATAGCAGGGAGATTGGGCGGAAGCTCTTTGCATATGCTGGATCTTTACCGGGATTTAGAAGGGCGATGATTTTGGTTTTCCTCCAGATCTTTGGGATGTTTCTTGTCAGCATGCAGTTGTTCATCAGATCCGATTGTGATGTCATTATGGGGTGGGACACTCCTGAGGCAGTTTATGTAAATGAGATCCCATTGTAACATCATAGATGCTAACTGCCTGTGCAGATGGAAGAAAAAGTCATTTTAGTGAAGTTAAAAAGGTGAATAATGTAAAATATAGCATCAATCTGAACAAACCTTGATGCAACACACCACAGGACAATGCTGAGTAAGGTGGTCCAAAAATTGTAGTGCTATCGTGTACCTATTTACCATAATTCAGGGCATCAGGGCATGAGTCACAGACAGACAGGCAGACTCACAAACAAACAAGATGAGATTTTAGTAATATACTAGAGGCACCCACTCCCTACCCCCCATGGGAGGCATGGTCCCCCAACTCAAGCCGTTCCTGAACGTAAGTGAAGCTGATCACTGCTAGCCGAGCCATTGTGATGTCATCAGTTGAAGCTGATCATTTTAATTTCATAAGTATTTTGAGTTTTTAAAAACTTTTAATCAGTAATGAGTCGAGAATAAGTCGAGAAATAAAGCATAAAATGTTCAATGAAGGTGCTCTCTGCCTCGGGGGGAAAAATGTCAATCGGAATATGTCAAAATGTAATCGTTACCGTGTAGTGTTTTTACGAAGATGTAAAGACAACCACATATACACACACACATATAGACACGCACAAGATCAGACTTTTAATAAGTACTAGACCAAGTGCAGACCCGTTGGGTCTGTTCCCGCAACGCGCGGTTGCAAGGGGTGGCTGCCTAACGTCATCGCGCAACATCACGCGCTAGGCGTACGCCGTCAATACGCTGCGTATGATGTCAAGATGCTGCGTACACCCTCAATGCGCCTGCGGGCCGACAGGCCGTAGACGCGCGGGATTTTCGGACAGTGCAAGCGTGCGGGCTGGCAGCGAGGACTGCGAAAAGCAGCGGGGCACCAGCCGATCTGTACCTTCCGCCAGCGTGACAGAGCCGCGCCGGGGGGGGGGAAGTGGAGGAGAGCCGGGCAGCAGCAGCCGTTATGGTCGCGTGGCACGCGAAGAGAAGGTGGCCAGCTGGAGGCGACAAAATGAGCGAGTGTGTGGGGGGGGGGGGGGTAGGAAGGATTTTATTTAAAATGTGTACAGAAAAATGACGAAATTTAATGAGGAGTGGATATGTGAATGTAAAAGTAAAATCGCTAGCGAAATGG
>CM075977.1:156479827-156504842 GCA_038087875.1 Malacoraja senta
CCCCAAGGCAACCGTTCCCCCAACACAATATTCGACCACTCACCCATAGCCCCCACGGCAGGCCTGCCTCCCCAACGCAATATTCCACCACTCACCCATTCCCCCAACGCATATTTCACCACTCACCCATAGCCCCCAACTGCGCAGGGGCGGCTCATTTCCCCTTATTCACCGACCCTCATTAAACTTATTTTTAAATCCAATTGCACTTGCACTTGCACTTGCACTTGCAGTTGCAGTTGCACTTGCTGCCAGGACTCGGTGTCCTGGGATTTGCAACATTATAGCGGGCAAGGCTACAATCCCATTGTGACATCATAGTTGTAACTGCCACTGCAGTGTTCAAGTCATTTTCTCAAAGTGGAGTTTTGTAAAGTTAAAAATGTGAACTTGTAAAATATAACATCAATGTGAACGAAACTTGATAAAAAATACATCAGAAGACAATTGTGAGTAAGGTGGTCCAAAATATAGATATTTTCGACCACTCACCCATAGCCCCCACGGGAGGCCTGGTCCCCAACTCAATATTCCACCACATATATACATACATACACATACACACACACACACACACACACACACACACACACACATTTTTTTATGTGTGTGCCTGTATATATATATATATATATATAGGAAATGCTCATCCTATTAGTCCAACCTTGGTCTCAGAGCTAAGACCAGTAACCAGCTCTTGATTGCACCATCCACGCATATATGTATGTATATGTGTATATATGTGCGTATATATATATATAAACTTCTTTTTATGCTTTATCTGATGGGATATTTGCAGACTTGATTTTTAAAATCTCAAAATTTTGTAACATTGCTATATACATATATACATGCACACACACACACATATATATATATATATATATATATATATATGTATATATGTGTATATATATATATATATATGTGTGTGTGTGTGTGTGTGTGTATATATGTATATAGCAATGTTACAAAATGTTGAGATTTTAAAAATCAAGTCTGCAATTTATCCCATCAGATAAAGCATAAAAAGAAGTTTAATTTGACACCTAATTCACTTTCATATCTTCAGTATTAAAAACGTTATGGCCATTTTCATACTCGGAAATTAGCATCTTGTTCCCTATTGCTTTTGCATTGACTTAACACAAAAGCTGTGATCAAGGACAGTCAAAAGCCCATAACTGTCTTAAAAATTAAGAGAACTGAATGAAATGTTCAGTTATTATAGATTGAAGCATTCTGAAACAAATATGAAACAATCTTACTTGGATGGCCTGAAATTAAAGCATATAATTAGTTAGTTACCCAATTGTGCATAATTACAAAATTCAATTACTAGATCTAAACATCTATCCATTTGTTAAGAAAAGGTTAACATTTTTAAAAAGCCTAAGTGTCCAAATAACATTCACACAAGAATTCACAATATAATATTATTTTTAAATCTCATTGTCATGAATTTATAGGCCAAATGGAAGGAATTTAGTGTTTAATTCCTGTAAATTAATGGCCATTTAAATCATCTTCCGAGTGGGTTTTTGTGGAACGCGCTGGTTTGGAACGTTGCGGTTGCAGTGAATTTAAACCCCATATCGGCAGGAAAAATACTGCCGGTTCGTATATTTACATAATCACATTTTCGCAACGTGAAATTTTGATTAAGGGCATCCTGAGAAGCAAGTTTATATGAAAAAATAAACGGCGTACCTTGCCTTGTCCGCTACGTGAAATCCATCCCGTTGTCGGCGTTGATGGCATTTGAAGATGATTTTAATTTTACTCCAACAATTTAATTATCCAGCGCTAATTTTAATAAACTTAATAAAACGGCAGTCGAAGCGATTTTTCTTTAGCAACTAAACAGCCTGACAGATCGATTTGAATAGGCTGCCGAAAAATCGCATTTTAAACCCTCCTCTCAAATATAGGTGTTGATGGTGTAATCAAGAGCTGGTTACTGATGTTAGCTCTGGTATTAGCTCTGAGACCAAGGTTGGACTAATAGGATGAGCATTTCCTATTTATTGCTACAGATTCAGAGCTTGCTGTTTTTGCCTGTGGTTCTGGAAAGTGACAGCACAGATTATGCAAGATGGTAAAAGGCAAAGGATCAATGTATGTTTTGCTCTAGGCAATGAAGTGCAGGGAAGTTAATGTACAATTGTACAAAACTTCAATTAGGCCATAGCTAGAATACAGTGCATTATTCTGCACACACACAAAATAGTAAGAAAATGATTACACTGGAGAGGGTGCAGAAGAGATTCACCAAGGACATTGCTGAAATGGAATGTTTAATTAATGAGGAAAGATTGAATAGGCTAGGTTTGTATTCCTTAGAATGAAGGCAGCTGTGGGGGGAGGGGGAACCTTTGAGAGATACAAAGTTATGAGGAACATAGATAAGGTTGGTGGTAGGAAACTGTAAACAGGCACCTGAGACAGTATATGGTTTAAACACATCTTTAATCAGCACTGTAACTTGGCAGCATTTAAAGACAAGGTGTTGTCAGTTCATCCTAGCTGCTCAGACTGCTGGTGCTGGGAATAGGCGTTAGTATAAATGTTATAGTGGGGTGGAGTTAGTGATGCTGGCTAAGTGTGATTGATTCACATGCATCATCAATCTACATCCTTCCCCTTAAAGATTAAATGTGGAAAGGAAGTGTATTAAACATACTCGCCATATCTGTCTGGTGGTCTACTAACACGGCCCGAGCGCGTGCGGACCCAACCATCCCCTTCCTCCACTGAAGGATTAGGCGGAGAGGCTGAAGGTGAAAATCGCACGGGAGAGGCTTGTGGTGACCGAGAGGGGAAACATGCGGTAGGTGTAACCCCGTGGTTAGTGGAGACCGAGGGACGTGGGGGGGTGCAAGGCATGCGGGGATGGGCGGGAGACGTTGCAAAAGGCGGCTGGAACTGGAGCGGCGGAGCATAGGGATCAGCAGGCAGTGGTCGGGGCTCCTTCACAGCAAGCAGGTGTTGTCGACTTCTCCGGTATACCGCTCCCTCACAGTCCACAAGGTACGATCACGGCTCATCAGTCGGGCGTACAACAGTGCCCAGATGAGAATGTCCAGTTGAAGTTCGTAGACGGACGACCTGGCCCGGCAGTAGAGGCTGGAGTGGTCTGCTGGAGCTGTCGTATGACCGTTTCTGGATGTCGTGCTTCTCTTGGAGACGTTGCTGGATAGTGGCGGGCTTCAGAACCCGAGGGACCAGCTGCTGTTGTGCGATGGGGACCGGAGACCTTGTCACTCTCGACAGCAGACGCTGTGCTGGTGATCCCAAGGTTCCGTCTCTGGCGATGTTTCTGAGATTCAGGAGATCGAAATAGACGTCTGACTTTGAAATGCGCGCTCCCTCCAGCAAATACTTGGCGCTTCTGACAGCGCGTTCAGCGAGTCCATTACTCTGTGGATACTCGGGACTGCTTGTGACATGCTGGAAGTTCCATCGGTCTGCGAAAAGCTTGAATAAGTGGCTGGTGAACTGCCGACCGTTGTCGGTTCTCAGGATGACAGGAGCGCCATAGGCTGAGAAGTGTCTTTTCAGCTTCTTGATGACCATCTCAGACGTGAGGGAGGTCAGTTGGTCAAGTTCAAACCAGTTGGAAAAAGAGTCAACCAGAACGAGGTAGTGCTTACCGCACCATTCGAAAATGTCCGCAGCCAGCGACGACCAAGGCAGTGCTGGTGGAGGTTGTTGCAGAAGGGGTTGCCGCTGCTGATGAGGCACAAGATTGTTGCAAGTGGGGCAGGAGGCTATGCGGTCCCGGATGTACGTGGCCATTCCCGGCCAGTAGAACAGACCCCGGGCGTGTACCAGTGTGGAGTCGGCTCCTGGGTGACCACTGTGTACCTCTTTGAAGCATTCGTCTTGTAGCGATGAAGGTATCACTACCTTGTGACCCTTAACGACCACACCATCCTGAACCACCAGTTCATCACGGACCAAGAAGTACGGCTGCACCTCTGTGGGCGTGTCGGATTGTTTGTCTGGCCAGCCTGTTTTGATGATGGATGAGAGGGTTTGAAGCGTATCGTCAGTGGCAGTGTGCGCGGCCAGGATGTGCAGTTGCTTACTGGAGATGAGATCGTCACCGAAAACCGTGAAATTATCCCCTTCATGGGGGTGTTGTTCGCAAGATGCTCGAGGTGCACGAGAGAGTGTGTCAGCGACATGCATGTCCCTACCTTTTGTGTAGGTAATGGAGAAGTCGTACCACTGCAGCTGCATCATCATGCGCTGCAAGCGAGCTGGCGCGGCATGAATAGGCTTGTTCAGGATTGTCACCAGTGGTTGGTGGTCCGTCTCGACCGTGAACGTGTTGCCATGGACGAAGTCGTGGAATTTGGAGCAGGCAAAGACGACAGCCAGCAGTTCCTTTTCGATTTGCGCGTAGTGCTGCTCCGTGTCGGTCATTGTGTGAGAGGCATACGCGACAGGTAGTAGGGTGCCATCGTCAGATGGTTGCAAGCAGGCTGCGCCGAGCCCAAATTTTGAGGCATCGCAGGTGATCGCCACTGGACGTTTCAGGTCGAAAAAAGTCAGGGTAGGTGCACTGGTCAGTTTAGATTTTAGAACATCAAAGGCATCCTGGTGTTGCTGGAACCATGACCATGCAGTGTCTTTTTTGGTCAGCTGCCGCAGTGTGGAGCTTAGTTCTCTGAGGTTCGGTATGAACTTTCCGAGATAGTTTACCATGCCCAAGAAAGGTTGCAGGCCTTTCACGTCTGTGGGTGCAGGCATTTCTGTGATGGCAGTAGTTTTCTTCGGATCGGGTTTGAGGCCATCAGGGGTGAAGATGTGGCCGAAATAGGAGACCACTGGAACCCTGAACTTGCACTTGACAGGATTGAGCTTGAGGTTGATCTTGACAGCACGCTCCAAGATGAGCCTGAGGTTGTGGTCGTGTTCCACTGCGTCTTTACCATAGACGAGGATATCGTCGACAATAATGGCACAAGGCAGATCCTCGAATAATTGCTCCATAGTTCTTTGGAAGACTTCACTGGCGGAGTTGATCCCGAATGGCATTCTCAGAAACTTATATCTGCTGAATGGAGTGGCAAATGTGGTGAGGCTAGATGACTTCTTGTCCAGCGGTATCTGCCAGAATGAGTTCTTTGCATCTAGGACAGAAAATAGGGTGGCCGTTCCGATCTTTGCCGCTACATCCTCTACTGTCTTCATGGGATGGTGCGGGCGCTTAATGGCAGTGTTCAGGTCTTTGGGATTAATGCACAGGCGGATCTCATTCTTTCCCTTCTTGACTGTGGCAATCATGGTTGAGACCCAGTCGGTGGGGTCGCTGACTGCTTCAATTACGCCTTTGGAGACCATGTCCTTCAGCATAGAGTGAACCCTGTCAGTCATGGCAAATGACAATCGGTGCGGGGATCGGATGACGGGTGTCACATCGGGGTCAGTAATAATCTTGTAGGACACAGGCAACTTGCCTAGGTTGTTGTCGAAGAGATCAGGGAATTCATTCAGTGGGTCAAAAGAAACTTGCAGTTTGTGGCCGGTTTTGTCAAAGGAAATTAGCCCCCAGTTCCTGACAGGCACGATTGCCAAGCAGAGTAACTGAATTAAAGTTCAACACATAGAAGGTCAATTCCCTCGTTGTTTTCTTTAGTACACATTTCAAGTTGGTTTTGCCCAGGGGAACCAGCACCTCTCCTCCAAAAGCATGTAAAGTGGATGTGTCCTTGACAAGTGGCTCACTAGCTCTAATCTTGTTAAAGAGGTTGATTGACATAGTGTTGACTTTCGCGCCCGTATCTAATTTCGCGCCAAAAGCAACATTGTTTACAGATATCGTCACTGTAGGAATTCTTGGCAGCAGCATGCTGTAACGTGTAAACAGTCGGGTCATCTTGCAAGTTAATTGGGCTGTATTCGGGGGCGGTTTCGGGCTGGAAATGGGGAGGCGGTATGTTGCTGTCTCGTTGCAAAAAATTGAGATTAGACTTGGGGCTGGGCGAATTCTTTCCTCGGGCTCTAATTGAAGCCCGACAGACTGAGGCAAAGTGATTTAGCTTTTTGCAGTAATTGCAAGCCTTCCCGAGGGCGGGGCAAGCTGATAGTCTGTTGTGTAGATAACCGCAGTTAGGACATCTCCTCGGAGGACCGCTGTGAACTGCCTGTCTAGCTTGGGTCATAAATCGGCTGTTATCTGTGTATGTTCGCTGCCTAGTGAGGCCCGTCAGATTGATGGTTTTGCTTTCATGCGAAATGTCTATGGGATCGACAAGTTCGGCGGTTCTACATGCATGCACAGCATCATCGAGCGTTAAATCTGGCCTTCTCAGGAGCTCTGATCTGAGCTTTTGATCGGTAATGCCATTCCCTAAAATGTCCCTCGTTAACTGATCAGTCAACTGATCAACCGGCATATCCTGGAATCGGCAACGTTGGGCTAAATACATCAAAGATGAAATAAATGAGTCAACTCGTTCCCCGGGAAGCTGACGACGAGAGAAAAACCTTGCCCTGTCCAAAATGTGATTAGAGGGCAGGTCACAGATCTGGCTTAGTTCACGCAGCAAAACATTAGGGTCAGTAGGAGATTCCGCCGGTGTAATTACCTGGTCGTTGGCATCACGGATAGCCGGAGCATAACGGAATGTTCTGGATCGACGAAGGGCATCTGGGCCCGCAAGGTTGAGCAGGAGCGAGGCCTTGACAGCATCTGGTTCATTTCGGTGTACAATATTCATGTAGTGCTGGTAATCAATTTCAAACGTGGCCCAGCGTTCGCTGATATCCGCATCAAAGACAAGAGGCTCAGGCTTTTGACAAGAAGAAGCCATCGTAAAGTAAAGCAAAACTCACAAAAGATAAAATAAAAACCGTTATACAAGAGGAGTGGATAAGACCAATTCTGACGCCATGTAAACAGGCACCTGAGACAGTATATGGTTTAAACATATCTTTAATCAGCACTGTAACTTGGCAGCATTTAAAGACAAGGTGTTGTCAGTTCATCCTAGCTGCTCAGGCTGCCGGTGCTGGGAATAGGCGTTAGTATAAATGTTATAGTGGGGTGGAGTTAGTGGTGCTGGCTAAGTGTGATTGGTTCACATGCATCATCAATCTACAGAAACGTTTCCTCTTTGCAGACGTGTCTGAAAGTGAGAGAAAGGAGGGTCAAATGGTATCTGAAGGAGAACCCAGAGGGCGATTGGAATCTGGTTGAATGGTCACAGATTGTGCTCTCACAAAATGGTATTATATTGAATTGCCAAGGCAGAGAAGGCAGTGGATCAAATGCAGGTAAATGGGATTAGTGCTGGCTAATCTGGACTGTGACACTTGACTGGGCTGAAGAGTGCATTTTTGCATTGTATGGACAACTTCCACTTATTGCTGCTGAACTACTCAATCTCTTATTGTCTCAAGATGCAAATAACATACTGCAATATAAATGATAAGGTATCTAATTTAGAAGGCAAGCAACCGACTTTCCATTATGTCTGCTTATCTCACTTTGGATTCACATCCAGCATTTCTGCTTTTCTCTCTCCAACCATCTCAACTCAAGGCGACCTTGCTCTCCAAGTTAAATTCAAAATGTTACCTGTTGATCAGAAAGATGCAGAAAACAAAGCTGATGTTTGAGTATTATGTTAAATGTGGCTTAGTTAAGTTTAGAGATACAGCACGGAAACAGACGTTTTGGCCCACCGAGTCCGCGTCGGCCAGCGATCCCTGCACACTAACGTACTAACTCCGTACAGACAAGCACCCATAGTCAGGATGATACCCGGGTTCTGGCGCTGTAAGGCAGCAACACTACCGGTGCACCACAGTGCTGCCATTCCCAATGGTATTCCCAGGAGCGGTAGATTTGCTGCCTTACAACGTTAGGGACTCGGAGTCAATTCTGACTACGGGTGCTGTCAGTAGGGAGTTTGTATGCTCTCCATGTGACCTGCGTGGGTTTTCTCTGGGAGCTCTGGTTTCCTCACACACTCCAAAAACCTACAGGTTTGTAGACTAATTGGCTTGGTAAAATTGTTAATTGTCTCTGGTGCGTGTGTGTAGGATATTGTTAGTGTGCAGGGAATCGCTGGTTGGTACGGATTCGGTGGGCCTATTTCCACGCCGTTTCTCTAAACTAAACCAAAACTAAGATTCAATTGGATGTCAAAGTTTCCAAGACATTATTCATATAAGAGCTGGTGAATTCAGTCTTCCGGCCAATATTTAATCAAACAAAATCACTAATATAGATTAATATGCTATTTAAAATATTGCATTTGGGACCTTGTAAATTGGATGCCATGTTTCCCATGTTACATGTCGTCTTTAATATTTACCGGACTCATAAGTACATAATAGGCATTACTTTACTAGCAGGATTAATTAGACATCTAGTGCTCACCTGAAGTGTGACAGGCTGGGATTGCATCACCACCCACAAGATGATTGATCTTGGAATTATAATTAGAACATATAGGCAACAATGGATCTTTTGACTGTAGTTCCTTATGTTTTAACTTTGAAATACAAAATCAGCATCAGAAATTTCATGTGAGCAAAGTAAAACATTGTATGCTATAGTTTATTTTTTGGCAATTTTAATCATAGACCAGGTAATGCAATACAACTGGCTAATCAGTGTTAATTTACTTCTATAATTAAACTTTGTCTTATGAAACACAAAGCATTCTTATTTTCAAAGTCAACTGTGTTAGAGCTCATTACAAAGTAAACATTTACCTTCATAACAAGAAATTATGTTAATTTAATCTTGAATAAATTTTAAATGCCACATGTTATTCAAGAGTAACTTTAACAGTAATTATATATTTTACACTTAGCATAGTTTAAAGTTAATGCATTAAATCTAAATATATTCGAGATAATTTCGAATTTGCTACTTTATAGTTTAGATTAGAGATACAGCGCGGAAACAGGCCTTTCGGCTCACCAAGTCCGCACCGACCCCCGCACATTAACACTATCCTACACACATTAAGGACAATTTACTTTTATGCCAAGCCAATTAGCCTACAAACCTGTAGGTCTTTGGAATGTGGGAGGAAACTGACTGCCCGGATCACAGGAGAATAAAGAGGAAGGAGATTGGACCTTATTGCCTTACAGTGAGGAATCCGGTGTGGTGACTGTTTATGTTAACTCTTATGTAATTGTGTGTCTTGTTGCTCTTTTTTTTAGTATGGTTGTATGATAATTCAAATTTCACTGTACCTTAATTGGTACATGTGACAATAAATGACCTTGACACCGAAGATCTTAGAGAAAACCCCCACAGGTCACGGGGAGAACGTACAAACAGCATCCATAGTCAGGATCAAACCCAGATCTCTGGTGCTGTAAGGCAGCAACTCTACCGCTGCGCCACCGTGCTACCCTATATACTTCCATTTGCTATTCCACCAGTGATATGAGATCTAACACAAGGTTGAGACAAAGCACCTCATCTTGTCAGCACGTTGCAGCTTTCCAGACCTGTATCAATTTCTGCTGCATCTGGTATGTTCTCCATTTGCGTCACAACTGAGAAGTTTATCTATTGGTGATTCATCTGTAATATTGGCTTAGTTTTTTTCTCTCTGTTAGCACGGCCTGTCCTGCTGGTGATTTCCTATAGTTCTGCAATCGCAACCATTTCATTCCTTTCATCTACGACTCACTATCGGATATTTCCCTTGTCCTAGCCATCCCTCTTCTGTTCTCTCTGTAACTAAAAAAACATATTTTTCTCTCAATTCTGACAAAGTATTTTTGACTAGAAATATTAATTATTTTTCTCTTGATGCTGCTTGACCCTGTTGAGTATTTCCAGCACTGTTTTTTTTTATTACATTCATAAGATTATTTTCCCCACAATTTCAGAACAATGAACAATTTTAGTGACTGGTGTAAAACCTACTCCTGCTCCATGGCTATGCCTGTTGCTGCAGGAAATCATGGATGGCTTCATTTCCTGTAGAGCTAAGAATGGCAAATACAGCTGCCCTAATTAGCCACGATCACAACTTCTGACCTTGTGGGAGGGATTCATTGGAATTTTGGGGGAAAGATTATGGAGTGTTACAGTATGTTCTTCATCTGGCAACACAATTAATAAAAATGCTCATTGACAGGAATTACTACTTCTGGCACACTTTTGTTTCCGAGCAAGTATTTGAATTGATCCGTACTCCTGCACCAGCTCATATAACATGAACTGCTAAATATTGATTAATTATACTACACTGAGCACTGGTGAGCTTACTAATCATAAATGGACTAGCAGGCCAAGGAAGACTTCCACAGCTGATGACAGAAGAATTCTCTCTATAATAAAGACAAATCCCCAAACGGCTGTATGACAGATCAGAAACACTCTTCAGGAGTCAGGTGTGGATTTGTCAATGACCACTGTCCACAGAAGACTTCATGAACAGAAATACAGAGGCTACACTGCAAGATGCAAACTACTGGTTAGCCACAAAAATAGGATGGCCAGGTTACAGTTTTCCAAGAAGTACTTAAAAGAGCAACCACAATTCTGGAAAAAGGTCTTGTGGACAGATGAGATGAAGATTAACTTGTATCAGAGTGATGAGAAGAGCAAAGTATGGAGAAGAGAAGGAACTGCCCAAGATCCAAAGCATACCACCTCATCTGTGAAACACGGTGGTGGGGGTGTTATGGCCTGGGCATGTATGGCTGCTGAAGGAACTGGCTCACTTATCTTCATTGATGATACAACTGCTGATGGTAGTAGCATAATGAATTCTGAAGTGTTTAGACACATTCTATCTGCTCAGGTTCAAACAAATGCCTCAAAACTCATTGGCCAGTGGTTCATTCTACAGTAAGACAATGATCACAAACATACTGCTAAAGCAACAAAGGAGTTTTTAAAAGCTAAAAAATGGCCAAGTCAATCACCTGATCTGAACCCAATTGAGCATACCTTTTATATGCTGAAGAGAAAACTGAAGGGGACTCACCCCCAATACAAGCACAAGCTAAAGATGGCTACAATACAGGCCTGGCAGAGCATCATCAGATAAGGCACCCAGCAACTGGTGATGTCCATGAATCACAGACTTCAAGCAGTCATTGCATGCAAAGGATATGCAACAAAATACTAAACATGACTACTTTTATTTACATGACAGTGCTGTGTCCCAAACATTATGGCACCCTGAAATGGGGGGACTATGTATAAACACAGCTGTAATTTCTACACGGTGAAACCAAAATGTATAAAAATGGCCTTTATTAAAATCTGACACTGTGCACTTTAACCCCAAATGATTTTTTCTATTACAAATCGCAAATTGTGGAGTACAGAGGCAAATAAATAAATGATGGGTCATTGTTACAAACATTATGGAGGGCACTGTATATGTAGCATCTCCATATTTGCAGACAACACAAGCAAGGAAGACTAAAGTATGAGTGACGATATAAAAAGGGTTCCATGTAATTGAAGTTAGTTAAATATCTAGGCAAATGCATGGTACTGTCTTTAGCTAAGGTTTTGTACAAGACTTGTCAGTGTATGTCTGAATTGACCATATTGTGTTTTGTTTAATATCTTCGTCAAGGCAAATATCTATAAATAGTGATAATTTTGATCCTGCCTTGGATGATTTATGAGAGGTTTCATTGTAAGCTTAGTATCCAGTTACCTACTACTTTCTTGAATGTCACCTGCCATCTTACATTTATCCATGTAAAGGGTTTGAATGGCCAGGATAGCTATTACTAAGCCATGACAGATTTGTCTTTTTAAACTTCAAGGAAAAAATGCATTGAATCTAGTCAGAAGCATGGGGATGGAGAAAAAATACAATTGTCAAATAATCAAACTCCTAGTGGAACTCGCAGGCCAAACAGGTCTGCAGAGGGAAATGGACAGTTCTTCAGACTGAGAGTGGAGTGGAGAAAGCTGTTACAGATAAGTGAGGGGAAAGTGGTGGGACAAGAACATGCGAGTGATAATTAGATTCAGGTGAGGAGGATGAATGACAGATAACTCGGGTGGGGGAGAGATAGCTACCTCGGCTTGTGGGGAAGTGGTAAAGACTAAAAAAGGTGCAGATGGGGAGTGAAATGTAGAACTGGGGGGGGGGGGAGAGATAGTGGATGGAATGGAGCAGGGAAAGGAAAATAAGGTAGGAGTAGGGAGTGGTGGAAGATGATCAAATGCAGGAAGGGAAGGGAACTTGGAGATGCGGGCAGGGCGAGTGGCAAGAAAGAAACGTGCTGAGGTGGAGGAGGGGACAGGTTGCTTGAAATTGGAGATTTCAATATTCATGCTGTTGTGTTGTAGGCTACCCATCGGAAAGTGAGTTGCCGTTCCTCCATTTTGTGTGTGGCCTCACTCTGACAGTGAAGGAGGCAGATGACAAAAGGCTGGTAAGGAAGGGAAAGACAGTCAAGGGGGGGATGATCTGTTATCAATCTCCCCTCACCTCTCTCCACCACTCCATCAGGCTGAAGAAGGCTCTCAACTCAAAATGCTCTTGCTCCATTTTCCTCCACGGATAATACCTGACCTGCTCAATTTCTCCAGGAGTCTTCTTTTGCTCAAGATTCCAGAACCTGCAGTCTATTATATTTGTCTTAAACAAGAATGTCTGCACTAGCAAATCTCTTAGATTCAATCTTTTCCCAAACCTGTGCTGGTTAATATTACACAGACAACATGGTTTATAGATATGTTGTTAAAGCCCAAAGATAGAACAAAACAATTCCCATTCCTCCATGCCTGGTTCTACGTCTCTGGGCTTCTTTTGAATTTTCAATGGAAACCTGCTAAGCTTTTAAAATAAAATTTTCCTTGAGGAATAATAGGATAAAGACCAGCTAAACATGAAATGCCCTCAACCCCCCCAAAAGGACAGCTAATTAATTTGAAAGAAGTTGACTTTTAAATCATGCAGTGTTGTTTTTAATATATTAATAGTTTGGGTAGAAATCAACTCTCACAATTTACTACTTTAAATTCAAAAAACTTAAATACACAAAAGAGCAGTTTTCAGATTGAGTTTTTCCATCGTTAACCAAAGGTTACAACTGTGGGAAGTCTGGCATGGGAATATAGTTGCCCAAATTATAGTATTCTTGCTTGCACGCACGATAGAGCAGTAAATGTCAATATTTAATAAATATATTTAACATTGTTGACCCTCAAGGTAACTTCAAAACTACAACAAGACTACTTTAGTATTCTATTATCAAGAGTCCTTCTTCTTCTTGCGTATGGCGTGCACAGCCTAAAGTTGCAAGACAACTTGTTCTGTTTGATCATCTGTTTGTGCACGCCAGGTTGATTGCATTCGTCAAAACAAGGTGGACCACGTGAAGGTTGCAATCTCCCGCCCCATCAAGAGTGCTTATTCTTTCTGTTATATTCAGACCTATGATCCAAACAGACCAGGCAAGTGTTCACTCTCTGTGCCGCACATAGGCGATGTTATCCCTGAGCTGTGCAAGGCAGCCAGAGATTTTCCTACCAGGTATGACACAGGTTGGGTCTGGGTAAATCCCCTTTCCCGGAGCAGACGTGATCAGCCTTGTGATAACTGGACAGGATCTTGTAATCCACATTCACCAGTGAAATGGATTGCTAGTTCCCGATTTCCTCCTCTTCCCCCTTCTACTTGTTGAAAGGGTGATGATGGCCTTCCTCTTGGATTTTGAATTTGTGCTAGCTGGAAGCATGGCATTTTACACTTCCAGCAGGTCCAGGGCACTCACAGAGCCAAGTACAACAGCTAAGAAGCTAGACACAAAATGCTGGAGTAACTCAACAGCCAGGCAGCATCGCTGGGGAAAATTCAGCCAATAAGCTGTTGCTTCCAGGAGTTTTATTTGTCCCTAGGACATGGATGGACTTTGGAGCAGTTGTTAGCTACTCTAGAGTTGGATGCTGCTCACTATTGTTGAGTCCCACACTCCAAAGACGTACAGGTTTGTAGGGTAATTGGCTTCGGTAAAGATTGTAAATTGTCCCTAGTGTGTAGGATAGAGTTAGTGTAGGAATCGCTGGTGGGCTGACAAGCCTGTTTCCACACTCTCTAAAGTCTAAAATAAAGTATATGCTTAGTGTGCTTCCAGAATTTCTTTTTTTTTAATTTATAAATTAATACATTTGATGATTCAGACTAGAACAGATGTTGAAGGCTTACTCTTGATAAATCTTGAAGATGTAAAAGAGTAGAAGTTAGAAGATTCAACTGATTAAATCCAAGTAATTGTCAGAAAGTTGATACCGATTGGTTTTTAATTAATTCTACAGTAAAATATTGTAATGTAGCTGACTACAGCAAAATTGATACTGAAGCATAATGGTATCCATTTTCAAAAGGCAGCCTTCCCTTTGTAGATTTGCAAATGTTCTTTTTAATGACAATATTAACAGCTCCTGTAAATTAGTGAATATTCAGTCTGAATTACAGAAAGAAAGGTTTTGCACTCAAGTCATTTTCTTTGGCAACTAACAATAAACCAAGTTGAAATTAGACGAGCTGCTCATTTTAGGTAACACTATTAATCTATCTCAATACCATATTTTTAGATGCCTTTGTGCGAGGAATCTATCCATCTCTAGTATATGCAGCGGGATGATATCCACACCATCTTGCAGAGAATGCCATAGGTTCCCCATGCTCTGAATGAAGAAATATGTAGACTACTTTAAACTTTTGAGATACAGTGTGGAAACAGACACTTCGGCCCATCGAGTCTGCGCCGATCAGTGATCACTCTATGCACAAGCAAAATCCTACATACTAGGGACATTTACAAAAGCTAATTAACCTATATACCTGTACGTCTGGAGTGTGGGTGGAATTGCAGCACCTGGAGAAAACCTAAGTGATCACAGGGGGAATGTACTCATAGTCAGGATCAAACACAGGTCTCTGGCTCTGTAAGGCAGCAACTCTACTGCTGCGCCACTGTGCTGCCCTATATCTCAATCTTAAATATATATATTTTTTTATATCCAGAGACAGACCCCAGAATGCAGCCAGGGAAAATATTCTCTCTGCAATGAGCCTGCCGAAATGTTGCACATTTCAGTGAGATAACCTCCTGCTCTTCCAACCAACCCAAACTCTCATCATATCTCAGTTCTGCTATCCCAAGAATTAACCTGATGAACATTTACTGTCACCTTATAGTCCTCTGAGCGAGGGCTATATGTATATATGTATGTAGTTTGTTTGTTTATACTATTCTTATAACAAATGTAAAGCACTTTGGCCAACGAGAGTTGTTTTTTAAATGTGCTATATAAATAAATGTGACTTGACTTGACTTGACCTTTGTGCCAGTTATAATCCTTCAAACAGAACTGCAATGAAAACCACCTCTATGAAATTAGAGCGAGACATTTTTGTTCCTGTACTCAACCTCATGCAATGAAGGTCAATGAACCATTTGCCTTCTTAACAGCTAATGACATCTGCTTGTTTAATTTCCATGACTTGTACAAGGACATCCTTATCCCTCTGAATATCAATATTTCCCAAATTGTCACTATTTATTTAATACACCACCTTTGTCTTTCCTACTAAATTGGAAAATGTCACAATTATCCACATTGTGCTGCATTTGGCTTGTTTCTACTGTCTGACTCAACTATTCTAAGTTACCCCAAAGCCTCTTTGCATTCTCCTCACAAAGCAGTCAATTACTGGTAGTCATTGGCAAACGTAGAAATATTACATTCAGTTCACACACTCAAATCATTGATATATTTTTGAGGGCCAAATGTTGAAGATTGTGGTACCCCACTAGTTACTGCCAGTTTCCCTGTTAAAAAAAGTTTTTACCCTTTGTTTCCTGACTTTCAACCTGGAAATTTCAACCTGGAAATTACAATACGTCCCACATGCTTTAACATTTTACACATTAACCTCATGTACAAGTCCTCTCATCAAAGGTTGTCTGAAAATCCATAATACACTGCTTTCATTGGTTCCCCCATATGCAGTTAAATTCTCAAACTCCAGCATGTTTGTCAAATGCTGCAAATCCAAAACAAGTTCAGAAAATGTGGCAAACACTCAGCAGCAACATTAACCGTGTTTCTCTTCCCACAGATGTTGCCTGACCTGCTGAGTGTCCCCAAAATGTTCACGTTTTTATATAAAAACAGATATTGTGCCTTTGAATGCTATTCCTTAGTGTTCCATATAGATGAGAAATAGGGATATAGGATAAGTCCTTGCAGGATTTGAGAAATAGAGGTGTAGAAGATATTGAAGACAATTCTCGAGAATAAATTTGATAAATATAAATGAAACCAGGAGGGGAGCAGATGTTTGGGATGGAACAGTCAGCTGTGCTTAAGACTGCAATCACATTGGTAAATAATTACTCAGTCTTCTCACAGTCAAGGTCACATGAGATGATAGTTGTAACAGTATTAAAGGCTGGTTTGGTGCTGTGGCGGAACCAGAAACCAGAATGAAAACAAAAGCATTGCAACATTTTGTTTAGTTTCTAAAAAATAGTCAAACACTTGGCCAAGGTAAACAGAATAGTATTTGAACAAGACAAGTGGAATTATGATTGTAATCTTTTGTTAGGTATGAGGTGACAAATATCTCATAATCAAACTGGAAGAAATGCTTTCAGTCTGTGTTTACAACTACTTACATCAAAGATTTCTCGAAGCACCTATAAACCCCAAATGAAACAAAATAATAGTCTGAAACATGTGTATTAGGGAAGAGGAAATATTTGAAATATTGACAAACATTAAGGTGGTCAAATTGCCAGCGCCTGGTGAAATCCATCCCAGGGTGGGAAGCAAGGAAGGGTTTGCTGGAGCTCTGATGGAGATTTTTGTATTATTTTTAGCCACAGCCGAGTACCAAGTGGCTAATATTTCTCTATTCATAAGCAATAGGGATAAGCCAGACAGCCTTGTTCAGTAGTGTGAAAACTATTGTAAAAAAAAAAAACCAGGGATGGGATATGATCAATTGGAAAGTCATGGCCTAATTACAGGGTGTCAGCATGGTTTTATACATGGGAAATCCTGCTCCAGTAATACTTGCCTCCCTACATAATCTGTTGATTGAGGGCTCCTGATATGTTAAGATTGCCAAAAATGTGGCCTATTTGATGAAAATATAAGATCTGGTCAGTCTTCAAGATAATTTTTAAAAAGTTGTTTATCATGTGACGGCCTCTGTAAAGTGCAAACTCGGAGGATCAGAATAACAGCAAAACAGCATTAAAGTAGCTGACAAAATGCATCAGAAGGAACGGCAGATGCTGGTTTAAACCAAAGATAGACACAAAAAGCTGGAGTAATTCAGCAGGACAGGTAGCATCTCTGGAGAGAAGGAATGGGTGACATTTCGGAACGAGACCCTTCTTCAGACTGCTAGTACTAGTAGCAGTGGTAAAGTAGCAGGATGGGTTGCAAATTGGAAAATGACAGGTTTGAGATTTTATTCCTTTAAATGCTATAATATACAATTTACAAGTAAAAAAATTAAATTTTAACACAGAATTCACTTGATCTGTATTTGTTAACCCATGTACATTAAGAAATTACATTAAAACATTGCCAATTTGAAAAGAGTTTATTTTTGCTGTAATTTGAATTAAATAATTTCAGTCCCTTTAATACTAATGACCAAATTGGTTATATTTATTTGAAAAAGCCTAATTTTGTTGCCATTTGGGCTGCTGATCATTGAATATATAATTTAGATAAAAGTATTGAACTTCACAGTGGAAGTGCACAGAGTGCTACTGCAACTCATTATTTCACTGCTTGATTAATCCACCAGGCCCAATAAATCAAGAATAAACTTTTTCACAATTCTGAAAGCTTTAAGAAGTATGTCAGTTAATCTTTCAATGGCATGGTCTAGGTAAATCTATGCTCCATTGGTGATTTGGAGGAATTCCAATTAACCTTATTTCACATAGATGGGATTAAAGAAAGTGATACTTCCAAGTAGTTGTGGATACTCTGGGATTTTACAAATCTTACCTTCAGATGGATTCTGCCATTGGACTTCTAATGAGAAAGTGTATGACACATTTGCTATGTTGCCTCTTGCATTATGCCTGATTAAGCTTTACATTTGATGTGGAAGTGCATAACATAGTGGCAATATATTCCTATATGCTTCTTACTCTAGTTCTTCAGAAAGAGAAAATTACATGAAGAATAAGTGCTAAGAGAATCTGAAATAAGAGTTGATGGGCATTTGCTTGGTACATCTGTGGTAAAATATAATGCTAGCTATGCAAAAATACAAATCATTTCTGACTAATGCTGGAAATGTTTGTTCATAAAGGAAAGGCAAGTGTCATCATGGAATGCAATCCCCAATTTGATGAAAATGAAAATTTTAACGTAATGAATAATTCACATTGTCTATTATATTTTAACAATTTAAAAGTTCAAAAACCTGCAGAATCCTTGGGCGTTTGTATGACATACTGGGGAAATATCCCAAAAGTAAGATAATTAATATGAATATTATGGATGAACAAAAACAATCTCAATTATATAATCAAAACGGCAAAAGTCTGTTATCAGGAAATAGTCCGCAAAATCTTACTTGGCTATTCAGTGTTATTGGACTGGTCAGGCTACATATGACCTAATGATAATTGGTGAAATCATCAAGTGCAAAACTGTAATTAACTGCCAAATACCATCTATAAATCACTTCAATTAAGAAGACCAGTAAAACAACAGCTGAAGTGAAGTATGTCGACTGATTAGAGGTTACAAGGCTGAATCATGCAGCATACAGTCTGATTAACTGCATTTTCAGTAAAGAGGTTGCTTTGTTGTGAACAAGGAAAATGACAATTTCTCTCAGGTGGCCTTAAATACTATTTCTTTCCTGAGTATGTAGGAAGGAACTGCAGATGCTGTTTTAAACCGAAGATAGACACAAAAGGCTGGAGTAACTCAGCGGCACAGGCAGCAACTCTGGTGAAAAGGAATAGGCGGCGTTTCAGGCCGAGACACTTCTTCTTCAGGTGTGAAAAACGTCTCCCATTCCTTCTCTCCAGAAATGCTGCCTGTCCCGCTGAGTTACTCCAACTTTGTGTATTTCTTTCCTGATCCTTTCATGTGGCCTACCCATTTTTCTCTATAGTATATTGTTCCTGAAGAAAATATGCATGGAACAGAAGTAGATGGAAGGGTAGAGAAACTGGAGAAAATGCAAAAATTGTTAAGATCAGTGAATTCAAGCATTAAAGTAGAGAGTGTTCATGATACATTTTAAAACAGAGACAGGCAATACTGTGTATATAACAGCTTATTTCTTTTTATGCCGAATATTTGAACAAGTCGCTTATGGTTTAGTGTCTTATAATCAGGTCTTGTTGATTGCTTCAGGACAGCCTACTTCTAAATTTCAGCTGGGAGTTATTGTGCATACTCATTTGCCATTGTAGGATTTTATCTGATTGTATCCATCCGATTGTGAAGGATTTTTTGATTTCTTTTGTTTGGTGAAGTGATTAGAAGGTTCAATTTACAAAAATAAATGAAATCACTTTACACACATGATGACACATAATAAATAACAACCTGCTAGCAGAATGACTGGACAAATTTGTTACTTCAAGCCATCATTTATCTCCAACCTTTCATTACAATCAGTTAAAGAGACTGAATGGGTTTTGTCAGCCACTCCACACAAACAATATTTAATTCTATCTAAAAGTACACATCCCCTTTCAAGTGTACGAGCTTAGAACTTGCATGCATTTAATTTAAAAAACATGATTTATCATCATCTTTCAGACACTCCTGACATCTCTCTCAGTCTGAAGAAGGGTCTCGACCCAAAACGTCGCCTATTTCCTTCGCTGCATAGATGCTGCCTCACCCGCTGAATTTCTCCAGCATTTTTGTCTACCCTCTCTCAGGATACGGTTACATTGAAGTTAAAGGTTTAAGGCCAGTGCCTACTGTGATCTTAAAGCAAAAGCTAAAAAAGGTCAAACAGCGGATATGTCAGCATCTAAACAAAAGGAAACTAAAATAACTGATGATTGTGTGTAGAGGCTTCATCACAATAGCAAGCCCCTTAAAAGGGCTGAACAAAATGAAGGCAGGGAAGGATCAACAGGTGTAGCATGTGTAATATTGACTGTGAACAATGATTGTTACTTCAAGGCTGATGTCCCTTGATGGATTGTGGCAAGTGACTAATGGATGTCTGGCTAAACAATATTTGGTAGAAATTTCCAGAGGCCAACCTGTGTAGAGTACTCCATGAACCTCATACTATGTTTTCTATATTCCATGATTTATTTCATTAGTTAGAACTAGTGTGCAAATATCCTTTAAACTGGATAATATAAAAAGAATATCAAAGTCATGGACACAGTAAGATTTAAAAAACAAACCTCATTGTTTCCCACACCATACTTTAGATGTAGCTGGTTTCAGAGTTAGATGATGCTCATATGCACCAGTGACTCAGAAAAGCACTTTCAGTAATTTATTTGTTCGGTAGATTGTTCAGTTATCCTATAATTTTATTATTTACGCCACTCAAGTATGAGGGCAAGGTCCAGAGGGGTGTAAAAAAAACCTAGATATCTCCTGACACGTCCTTGGATATTCCGCAAAAAATGTAAAAACTTTTAACCTTAATCTATTCTGTATATTTACCACTCTTTATATTTGACAGATGATTAAGAAACTGCATCAATAAACCTCTTCTGCTACTTTTCCTGGTATCTTTTAATGTGGTTTACTAAGCCTTTGTTTAGTTGAAAGTTCCTGGTTTTAGATTGAACTATATCCAGTTTCAAACTTAATATAAAGCACTGTTGTGTTACGATACCCTCCTCCCTTAAGGCCCCTTATTAGTCAAATGATTAACCTTTTCATATTACACAATACTAGATTTAAGTAACACTTTCCCTGTTGCTTCCTCAACACACTGATCTAAAAACTATCCTGTATCCACTGGGCGAGTTTATCTTGGACACTATAACGGTTGATTAAAGTCAACTATGTCCTTGTTGAAAGGTGGAGCAGAAACAAGGGGTCAAATAACCTACTCTTTTAAAAATAACGTTGGACACAATGGGCAGATCTCTCGCTTTGCAAAAAGTGCCATGCCATACCTTTTTATTCTTCTGGTGGAGCACACAAGGTATCTGTTTAGCACTTCTCAAAATATAGTATAATTTCCATAAAACTAGTGCTCCCTTTAGATTTTAGGAGTTAAGGGCTAGGTTTATGCATTCAGGATGCTGGAATGGGGCTTGAATACAAAGTATTCCACCGGTGCTACAACTAACATTGTGATGTTCCTTCGTGTAGGAGTGCAAATTTGTGTTGAAATTGGTTTCAGATCTGTTACCGTTACCATGTTGAAAGAGGCTAATGAAACATGGAAACATGTTTTAAAATATATATTATTCATTCAAATAATTTCAACACTTGAAGCAATTTACAGGAAGACAAAAGTATGGTTTATTGCAAAAGTTAAATGTTGACAATGGAATTTTAAGTTTCAGCCATGCTTTTAATGTAAAAGATCACATCTTGTAAATTGGAAGTACTGGAAATTGGTTATTCAAAATAGGCACATTACAAAGGATTTAAGGCAGGTGATAACAGTTGAAAATTGACTAATAGAAGTAGCTAAAACATACTTGAAATTGGAGAATTCAATGTTTGTACTCTTGGGTTGTAAGCTACCCAAACAGAATGAGGTGCCATTCTTCCAGAGCCCTCATGGCACCTCATTCCAGAGCCTCACTCTGGCAATGGAGGAGATGAAGGACAGAAAGGTCAATATAGGAAGAGGACTTTACATGCTTAACAGGGAGCTCCAGCGGTCCTTGGCAGTCAGAGCACAAGAGCACGGTGGCGCAGCGGTAGAGTTGCTGCCCTACAGCGCTTGCGGCGCCAGAGACCCCGGTTCAATCCCGACTATGGACTGTATGGAGTTTGTACATTCTCCCCGTGACCGTGTGGGTTTTCTCCGAGATCTTCGGTTTCCTGCCACACTCCAAAGATGTACAGGTTTGTAGATTAATTGGCTTGGTATGTGCGTAAATTGTCCCTAGTGTGTAGGATAGTGTTAATGTGCGGGGATCGCTGGTCGGCGCAGACCCGGTGGGCTGAAGGACCTGTTTCCGTGCTGTATCTCTAAACTAAGCTAAAAAAGTGTTTAGTGAAACATGGCTGCATCATTGATCTAACACTTTTCTCAGTACAATATTGTACCTCACCTCTTACAAGCTTCAAGTTAGAGTGGAGCTCACCTGCAGAACAAATGGGAGGTGCTCCAACCAGACATTGCACTGTAGGGTTTGGACAAATGGGGTGAGACTGAGAGGATTCCTCTAGCAAAGGGGCACACTTCCTACTTCTATGCCACAATGATTCTATGGTTCCAAATACAGTTTTCAGCTTCAATAAAATATTTTTTGAAATTCTACCTAGTAAGTAAAATGCTTTGGTACTTTTTAGTCTGACTGTATAGCATCACAGATTGCATCCAGAACATGATATTCACGTGGTAAAGGACTCCTTATTTCATTATCTCACCTCCCCCTCCGAGGTCAGCAATTGTAAAGAAAAAGTAATATGTTTGCCTTTGGACATTGACTTTTGAATAGTTAAAGAAATCTGAAAAATGCTTGAATTATGATAATACATGCAAGTGATAATATTGCTCATTTTACACAAAATACAAACAGAACATTTTGAAAATACTCAGCAAGTTAGTCTGGAAAGAGAAATAGAACTAATATTTCTTCAACCAGAAATCTTAACTATTTCTCTTTTCACAGGTGCTGCCAGATCTACTGAGGGTTTCCAAAATCTTATATCTTTATTATTGATGCAGTTTGAGCATTTCCAGTGTTTCTGGCTTTATTTCGGATTCCAGCATACAAGGTATTTTACTTTTGTTGCAGTATTGCTCATGATGCCTCGATGGCAAGATTTTGTAAGAGCTTAAGTATGTCAGTTGTATCACAATAGCCCAGCTAGAGCTGTAGCTTCATAGCAGCAAAAACCTGGGTTCAATACCAATCAAGTGCTGCCTATGTATAGTTTGCATTTCTCCCTGTAACCATGTGTATACCCTCAAGGTGCTTGGTTTCCTCCTTCATCCCAAAGACATGTGGGTTGGTAGATCTGATAATATTTGGCATTTTAGTGTCTGACAAAATGGAGGATTTCTGCCTTTGCAAAACCTGCTTGGCATCTTTTTGCAAAGGCTGCAAAGACCATGAGGATCATGGCTCCAGAATATCTGTGGCCCGGGAGGAGGTTAAGTACAGGGTGATGTCCAGATGTCCTTTAATTGTTAATATGTATGAGGGTTTTGCAGAAGGAACTGGGTCCTGCTGCAAATGCATGATCAGGATTGGTTGGGGAATGGTAAGTTATAATACTATTGTTAACTATGTTGCATGGTCTTTGCACTGCTATTTGTGATTGGTCAAGGAGAGAGGCCTTGCCCAAATTGTTTATATTACCTGGTAAAATGTTTCTTTGCTTAAGGGAACTGTCTTCCATTAAGAACTTTCTGTAGAAACAATGTAATGGGATATTTTGTGATTGGGTTAGGGAACTGTCAATTAATGTATTGTACGATCTTTATTGATGATGGGTTTGTAGGGGTTGCCCCCCCCCCCCATGTATTTCGTGCCACGGGTCCAATATAGTATATAAGTGGGGAGAGCAATGAGTCTGTGTCGATCTTCAGAGGTAGCACTTGGGACCGTGCTGACCATCTGGATGTGCCTATTCGCACGAGGCTGAAGGGCTTGGACGAGTAGAGACAAGGATCGGCCCCACGGTGTTGGTTAGGTATCGTGTAGGTAGTGTGTTTGTGTTTGGAAAATAAAGTTCCAGTGCTTGACTCAGCGTTTTACTGAACCAGACTAATGGGGTGAGAATAGGACCGGAATTACAGAGGGATTGACCACTACAAATAGGTGAATGGGAGAATCTGGGAGGGAAGTTGATAAGGATGTGAGAGGGAAAAAATGAGTAATCATGGATTAATGTAAATGGGTGGTTGATGGTCAGTGAGGGCCTGATTCCATATTGTAACATTAAGACAAGTCAATGTGAAAGTGCTCGGTGAAATTTGATCTAGTGACCGGTTGAAAGGAAGATGATCTCTGATTTTGTCTTTGGAATACAATGCTAAAGAATAAATTCAGTAGTGCTGCATAGTCTTCCACACATTTATAAAAATGCTTTGTTATGCAGTTATGCTAAATATGCAGAGGCATGACTTAATAATGGATTTGTATTATAAGAATAACCAGGCTTGTTTATTCTGCATTAATTTGCTCCCGTGTTTTTCTAGCCATTTGTAATTATTTTATGATGCATTCTCTCTCATTACCGTTTTGTTCTTTATATTATAAAGCTGTGTGATTTACAAGATGACTGATCTTTTTCTCCGTTTACTAAGTGATAAGGTATACTTATTTATATTCAGGACAGGTGACTATCTGGCTTATTCGGTAATAACAGCACATGTATTTAATATACTAATTGGTTAGCATGGGGCACGGTCTTCAATCAAATAAATGAAATCAGATAAAGTGTCAGTAGCAGAAAATTGTCATCTTTATTATGTGAACAAATATGAAGATATACAAACTTAAATCAAAACTCTACAGTTTGGTGATATCAATGTCCCAAAATATTCAGAGGTACCAAATTGTAGTGTTTGGATTTAAGTTTTGATTGGTTCAATAAGTAATAGCCAGTAAGTGATAAATTATATTTCCTCTTCATTGCAAACAACTTTCATCTTCTCAGATGGTACCCTGGGATCAAAGATAATTTACTTCCATTTCATTTCTATGGTTGTCTAGATGCCCAAGCAGTTCAATATTGGGCCTGCAGGCATGACTGGAGGGCAATTTGGTATATATGGTTTACTTATTTCATTCTTTACCCTGGGCTTCTCGAGGTCCTGATCCAAACAAAAGGAATCAAGATTCTTAAATCAATATTATTGACACCTCCAGT
>CM075977.1:156505042-156586742 GCA_038087875.1 Malacoraja senta
ACACGCACACACGCACACACGCACACACGCACACACAAAATATGATGTGTAATTCACATAAAATTTATGTTTATGGGTGTTATCTGAGTCGGTGTCTGTATTTCAATCAATCAGATTTTATTCATCACATACACAACAAAGTGCAGTGAAATGAATTTGTCAGCAGCGGCACAATCAAAAAAGAACACACAATAAAATCCAACACAAACATCCACCACAGCATTCTTCACTGAGGTGTCAGGTACAAAGTGCAGTAAGTCCTCCTCCATTGAACCCCCGTGGTCAGGGCCATAAACAAGCTTTTAAATGAACCCTATACCTCACTGTACTTCTGGATATGACAATAACTCTACATGACATCTACCTGCAGATATGGATGAGTGAATATTAACATGGTGCGCAATGAGACTCTGGATAATTTGGACCAATTCCCATATTCAGGAAGCCACTTCTCAGGATGCTTTTCAGTCCAGACAACTTTAGCAGCAGGGGAGGAGCCAGAGCAGTTTAAAAGTTCGTGAGCCACTTAATCTTTTATGATCTCATCACAAGGGTTTCAATGCTTTAGTTTTAGTGATACAGCGCGGAAAGAGGCCCTTCGGGTCACCGAGTCCGCGCCAACCAGCGATCCCTGCACATTAACACTATCCTACACGCACTAGGGACAATTTACACATACACCAAGCCAATTAACCTACAAACCTGTCTGTCTTGAGAGTTGGAGGAAACTGAAGACCTCGGAGAAAACCAACGCGGTCACGGGGAAAATGTACAAACTCCGTACAGACAGATCCCGTAGTCTGGATCGAAATATGTTCTCCGGCGCTGTAAGGCGGCAACTCTACCGCTGCACTACCCAAAATGGAGGTCAATTAACATAAATATGTGTTTATTGTGTTTCCATATACTGTTACAATGGTATTGGGTCAGAATGTTCCACACCTAATAACCTGTTTCAATGGCTTTAAAGTGTCAGTAGATATATACATTTGGATAGACAGGTGCTGATTAGGGATTAACATGGTTTTGTGCATGGGAGATCGAGTCTTATGAATACGTCTCACAGCTCTGCTGTTATTTCTGGCCTTTATTCTAACCATCTGGCTATCAAACATTCCCCTCACCCGTGTACCCACTATTACTTGCCTCTTCCAGCTTTCTTCATCCCCCCTACGATCAGTCTGAAGAAGGGTCTCAACCCGAAACATCACCTATCCATGAGTTGCTGCCTGACCTGCTGCGTTACTCCAGCACTGTGTGTCCTTTTGTGTATGAATCAGCATCTGCAAATTATAGTTTACCCAGAGGGTCAAGGAATACAGCAATTTTATGTTTCCCAAAGTGGCAGTTACCACAATCTACCACAGCAAAATATACAACCGGCAACAAATAGAATGATTTGCATACAATTAAATGGTCAGACATCTGGTAAAGAGCAAAATGTCCCAGATAGAGTCAGAGAGCATGGAGAAAGGCCCTTCAGCCAATTGAATTGACCCATTTGAATTAATTTTACACTAATCCCATTTCATTCTCCTTACAAGTTCAACCACTTACCTACACACTATTGGCAATTTACAGTGGTTAATTAACCTACCAGTCTGCACATCTTTGGGACATGGGAGGAAACCAGCACAGCCAGAGAGAAAACACCCAAACTCCACATAGGTAGCACCAGGGGTCAGGATTGAATCCCGGTCACTGAAGCTTTGAGGCAGCAACTCTGCTTGCTGTGGCCCTGTGTCTCCTACATATCAGCATACACTAACAGTTTTTTTGTTCTTCTAAATCTAATAATCGTAACAAGCCCGTTTAACATTAACCACCTCAAAAGAGAACTAACTGAGAGCTCTTTTTTACCCTTCATACATGAATTTAAATATGCTATTTCACAAGGGGTGAGCTAATCCTCCCTGTCCCTCATTATCCCTTATTATCTTTGCCCTTTAATGGTCTAGGAAACAAACAAACAGGTAGTTCACATAACTATTTGGTCTCAGTCCCAGCTTAGACAACACTTAGAGAGCATGCTGACCGGTTGCATCGTGGCTTGGTTCGGCAACTTGAGTGCCCTGGAGAGAAAAGACTACAAAAAGTAGTAAACACTGCCCAGTCCATCATCGGCTCTGACCTCCCTTCCATCGAGGGGATCTACCATAGTCGCTGCCTCAAAAAGGCTGGCAGCATCATCAAGGACCCACACCATCCTGGCCACACACTCATCTCCCTACTACCTTCAGGTAGAAGGTACAGGAGCCTGAAGACTGCAACGACCAGGTTCAGGAACAGCTACTTCCCCACAGCCATCAGGCTATTAAACCTGGCTCGGACATAACACTGAACTTTACTAGCCAATACTGTTATTTGCACTTTATCAGTATATTGACCATTGTGTATATATTTATAGAATGCCTTGTAGTAAATGCCTACTATGTTCTGTTGTGCTCAAGCAAAGCAAGAATTTCATTGTCCTACCAGGGACACATGACAATAAACTCACTTGACTTGACTTGACTTGACTGCTAAAAGTAAACCTGATGGCACCAAAATAATTGACCTTTGAATCAACGTAGACATTATTGGCCTGCACAGCAGGACTTTGTTTTCCCTTATTTGCATCCGAATTAGCACTGGTGTTTGTTTTATTTCTCCAGAACAAATGCTGGTCACTGTACTTTAGCTACCTCTTCTGCTCCCTTCAGAAACCATTGCACAGACATTCCATTATCTCTCTATTCTTTCAAATTTGTGCATTCATTTGCCTTGTTTGTCATCTCCAAATACAGTCCCTCACTTTAGTGCCTAACTAACAAGTCTATTGATATCTTCCTGCAGTCTTGAACTTTGTTGACAATCATGGTATCAATTTTAATTTGTTTAAAATTGCCATTTAAAAAAAAGAAAATTTAAGTCCAAATCAATAACTTGGAAAAAAACAAAAGACATAGAAATAAGGGCTGTGGAATCCCATTACACACAATATATTTCATCCCTAAAATTCCTGTTGATTTTGGCCTTTCATTTCTCACACAGATCCAGTTTAAAAAAATCCAATTTGCCATTTATCCTTGGATTCTGGCTTTAACTTTCCTGATCAATTTGGCACACAGATCTTTGAATCATAGACTTTATCAAACAACTTGCTAAATTTCAGGTCAAATAGATTAATCTCATCAACCTTTGTTACCTCAAAAGGATTTGATCGCTAGTCGTACATAACCTGCCCTTAATAACATCCATGCTTGAATAAATCAAATTAATTTGTTATTGCATGGGAGTTTTACTGATGATGTGGCAATGACATTCTATGCTTCCATCTATTTCCAAAGAAAATAGAGAATAATCTCCTCAAGTATAATTTATATAAATAACAACTCAGTACCAAAGTGAAATGTTAAAAGCAAATTAAAATACTTCTTGTTTGGTTAGTTTACCCTATACTTCATAGGTAATTAAATTGAGTTTTGCATGCTTTCTGAAAGCACATTCCAGATTATAATACACAAACTGCAATTCAATAGGATCTCTATTTCACTAACAGACAAGAAAGAAAAATCAGTTCGGTGAATATGAAAGTGACATTTTGTGAAAAGGTAGTACAGTTGAAGCTCTTGGTATAAAACTCTTGCTAGCTGGACATTAACTCAAGTAAAAACCGAAACCGTACTGTAGTTCACAGTCTCCAGCAGTCATCTTTACTGACTAGGGCTAAAACTTTGCAGGCCATGTTTGGTTAAATCTGCATTAAAGTCTTGAAGTAATTACTAGTCAACTTATAAGATTATAAAGGGTTTGGACACGCTAGAGTCATGTTCCCGATGTTGGGGGAGTCCAGAACCAGGCGCCACAGTTTAAGAATAAGGGGTAAGCCATTTAGAACGGAGATGAGGAAACACTTTTTCCACACAGAGAGTTGTGAGTCTGTGGAATTCTCTGCTTCAGAGAGCAGTGGAGGCAGTTCTCTGGATACTTTCAAAGAGAGAGATAGATAGGGCTCTTAAAGGGGATATGGGAGAAGGCAGGAACGGGGTACTGATTGCGGATGATTAGCCATGATCACATTGAAATGGCGGTGCTGGCTCGAAGGGCCAAATGGCCTACTCTGCACCTATTGTAAATAAAAATAAAAAAGCTAATCAGCATATTCAGGATATATATATTCCACAGACGCTGCCTGATCCAAACATTTCCAATATTTTCTGTTTTTATTTTAAGCATCAGTGTGTTTTGTTATTTAAATATCTATTATATCCTGTGAGGGATGGTGGTGGCAGTGGGGCTGGTGGGGGGGGGGGGGGGGGGGGGGAGGGGTGCAAGAGTAAATAAGCTGCAGTCACACCCAGAAATGTAAAACAATTGTGAGGGCAGGTTTAAGAACTGGGCAAAATGACTATTGAGATTTGTCTGGACTGTAGTCACTGCAACAGCCAGATTTTGCTCTCGTTTGTTTTAAGAAAAAGACAAACATTTATTGAATTAATCAATCACATTTTCAAAAGGTCTATCTGCTTTATTTTATGGTACTTTGTTCTATTAAAGAATCTCTACAAAAGCAGTTACGATGCAGAAACTTGGTTCAGTACCTCCCTTTACGTGATATTTGTAGTACTATGAATGCAATTACACATAGAATCTTACAGCATGTTATGCAGCAACGCGCTGAAGTCAGGGTTGTACTTCTATGTGGAAATATCCCCTCTGTGACATAAAACCAATCATTTGTCAACCATGAGCTATCACATCTATTGGCAGAAAGGAGAGCCAAGGGCAGATATCAAACACCTTTAAAATATCTTTGGTGGAGGGAAAATGGGTAAAACACTAAATCAAAGGCAACGTACATCCCGGGTGACAAGGTAGGAAAATTAATAGTGCAATTAGTCACACACGTGCATGATCTAATGAGCATTTTGGAAGACTCAGTTGCAAAGTGACCAAGGTCTGGAATATTCCAGGGATATGCAAAGTGGAAAAAAAGTATGTATTAAGTCAAGAGAGAAGTGGGTTCAGCTCATAAAATCAAGTAGAATAATTGGAGTTAAGAAACAAGGGGCAGAAGACATTGATGGAAGTTTCATAAAGTTCGAAAACTTTAGTGGTAAAGCAGGGCATAGTTATACTATTAGAATTATTAGTCAAGTCAAGTCACATTTATTTATATAGCACATTTAAAAAACAACTCTCGTTGGCCAAAGTGCTTTACATTTGTTATAAGAATAGCACAACAAAACAAACTACATACATATATACATGTAGCCCTCACTCAGAGGACGTCAGGAAAGGCTTGGGAGTATAGATAAGTCTTTAGTCTTGACTTAAAAGAGTCGATGGCGGGGGCGGTTCTGATGGGAAAAGGGATGCTGTTCCACAGTCTAGGGGCTGCAACCGCAAAGGCGCGGTCGCCCCTGAGCTTATGCCTAGACCGTGGGATATTCAGCAACCCCAAGTCGGCCGATCTGAGGGGCTGGAGGTGGAATGGTGGGTGAGAAGACTTTTTATGTAGGTGGGGGCAAGCCCATTGAGGGCTTTGTAGACATGGAGGAGGATCTTGAAGTTTATACGGAACCGCACAGGGAGCCAGTGGAGAGAGGCCAGGATCGGGGTGATGTGGTCCCTTTTTCGGGTGCCCATCAGGAGTCTCGCTGCGATGTTTTGGACCAGTTGCAGGTGGGACAGGGAAGATTGGCTGATGCCAGTGTAAAGGGAGTTGCAGTAATCTAGGCGGGAGGAGATGAATGTGTGGATGATCTTTTCCAGGTCATCAAACTGGAGGAATTGTTTTATTTTAGCTATCGTCCGAAGCTGAAAGAAGCTAGCTTTTACCATGGCATTGACTTGTTTGTCAAATTTCAGTGCTGAGTCAAATATCACGCCAAGGTTTTTGACGTGAGGTTTGAGTAGTGGGGTAAGGTTTCCAAGGCTGCCTGCTATCATTTTGATTGAGTCCGAGGGGCCGAGAAGGATGACCTCAGACTTACTCTCGTTTAGTTGGAGGAAGTTCTGGGCCATCCAACACTTTATATCCTCGAGGCAGTGGGTAAGGTTAAACAGATTTGATTGGTTTTTGTGCTTCAGGGGGAGATAGAGTTGTGTATCGTCTGCGTAGCAATGGAAGGAAATGCCGTGCCTTTCAATGACTTGGTCTAAGGGGAGCATATACAGGGAGAAGAGAATGGGGCCAAGGATGGAACCTTGTGGAACCCCACAGCAGAGATTAGCTGGGGAGGAGAATGAGTTGCCTATGTTAGTCGAGAAACTCCTACCTTTGAGGTAGGAGATGAACCAGCTCAGGGCAGTGCCATCAATACCAACCCCATACCGGAGACGGTCAATTAGGATGGTATGGTCGACAGTATCAAATGCTGCGCTGAGGTCAAGAAGGAGCAGCATTGCACAGTCGCCGGAGTCAACGGTGAGCAGTAGGTCATTGTGTACCTTCAACAAGGCAGACTCTGTGTTGTGGTGAGCCCTGAAACCTGATTGGAAAGTTTCCAAGATAGTGTTTTGGTGAAGGTAAGGTATAAGTTGACAAAATTACCTTTTCAAGGGCTTTTGAGAGGAAAGGCAGTTTAGAAATGGGTCTGTAGTTGCTTGGCAAGGTGGGGTCGAGGTTAGGTTTTTTCAGGAGTGGCTGGACCACCGCATGCTTGAAGCAGGTCGGTACAGTGCCAGTGGCCAGGGAGCTGTTGAAGATGGCGAGGATGCTGGGACCAGCTGTTGTAATGACGTCCTTTAGGAGGGCAGAGGGGACAGTGTCGACGGGGCAGGTAGTAGGTTTCATGGTGGTGATCAGTTTTACAAGGGAGAGTAGAGTAACGGGTTGGAAACAGTCTAATTTTGAAGAGCAGACCAATGAGACAGCCAGGTCACGGGTGGGAGGGGAAATATTCGTTCTTATATTCTTTACCTTGCTGGTGAAAAATGTGGTAAATTCCTCGCACTTAGCAGGGGACCCAGTTATTAGTATATCATTATATATTATTACTAGACCAAGGGGGACCCGTTTGCTCCCGTCCCATCAACGCACACACTAACCACCCCCCCCCCCCAACTACACACACTAACCACCCCACACACACACACACACACTACCGCTGCGCTGTTCCCCTGCTAACTCTCTCCATTGCTAACCCACCCATGAAAACTAGCAAAGTCGAACAACCTCCCCTTTCTGATTAGTTCCGTGGTTTTGTTGATGTTGAGTGAAGAAAATACTCCTTCACCTTTGAAGGAATATTTTATACAAGACAATTAATCAATATTCATCACTCATGAAAAGTTAAGCACTTTATTTGGTAACACGACCTGACAGATATACACACTCTTTGAAAAAAGGTTCAGATTGCTGATATATGTTGATTTAAATATTCCCTGTAGCTCACAAAAAATGCAAACTACACTAGTTTGCTGTGATTAACATTCAAAGATATGCAAAAAGCACACTTATAATTAAAGTGCCATGAAAATAGTTATAATTTGATACTTTGAAGTCTGTTCCTAGCCCTTGGGATTAATCAAGGAAAATGGTTGCTTAACACTAAAAACCATTATGTTAAATGACTGAGCTTACCTTTTTTCCACCCCATCTAACACATCAAAAATTCCCACATGTGGCCCCTGTAAATAGAACTCACTTTCAGTTCAGTCTTTGTGATGAGCTATCTTTTTTTATTCCCCTCCAGAGGCTCCTTGCAGGTAAACCCAAGACTACTATTACTTGAAAGGCAGGAAGCACTTTTGCAATTTACCATCTGAAAGAATCTAGCACTGTTGCAAGGACTTATATTGCCACATAGTCTGTGAGCCCATGTGTCCTGCTTTGTCACATTCACAGCGATGTTGTAGAAATGGCAGCAGCAACAAGAGAGAGTCAAAGCTTTAAAAAAATCTACAATAAAAAACGAGGATTCTGTTTGTTTGAGATAAGATTACAACAGTCATCCAGTTCAATCTGCCTCGTAACCTCTATTTATTTTTGGTTTAGTTCACCTTAAACAAAGCTAGTGAATAAGGAGAGAAAAATTACACTTTAGTTGGCCGATATAAAAAAAAACTATCCACAGCCAAGACCTTCCAAGTGATAAATTCATCCCTTTCCAGAAACAATTGAATAAACAAAATAGACAGACAAAATACTGGAGCAACTCAGCGGGTCAGGCAGTGACCCTGGAGAAAATGGATACGTGACATTTCAGTTTGGGACCCTTATTCAGATTGAAAAATAGCCTTCAGCTTATGATACATGGTATGATGGTTACACATTATAGGAGGGTATGTTTGATTCATACATTATCAATTACAGGTATTTCTACTACAATGTGATAGTTCCATTCCTAAGAAACCTGAAGTTATACAAAATCACATTATGAAAACAAATTGTGTCAATAAGGAAAAGAGAGTTACTGGCTCACAATAATTAAGTTAATTCCCCTGCAGGATATTCCAAAATAAAGAGGTTATTTTAATAGCTACGTTTATTTTTGTTACTGCAAGCTAAGAATACTAAAGGCTGCGTTGCCCAATTCATCAATCGCGTTATGTCTAATGTGGTATTGGTCATAATAAATGAGGTCTTGTCCATAAAGCAAAAGTCCAAATTATGTGTTTTTGAATAATTTCCTGTCATGATCATCACTCAGACTACTTTTTCTGGATTTCTGATGATGTTCCATAAGCAGGGTAGGGACTGGAGGAGATTGGTGGGAAACATGTTAAATGGTATTTCCACTGACTGAACAGTCCTCAAAAAGTCGAATTCCTGCTACAGCAGAGTGTTAAAGGTCTGTCTCACTGTGCGAGTTGACCCACGAGTGACCCCGAGTGAAAGACTCGTGGTTGCGTACGAGACTACAAGTTTATGATCCAGAGTTTAACCGAGTTCCCACGGGTATGTCTAAGTTTCCCATTCACTTCTCATTTCTGCGATGTTCCAAGTTCGTCTCCCGAGTGTACCAAGTTCCTCTCCCGTTAATCTTGAGGCAACAATGTATATCGAAGTGTTGAAAAATAATCACATGTTAAAAAAATGATGTCATGCCAGCCAAAGAACGTAGAGACTATTGTGTTTGCTGCATGTGTTCTGCACAACCTGATCCGTATCAGAGGTGCAGCTTCAGGATCAGCAACAGCCATGCAGGACGGTGACTTAGTGGACAGTCAAACAGGGAGAATAACACTAGGTGCGTGGAGGAGTGGTACAAACGACGAGACTTTGGTGCCACTGCAGTGTTTTCGAGGTAACACGGGGACCAACAGTGCAAAAGAGCAGAGAGACCATCTCTGCTCCTACTATAATTCAGAATTGGGCAGTGTGCCGTGGCAGGACAGCTTATTTTGAGCGGCTGCCGACCACAGGTACATCACTGCATGAGGAGAGCCCACATGCAGAAAAATCCAGTTAATTTCATGTTTAGTTTAAATCCTGCTGACTTTTCATTGTTTAACTTTAAGTGTGGATTTTATTTTTTATTGTGGTGTAAAAGTAATTTCATTGCATCTGTCTTTCCTTTAAAACGTGGTTATCATGCATCTGCTTATCTGATTGTAGATCTCAAAACTTGTCATTTAGCGCATTGCATTGTATCTTTTATTGCCTGAATTTAGACTAGTGCATTTCTCAGCTGAATTAGTATATAGTGGAAATACTTTTATTTGTGCTTCATTTGTTGATTTTCATGTATGAGAAGCCCTTTTTCAGACCACTGTGTTGTTTGCTGTGGTGCTCCTTTTCTCAATATGCGCAAAAAAGCGTTTTTTATATTGAACAAGAATAAAGACTTTGTTTCACATTCAAGACATTTGTTTCACATAAGACTTTGTCTTATTTTCTGATCTACTGAGAGGTGACAATTTTAAACATTTAAAAAGCACAGCATATGAGGCAGCTGAGTCCTTAAATCTAACAAATGATTGTGAGAATCAAGGTGAATATATTTTGCCTTCCTCTATTTTGTGTTTTATGATGAAAGGAATATTACATTCAAGTCATGAGAATTTGTAGTGATATTAAAATGAAGACTTCCAGACATCAATTTGATCTTGATAGCAAAGAACTCTCTTTTATTGTGCAATGAAGTAAACAAACAGTGAGAATCAAACGGTTCAGCAAAAAGCTTTTCAACACAACACAACACAAATTTATATATAAACTTCAAGCAATTTTTTCTTTTCAACCCACTCTGTCACCTTATCAATAACTTGCTTAACTTTGTTAAGCAGAATTTGTCTTTAAAAAGTCTAAGTAACTGATATTTCTGTCCCTGATTATTGTTTCTAAAAAGAGTTCCCACGGTAGAATCACGAGTCACAAAGTTAAACGCACGGGCCACTACGTTCTTACAACGAGTTTAAATGTTTCAATATAACCACAAGAGTATATTTTACTCGTGGAAAAGTTCAAACATTTGAACTTTTTCAAGAGTTAACAAGTTTCACGGGTACCTCCTGTTAGCGCCAAGAGTCGCTAAGTTGCGTCCACGAGTTCCGACGTTCCCGCTACGTTAATTGTACGTGATTACCACGATTTAAATTTGTTTTAAACTCGGGGTACCTCGTGGGTCAGCTCGCACAGTGAGACAGGGGTTTTATGGAAAGACAGATTAAACAAAGAGACACATCTGAAATAACATGAAGACAATCAACTATAGTTTAGTGAAGATAGATGATGCTAGAATGTTGAGCAAACAAACTGCTGGAGAAACTCAGCAGGTCAGGCAGCATTTGTAGAGGGAAATGGACAGATGCCTGTTCAAACAATAGTTTAGCCTTCTGCTGAGCATTAACACTCGGGTGTTACTCTTAAAGATCTATTCACTTGAACACAGTCAATTATTGACAGAAGTAAAAAAACATCCAGGAGAGCTAGATAAGGCAGGCAGGAAGATAAAGTTATGAACACTTGTCAAATGTTGAAACAATGACAGGTAGCATCTTATTTTAATCAAGTAATATAGTAGGGAAGCATGACATTTCATTTTGCTTTACAAAGTTACACTGATTGAACAACGTGATTCTGATCATTATTGCTACTCACTATGTTCAGTCACTGTGAAGTAAAGCACCTTCTGAATTGTATCACTTGCATCAGTCCCCAGTAGTAGGTTACAAAGCTAGTAAGATGGAGGTGCAAGAGACTGCAAATACTAGAATATTGAGCCAAATAAACAGCACTTGAGGAACTCTGGTCAGACACCATCTGTGGAAGGAATTGGACGGATGACATTTTGGGACAGGAGCCTTCTCCAGACTGCTCATTGTTTTCTTTCTTTCCACAGATGGTACCTGACCCACCGAGTTCTCCCAACTGTTTTTTTTTGTGCTTATAAAAAGGTATGGAGAAAAGATAGAATAATCTATTCAGATTACAGGAGCAGATTACAAACTGGATGAGAGTCATCCAGCATGGAAATAGGTCCCTCAGCCCAACTTGTTCATGCTGACTAAGATTCTCATCTGTGCTAGTCCCACCTGCCCATGTTTGGCCTATATCCCTCAAAACCTTTCTTACTCACACACATATCCAAATGTCTTTTAATTGCTGTTATGGGCATATCAACTCCTACCTCGACAAGAACCCCAACCCACTACAGTTTGCATACCGGCATAACAGGTCAACGGAGGATGCGATCTCATTGGCTCTCCACTCCGCAACGGACCACTTGGACAATAAAAACATTTACGTCAGGCTGTTGTTTATAGACTATAGCTCGGCATTCAATACCATCATCTCCTCCAAGCTGGTTACCAAGCTCACGGAACTGGGTCTCTGCGCATCCCTCAGCTATTGGATCTTCGACTTCCTCATCCACAGACCACAGTCAGTTCAAATTGGCTGAAACACTTCATCCTCAGTAACAATCAGTACGGGAGCACCTGAAGGCTGCGTGCTCAGCCCCCTGCTGTACTCACTCTATACTCATGACTGCGTAGCCGGTCATAGTGCGAACTCCTTCATCAGGTTAACAGATGACACCACTGTTGTTGGACGAATCACAGATGGTGATGAATCAGAGTATAGAAGTGAGATCGACCGATTGACCAAATGGTGCCAGCACAACAACCTGGCTCTCAACATACGTAAAACCCAGGAACTGATTATGAACTTTGGTAGGGAAAGGATGAAGACCCACAATCCTGTTTACATCAATGGGACGCTGGTGGAGAGGGTCAAAAACTTAAAATTCCTGGGCGTGCATATTTCCAAAGATCTTTCCTGGACCCAGCACACTGATGCAATTATAAAGAAGGCACATCAGCGACTCTACTTCCTGAGAAGATTAAAGAGATTCGCATGTCAAAGAGAATTCTCCTGAACTTCTACATGTGCATGGTAGAGAGCATACTGACTGGATGCATCGTGGCCTGGTTCGGCAACTTGAACGTCCAGGAGCGGAAAAGACTGCAAAAAGTTGTGACCACTGCCCAGTCCATCACCGGCTTAAACCTCCCCACCATCGAAGGGATCTATCGAAGTCGCTGCCTCAAAAAGGCAGCCAACATCATCAAAGACCCACACCATCCTGGCCACACACTCACTTCACCATTGCCATCGGGAAGGAGGTCCAGGAGCCTGAAAACTGTAACGTCCAGGTTCAGGAACAGCTGCTTCGCTACAGCCATCAGGCTATTAAACACGACAACAAATAAGCTCTGAACTGCAACAGATTATCATTATTATTGCATTATATTTGTTATTTATTGAGATTGAGTATGTGTGCATGTGTATACACACACTGAACTTTTTTTCTTCTCTCATTATGTACTATGTTTACATATTCTGTTGTGCTGCAGCAAGCAAGAATTTCATTGTCCTATTTGGGACATATGACAATAAAACACTCTTGACTTGCCTCAACTATTTTTTCTGGCAACTCATTCCATATACCCACTTGAGAGTGGAAAATCTGCCTCTCAAGTTCCTATTGAATCTATCCCCCCTCATTTAACATCTCATAGAAATAGATAATGCATGTTGTGTTAAAAATATTTGGCATTACTTGCAGGAGCAATGGACAAAAATGAAACTGATACAACATAAACACATCTGTAATACAGATACCACGCAATATGAGCACAGGGATTAATGTAATTTTTATTTTAAGATTTTGGTTGTGGACAGTGGTATCACAATCATCCAGTAGGAAATTCAAACTGCATTGCGAAATACAAGCATGTGACTAGCGTTGATATTTCAGCAGGATGTTGAGAATGTTCTTGTGTTCAAAGTGCCTTTTCCCAGATGAAATATTAAACCACGGCTGTCCTCTCAGGTGGATGTAAAAGATAACAATATTACAGAGAACAAAGGTAAGTGCTCATTAACTTAGTTTTCCACCCAAATGTGCCTCTCAATACACACTTGGGGGGGGGGGGGGGGGGCTACATTTCATTCAACAGTACCCATACACTATATTTTAGTTATTGTAATCACTCAACCTCACACAACTGAGCATGCATTCAATGGCAAGTAACACAACCTCTTCAGTACGATAGAACAGAATCATCAACTACTTACAGTTTAGCTGCTGCTTGATCTATCTGGCTACTGCTATAATGCCTGGTGTTTCCCATAAGTTGATTTGAGTGGATTAATCCACTCATATTAGATGCAGCTGCCTCTCATGATGAGTGGGGGGGTGGATGTTTGGCAGGGTTCGATGTTGGATTAGTTTAGTTGAGAGATACAGCATGGAAACAAGCCCTTTGGTCCACGCTGACCATCAACCGCCCATTCACACTTGTTTAAATTTATCCCACTTTCGCATCCACGCCCTACAGAGGCAAATTCAGCTACAAACCACGTCTTTGGTTGGCTGGAGGAAACTGGAGCACCTGGAGGAAACCCACGCAGTCACAGGGAGAACGTGCAAACGCACTGTACGTAACCAAAGGTCGGAATTGAACCTGGATCTCTGGAATGGTGAAGCAGCGGCTCTACCAGCTGTGTCACTGTACCGTCTGATAGTGTGTTTAGTTGGTGAGGTCTAAGTAGAGCCAGGATGTTTAGGCACTAAAAAACTCTGAAATAGGCAAGCAAAAAGGCATAATAAAATTACAAAAAAAGCCACAAAAAAGGCATTTACTGACAAAAAAAAGACATAAAAATACATTTATTTCCACCACCAACATATGTGTAATGTATTCATACATATTCATGTATATGTTAATGAGTTGGTGTTGTATATAAGCAGGGAATGTTGGATAATAAATCTCTCTCTCTCGTGATCCAGGCAACCAGTGTGTAAGTTGTTATTCATTCAGCAAATTGGTGAAGAGGATGGGATAGAGTTTGTGAACTCATCCTTTAAATACAGTGCAGGACTGTTTTGCAACATGCAGTATTGTTTAACATTTTAAACGGTAAATACGGAGTTGTGTCACAGTTGTTTGCGAGCTGGACATGATAGGCCGCAGATCCTTCTATGCAGGGGACTGTAGTTTAAAACGGCAGCTGGATATATCGTCGAGAGTTTGACAGGCTATCTCTATGTTGTGTCTATGTGGCAAGATGCCATCCTTGGGATTGTATAAGATTTTTTTTTTGTCGAGTTCAAACTGAATAGTCTTTGTACAGCTAAGTTTTAGGTGAATTGTTACACCAGAACAGACAGGAATTCGGGGCTTTTGAACGGACTTAAAAAAAAAAGAGAATGACACGATGGCAGCGTCCATGGGCTACATCGGAAACCTTCGCACTTTTGACAAGAGTAGAGCCGTTTAGCTCCTATATGGAGAGAGCAAAGATGTTTTTCACGGCAAACAACATAATGGAGATTAGTGGTGAAGGATAGATAGTGACTGAAACAAATAAGGCCGTTTGCGAACGCATGAAAGCGATTCTGCTCACGGAGATTGGTCCTAAAGTATACGGCACACTCGTGAATCTCCTTGCACCCATAAAGGCAAAAGATGTGCCATTCAATGACATTATGAAAGAGTTGGAGGAGCACTTCAACCCAAAGCCTCTGGAAATTGCAGAAAGCTATAAATTTGGCACTAGAAACCAGAAGAAGAATGAGACAATCGATGAGTACATTGTTGCCTTGAAAAACTTAACTTTGCACTGTAACTTTGGAACCTTTCTCGGACGTGCACTACGTGACAGATTTGTTTGTGGTCTAGTGGATGAACAAATTCAGTCCAAACTCATGAACACACCAGATCTTACATTCGAGAAAGCATGCAAGATTTCTACCACAATGGAGTTGGCATCAAAGAATGCTCGCGAGTTTCGTCTACCACGGACTGCAGTGGCCGTTTACAGTCACAAGGCAGTGCCTATGGCCAAACCAAGAGGCGCTAAACCAAAACCAAAGTATGACGGGGAGCCGAGTTCAGCCAGTTGTTATCGTTGCAACGGTAATCACTCATCTCAATTTTGTAGTTCAAAATGGCCAAGTGCTATAACTGCCAGAAGAAAGCCCATATCGCCACAGCATGTCGGTCCAAGCTTAAAACAGGAAACCAACAATCTGCAGGAAACAAGCGACAACACCAGAGAGGAGTTCACAACTTGGAGGTGAACCCAGATGGAAATGAACTGGGTTGTACACCATTTATGCAACCAACATCGATAAGCCTACAACCAGCCAAGGCAAGGACTTTCGAACTAAACTATTGATAAATGAACAGTTAATCGATATGTGTATTGACACGGCAGCAGATTGTTTGGTCATGAGCAAAGACCTGTACGAAACAAAGTTCCCACAGATACCATTGTTTGAGTGTAAGGTCAAGCTGAGGTGAAGTTTGTAAACATACGGACAAATGAACTGTAAAGATCAGAATAATGGTCAGTCAGTAACACTGCCCATCATAGTGGCCAGCTACAGAAATAAACCAACCCTCCTTGGAAAGGATTGGCTGAGTAGAATAAAATTAGATTGGAAAAACATTTTCAGCATCGATTTGTCCAAATCACGTCTTGAAAACCTCATAAGCAAACATGCAAGCATTTTTGCTGGCAGTTACACGGGAATAACAGGGTACTCTGCACACATTCGACTTAAGCAAGATGTGAGACCTGTGTATTGTCGATTAAGACCTGTACCATATGCACTAAAGCAACAAGTGGAGGAAGAACTCAACAAGTTAGAGCGGATTGGAGTACTCGTGAAGACAGACCAGAGTAACTGGGCAACGCCAATTATGGCAGTACCCAAGGCTGACAAAACTGTACGACTATGTGGTGACTACAAAGTCACAATCAACCAAGCCGTTGACGACGAACAATATCCGTTACCAACCTCGCAAGATCTGTACGCAGAACTTAACGGAGCCTTAACAGAACTTAACGGAGTCTTCACTAAACTGGATTTGTCTCACACTCAATGTCGACAAGGAAAGTCAGCAGTACTTGACTATCAGCACACATAAGGGCTTGTATTCATATACAAAGCAGCCCTATGGTGTGAAATCCTCCCCGAAAATGTTACAGTCTGTCAGACAAAATGTTACAAGACATTCCGCACTGTGTGTGGAACCAGGATGACCTACTGATATTCACAGAGGCCATGGTAGAACATCTGGAAATCCTCGAGCAAGTTCTCACACGACTGAACTGCCACAATGCCCTGTGAAGGCAAAAGTTGAAGCAATAGTGAATGCTCCAAAACCCAACAATGTGTCAGAGCTACGATCATTCCTTGGGATGGTGCAGTTCTATGCACGATTCCTTCCAGATTTAGCAACTGTGCTAAAGCCACTACATCATCTGCTACAAAAAGATGTGAAACGGACATGGGGAAAGGAACACCAACGTGCATATGACATTTGCAAAGAAAACTTGACAAGTGACAAACTCCTTGTTCACTATGATACGACACGCGAGATGAAACTTGCTTGTGATGCTTCAAGTTATGGTGTAGGTGCAGTGATCTCCCACGTAATGATGACGGACAGGAAAAGCCTATTGCTTTTGCATCCTGCACCCTATCACCGAGTGAACGCAACTATGCACAGATAGAAAAGGAAGCACTCAGCATCGTGTTCGGAATCAAGAAATTTCATCAGTTTCTTCTCGGCAGACCATTCACCCTAGTGACTGATCACAAGCCACTACTAGTGATACTTGGTCCCAAGTCATATACCTTCCATGGCGGCATCAAGGATGCAACGCTGGGCAATTTTGCTGTCCCAGTATGACTACAAGGTTGAGTACAGAAGCTCCAAGTGCAACGCAGTTGCTGATGCGTTGTCCCGGTTGCCCCATGAGAACTCTGACGTGGGAAGTGAGAACTAAATCTACACACTGCAAGTTGTATATGAAGACTTTCCAGTGACTGCAACAGCAATTGCAGCAGAAACAGAGAAAGACACTGTGCTGAAGTGTGTCAATGAACAGACATTGAACGGTTGGACTGAAATCGATAGTGGATTGAACTCAGTTCTGAACTCAGAGCTGAAGCCTTTCCATAATTGATGCCATGAATTATCATGTGAGCAGGGATGCATTAAGTGGGGTTACAGAGTGGTTGTACCAGTCTCTTTGAGAAACAAAATTATGAATGAACTTCATGCCGAACATCCTGGCATAGTAAGCATGGTCAATTGCCAGAAGTTTTGTGTATTGGCCTGGTATTGACAGTGACATCGAGTCACTGGTGAGCAAATGTAGTGTCTGCCAAAATTGCCGGAGTAAACCACCAAAAACACCACTGCAAACCTCGTCATGGCCAAGTAGACCTTTTCAGAGAGTTCATGTAGATTTTTGTGAAAAGGGTAATGATCACTTTCTGGTACTAGTAGATTGTCATTCCAAATGGATTGAGGTTAAGCAAATGGGGTCAAGCACTACTACTGAGTGTACCATAGAGTGAGTTGAGATCAATTTTTGCATGCCATGGTATACCGGAAGAAGTTGTTTCTGATAACGGGCCTCAGTTTAGGTCAGAACGGTTCAAAGAGTTCATGCAGCGGAATGATGCAAAACACACACTTTTTTTTTTTTTTTTTTTTTTTTTTTTTTTTTTTTTTTTGCTGGAGAAACTCAGCGGGTGAGGCAGCATCTATGGAGCGAAGAAAAGGTGAAGAAGGGTCTCGACCCGAAACGTCACCTATTCCTTCGCTCCATAGATGCTGCCTCACCCGCTGAATCTCTTTTTTTTTTTTTATTTTATTTTTTATTTTTTAGAAGTACGGTAGATTACAGTAATGTACAACACGTATATATTAATACATTTTTTGTACCGCTTCACTTTTTTAAACTTTAGAAAGAAAAGAAAGAAGTAAGAAAAGTGAAGAAAGTGCGCAAAGGTTGTGAAGTGCAAAAGAGTGTTGGGAAAAGAAAGCCCTTAGAAAAGAGGTTAGAGAAGGAAGTAAAGTTAGAAAATAGACCCTAGAAAAAAAGAGAAAGAAAGAAGGAACAATCGCTCTATTATGACTCTTATACCATACTTCATAGAGAAGGAACTACCAACCAAGTCTATTTTTATTTTACCTCCCATTACCAGGTCCAGATACCTTTTATTTATTTATTTGTTTTTCTAAATTACTATTGGCACCTCATGCTTGTAATAGGTCCAAAAACGTAGACCACGTCTTTTGAAATTGATCTGCTTTGCCTACTAGGAGGAATCTCATCTCTTCCAGATGTAATGTTTCAACATATTTGATGTCCACATTTTATTGTTGGTGTGGGCGCATTTTTCCAGAATTTAAGTATAGCTTTTTTCCCATTATTAGCCCATAATTGAGTAAATTCTTCTGATACACGTTTAATTCAGGAATACCTTCCGATATTCCAAAAATAATCCATTCTGGTTTTGGTACCAGTGCAAAACACACACTTGTCCCCGATACCATCCAGCCTCCAACGGGGCGACAGAAAGGTCTGTTAGAATTGTCAAAGATGCTCTCAAGAAACATTTTTGCAGGGTAGTTCAAAGCTCGGCATGAAACATCATTTGGCTAGTTTCTTGCTGAAGTACAGAACCACACAACACACAACAGGTTACTCACTTGCAGAACTGTTGATGAAGAGAAGGTTAAGAATACGCCTAAGTCTAGTTCAACCCAATTTGGCCTTGAGAGTTGAGCAAAAGCAGTTAAGTCAAAAATGCCATTTTGACTCCACAAAAAGGAGAGGTACTTGAAGCCAGATGAGCAGGTTCATGTTCTCAGTCCTCCCAACAAGTCCAGTCAAGACAAATTGGATGATGGGAAATAGTGGAAGTGTGTGAAACAAAAAGATACTTAGTTGAAGTTGGAGATAGGATCAAAAACTGTTCATGTTGATCAAATGATTCCAGCCAAAGATGAACCAAAAACTGATCATGAAGTCCTAATCCCTGAGTTTTTATCTGAAAGTGAGTTGGAAGAGACCACTATGATTGAACACAAAGTTCAGTTAGTACAGACAAAGAAACAGATTCCTCTGGTCAAAGTCAGGTACGAAGACAGAGCCAAAAAAGCCAACAGTTGAGTCAACACCTAAACCTGTTACACCTGTTACTGTTAGACAATCAGGCAGGATCCATAAACCAGTAGTCAGATTAGGTTTTAAGTTAAGTAACTCACTCTATATGTAAAATGAAAATGTGTAGATATGTAAAATAAATATATTATGTTTATCATTTAAGATTTCATAAATCACCGGTTTGAATCAAGTATCACAACAACAAAATTGTACTGAGTACTTAGATTTAATACTTTAAAAAATGAGAACAGTGTAATGTATTCATACATATTCATGTATATGTTAATGAGTTGGTGATGTATATAAGCAGGGAAGGTTGGGTAATAAATCTCCCTCTCTCGTAATCCAGGCAACCTGCGTGTAAGTTGTTATTCATTCTGCAGTCCAGAATATAACATATGGTTAAAAATAATAATATAAAGGTATACTACATTAAATGACCAAAGTTGCCTGGTTGCACATAATTACTAGCATTTTTTTCAAATATCTAGTGTTAAAATATGCCGTCAGTCAGACAGAATATGCTTCAGTTGTGAAAAACTTCTTTCTACCCAGCTGAGGTCACTGGTGCAGACCCAAACAAGCTACATACTCTATATTCATATTGATATTTTGTGCATCGCAACTACCTTTGAGAACTATGTTTTGTATTTCTTCAAGATCTTTGTTAGCTAAAATTACTCTCACATTTTCCTTGTATGTCTTTACATACGTCGCCAAGAACTTTACGAAAATCGTCAGTACTTTGTTGAAAACCTGCAAGTTATTCACTAATGTTTTGCCATGTTTCTCAAGGGAAGTGATAGCTTGTGGGAAGTTTGCAAAATTGGAAGCAATAAACACAAGATCGCAGTGGAGGGACTTTTTCTGCTTGATTTCACTGACGATCCCAACTGCAGAAGATTCTTCTTCTTCAAAACAGTTGACGATTTATGTTATCTTTTCAAATTTGCAGCATAGCAGAGTACAGCGGAGAGCCATGTACCCACACCTAGTCAAAACGGGCTGAGGTGGTAGCGGAATCTCGGGTGCCATTTCCTTGAACACTGTGACGGTACTTTGAGGAAGATTTTCTTGACATTGGAAACTAGGTGATCGACATTTGGAAACAAGCTACGTCTTTGCTTGGCAATTCTATGAAGTCGTTGAGCTAAGCATGTCAAATGCAAACATTTTGGGGAATAAAGCTTTAAGTCACAAACAGAAGTACATTCTTGTGTTTTCTACCTCTTGGCCAAAGTACAGCAAGTGAAGATGTAAACACTGAGCAATAGTTGAGCTGTTTGACTTCCCCAATACATCCGGTCAACAAATACTCCTTTGATGGTTGACCTGCCTCCAGTATACCGATGACCACAATGGCAACATATCTCCCCACAGCATCGGTTGTCTCGTCTAATGAGATCCATATTTTGTTGCATGCAACTTCATCTCTAATTTTCTGCACAACAATGTTCAAGTAGCTGTCAACATAATTTTTCCATAATGATGACTCGCTTGGTATATGTTACTCTGTGTATTTCTCTAAAAAACCTCTGAGAGATTTGTTTTCAAATTTCCACAGTGGAATTCAGTATTAATGAATGCCTTGCACAAATCACTCGAAAACTCAGATTTGCGACTGGAGCCAGCAGTAAATGTAGTGAGGAGACAAGCTTTGGTATTTCGCTTGGGTAGTCTACACCCCAGCGGCATCAACATTGACTACTCTAATTTTAGATCGCTCTTGTCTTCTCCCTCTTCCCCCTCCCCCTTCCAGCTCTCCTTCTAGTCCTACTGTCTCCGCCTCTTCCTTTCTTTTTCCCGCCCCCCCCACATCAGTCTGAACAAGGTCTTGACCCGAAAAGTCGCCTATTCCTTCTCTCCATAGATGCTGCCTCATCTGCTGAGTTTCTCCAGCATTTTTTGTCTATCTTCAATTTTTCCAGCATCTTCAGTTCATTCTTAAATCGATCTTGGAGAAAATTGAACCAGCGGGCAGCGGCACGAACGAATGAATGACCAACGGTGGCGCCCCGGGTTTTGCCCCGGTGGTGGAAGTTTTTTTGTAAGTTATACTATGTTAGCACGTTAATAATAACATTAATATTAACGTGTTAGCATAGAAAACGTTATTGTAATCACAGTACAACTAGAGAAAATAGCACAACCTTTTAGCAAAACGGCAAAAAAAAGACTGATTTAGGGCACTCGTTTGTGAAAAGAGCATGATCCTAGTGAAATCGTCAGGCATGAAAAGGCATGAAAAGGCACATGGTATTTATGGCAAAATCCTGGCTCTAGATATAAGTGTTAAATGTTTGTAGGTGTGATGAAGCATATACATGTTAAGTATGATTCCCAACTAAATAGAAAATAATGTCTTCTGAGTGATGGGTGAGTTGAACTAAGTAGTGTCTTTGAATATCTATCTATCTTTCTTATCTTATCTATATACTATTAAAACTCTGTGTGTGTGTGTGGAGTGTGGGTATGTGTGTTTGTGTCAGATTTGGCCTTTGATTCTTGCTCCGCTAAAACCACACGTGAAAACTCCGAGATTTTTTCCATTTCGCTAGACATTACACTTTTACATACCTAACACACTCCTTATTAGATTTAGACATTTTTATGTACACATTTTAAAATAAAATCCATCATTCCCCCCCCCCCACTCACTCATTTTGTGGCCTCCTGCTGGCCAGCCACCATAACGGCTGCTGCCGCCCGGCTCTGCTCCAAAAACGCCGACAATTTTTTTCTTTTGCTAGCGATTTTAGCTGCTGACAGCCCGGCTCTCCTCCACTATCCCCCCCCCCCCCCGGGCCGGCTCTCTCATGCTGGCTCAAGCGCCCGGCTCTCCTCCAAAAACGCCGACTTTTTAATTTTTTCGCTGGAGATTTTCAATGCTGCTGCCCGGCTCTCCTCACTACCCCCCCACCCCCGGCCGGCTCTCTCACGCTGGCTCAAGCCAAACATCGGCTCTTCCCCCTCTGCTTTTCGCCGTCCTCTGTGTCTACGCCGTCAAGACGCTGAAGCACGTTCGGGAACCAGACCCCGGGGTCTGAAGCACGTTCGGGGTCCAGACCCAACGGGTCTGCACTTGGTCTAGTAACTATTAAAACTGTGTGTGTGTGTGTTTGTGGGTGCCAGTTTTGGCCTTTTGATTCCTTGGTCCGCCAAAACCACATGCAGGAACTCCGAGATTTTTTCCATTTCGCTAGACATTACACTTTTACATCCCCTCATTAAATTTCGTCGTTTTTATGTACACATTTTTAATAAAATCCTTCCCCCAACTACTATTTTTTTAAAATCCTGCTGGCCAGCGAGCTGCTGCATGACTCACAGTGCCATCACAGATGTCCAATTACAATGGATCTCATTTACCTATGATATGACATCACAATGGGTCAGGCTAGATGATTGAAACTTCACGTGAGCCCACTAAAATCAAACAGCTGCATGACTCACAGAGCCATCTCACAGATGTCTAATCACAATGGACATAGAGCAAGTTGTCCTACACCCCTCCCTATCTACCCCCTACCATCTACCCCCTCCCTATCTACCCCTCCCTATCTACCCCCTCCCTCTTTACTGCCCTCCACTCCTCCACCTCCTCCTCCACCTCTATCCCTCCTATCCTCCCCCCTCTCCTCTCCTCCATCCCCTCCTGTTCTCCCCCCTCCACCTCTCCCCCTCCTCATCGCTCTCTCCACCCTCCACCTCTCCCCCTCCTCTTCTCTCCCCCCACCAACTCCCCTCTTCTCTCCCCCTCCCATCTCCTCCAACTCACCCCCTCCTCTCTATCCTTCACTCCCTCACCCCTCTCCCCGTACTCTCTCTCTCCCCTCTATTCTCTCTCTTCCCCTCCCTCCCTCCCCGTGCCTTTCCCCCTCTCACCTTCTCTCTCCCCCCCTTCTCGCTCCCCCCTTCTCTCTCCCCCCTCCTCTCTATCCCCTCTCCTCTCTCTCCCCTCCTCCCTCTCCCCTCTTCTCTCCTCTCTCTCCCTCTCTTCTCTCCCCATCCAATCTCTCTCCACCTCCCCCCTCTCCCCCTCCCCTCTCCCCCCTCTTTCCCCCACCTCTACCACCCTCCCTCCTCCCTCCTTTCTCCTCCCTCTCCCCTCTCCCTTTTTATCCACTTCCCCTCTACCCCTCTCCACATCGTATTCTCCTCCCCCTCTCCACCCCCCTCTCCAACCCCCCTCTCCACCCTCCCCATCACCTCTCCCTCTTCTCTCCCCCACCTCCCCCCTCCACCTCTCCCCCTCCACCTCTCCTCTCCTCTTCTCTCCACCCTCCAACTCTCCCCTCCTCGTCTCCCCCTCCAAGTCTTCCCCTCACCTCTCCTCTCACCCCTCACTCACCACCCTCCTCTCTCTCCCCCCTACCTCCCCCTTTCCAATCTACTCGCTCTCTCCCCTCTAATCTCTCTCTCCCCTCTAATCTCTTTCTCCCCATCCGTCCCTCCCTTCCACCCCATGCCTTTCTCCCACTCCCCCTTCTCTCTCCCACTCCCCCTTCTCCCCCTTCTCTCTCCCCTTCTCTCTCTCCCCTTCTCCCTCCCCCTCCTCTCTCCCCCTCCTCTCTCCCCCTCCTCTCTCTCCCCTCCTCTCTGTCTCCCTCTCTCTCTCCCCTCTTCTCTCTCCTCTTCCACTCCCTCCTTCTCCTCTCTCCCCTCCAATCTCTCCCACCTCCCCCATCCCCTCTCCCCCCTCCTATACCACCCCTCTCTTCTCCCCCTCTCTCCCTCCCCCTCCCCCACTCTGCCCCCTCCTTCTACCCCCCTCCACCCTCCACCTCTTATTCTCCCTCCCCTCTCCACCCTCCCCTCTCCTCCCCCCTCCACCTCTCCCCCTCCTCTCCCCCTCCACCTCTCCCCCATCCACCTACCCCCTCCTTTTCACTCCCCCCTCCAACTCTCCCCCTCCTCTTCTCTCCCCTCCAACTCCTCCCCCTCCCTCTCCTCCCTCCCCTCACTCACCCCCTCCTCTCTCTCCCCCTCCCTCCCCCCTCTACTCTCTCTCTCCCCTCTACTCTCTCGCTCCCCTCTAATCTCCCTCTCCTCTCCCCTCCCCCTCTTACCCTCTCCTCTCCCCTCTTCCCCTCTCCTCTCCCCCTCCCCCACCCTTCTCTACCCCCTCACTCACCCCTTCCCCCCTCTACCACACCCCCTCTCTCCCCTTTACCCTCCCTGCTCTCCTCCCCTCCCTACTCTCTCCCCTCCCCCCCTCTCCCCTTCCTCTCCCCCCCTCCTCACCCCTCTCCTCCCCCTCCCCCTCTCTCCTCACCCATCTCTCCTCACCCATCTCTCCTCACCCCTCTCTCCCGTGTGTGTGTGTGGGTGTATGTCAGGTGTATGACATTTTGATTTTGCCTTTGATTCGTTGGTTCGCCAAAACCACACGCAAAAATTCCGCTAGCGATTTTACTTTTACATTCCAATATCCACTCCTGATTAAATTGCGTCATTTTTCTGTACACGTTTTTAATAAAATCCTTCCCCCCCCCCACTCACTCATTTTGTCGCCTCCTGCTGGCAACCATCTCATCGCGTGCCGTGCGATCATAACGGCTGCTGCTGCCCGGCTCTCCTCCACTCCCCCCCCCCCCGGCGTGGCTCTGTCACGCTGGCGGAAGGCACAGATTGGCTGGTCCCCCCGCTGCTTTTCACCATACTTTCTGCCAGCCCGCACGCTTGCACTGCCCGAAAATCCCGCGCGTCAACGGCCTGTCGGCCCGCAGGCGCATTGAGGGCGTACGCAGTGTCTCCACGGGCGTACGCAGCATCTTGACGACGTACACCTAGCGCGTGGCGTTGCGCGATGACGTCAGGTAGCCCCCCCTTGCAACCGCGCGTTGTGGGAACAGATCCAACGTGTCTGCACTTGGTCTAGTATACTTTTAAAACTCTGTGTGTGTGTGTGTATGTCATTTTGCCTTTTTTTGCCTTTGATTTTTGCCTTTGATTCGTTAGTCCGCCAAAACCAGACGCAAAAATGCCGCGATTTTACCATTTCGCTTGCGATTTTACTTTTACATTCGCAAATCCACTCCTCATTAAATTTGGTCATTTTTTTGTACACATTTTTAATAAAATCCTTCACATAACTTACTGGTTTCTTTAAATCAGCAGCTGCTGACGTCACTTATGACCTTGCACCGCCACACCCCCCCCCCCCCCCCCCTCCCGGCCGCTCGAGGGAAAATTTTTCGCTGCCTGTGCAGCTCGTGAAGCCACCCCCGCCCAGCTGCCAGTCGCTTGAGGCATTCGGCCTCGCCTTTTCACACTTCAATCGCCGGAGGCATATGGAGTTGTGCGGGGCTGGTCCCGAAGTCGCTCCGTGCATAAACGGCCTGTCGGCCCGCAGGCGCCTTGAGGGCGTACGCAGCGTCTCGACGGGCGTACGCAGCATCTCGACGGCGTACGCAGCATCTTGGCGTCGTACGCAGCGTCTTGATGGCGTACGCCTAGCATGTTGCGTTGCGCGGTGACATTACCGCCCGGCATGACGTTGCATGATGACGTCACCGCCCGACGCCGTGCGACGTCCAAATTCAGTTGGCCCGCCTCCTGCCCAGCTGATTGGTGAGTTTGACGTAAAATTATTTCACGCGCGATCTTTGCGCGTACTTACCGCAAACTTAGCGCGAACTTCGCTTCTGTTTGGTCGTGCTAGATGCATGCAGTCGCATGCTGGTGGGACAGGCCCTTCAAGCGCAGCCCACTCCACTCGCCCGCCCCAATACCCCCCTCCCCCCTCCTCTCTTCTCCTCTCCTCCTCTTCTCACCTTCTCCCCTCTCCTCTCCACCAATCACAGGGGACGACCTCCTCTCCGTCCTGGGCTCGATCATCTGTAACGCTGGCGGAAGCTTTTGCAGTCCTCGGGTTCCCCGCGACCTGCCGCTCCGCCCCACTCATCTCTCTCTCTCCCCCTCCTCCTCTCTCTCTCTCTCCCCCTCTCCCTCTCTCTCTCCTCCTCTCCCCCTCTCCCTCTCTCTCTCCTCCTCTCTCTCTCCCCCTCTCTCTCTATCTCTCCCCCCCCTCTTCTCTCTCTCTTTCCCCCTCTCCTCCTCTCTCTCTCTTCCCCCTCTCTCTCTCTCTCTCTCTCTCTCTCTCTCTCTCTCTCTCTCTCTCCTTTCTCTCTCTCCCCTCTCTCTCTCTCTCCCCTCTCTCTCCCCCTCTCTCTCCCCCACCTCTCTCTCTCTCCCCACCCCCACCCTCCCTCCTCTAAACCCCCCTTCTCCGCTCCACCCCTACCCCCTTCCCAGCCCCCCTCTCTCCTCCTCTCTCTCTCCTCTCATCTCTCTCCCCACCCTCCCTCCCCTCCACCCCCTCTCCCTCTGTCTCTTGCCCTTCTGTCTCTGCCCTTCTATCTCTGTCTCTCCCCATTTTCTCTCTACCCTCACTCTTTACCCCCCCATGCAAGTGGTTAGAGGGGGACGAGGGGGGGGGGGGTGATTGGTGTGTGTGTGTGACGCGGCAGGCTGCTCCCCTGAATTCCATAGAGCTGCCGCCAGCTTTTGTGCATGAGACGCGCACGCTTCATTTCCGGAACATTCTGAACGCATGATGCACGGTTACATTTCGCTCTCTCTGTCTCTCACCCTCTCTCTCTCTCTCTCTCTCTCTCTCTCTCTCTCTCTCTCTCTCTCTCTCTCTCTCTCTCTCTCTCTCTCTCTCTCTCTCTCTCTCTCTCTCTCTCTCTCTCTCTCTCTCTCTCTCTCTCTCTCTCTCTCTCTCTCTCTCTCTCTCTCTCTCTCTCTCTCCCTCTCCCTCTCCCTCTCCCTCTCCCTCTCCCTCCCCTCTCCCTCTCCCTCTCCCTCTCCCTCTCTCCCTCTCCCTCTCCCCCTCTCTTCCTCTTCCCCCCTCTCTCCTCTCCCCCCTCTCTCTCTCCCCCCCTCTCTCTCTCTCCCCCTCTCTCTCTACTCCTTTCCTCTCCCCCACTCCCCCACACTCCCCTAAACCCCCTTCCCCCCTCCCCTACCCCCTTCCCTCCACACCATCCCCTCCCCACCCTCCTTCCCCCTCCCCTCCCTTCCCCCACCTCTACCCCCCCTCTCCCCCCTCTCAGCCTCCCTCTCTCTTTCCTCCCCTTTCTCTGTCCTCCCATCTCTCTCACCCCTCCTCCCCCACCCTCCCTCCTCACCCACCCTCCCTCTCCTCCCCTCCACCCCCCGCCCCCCTCTCCCTCTGTCTCTTGCCCTTCTGTCTCTGCCCCTTTCTCTCTGTCTCTCCCCATTCTCTCTCTGCCCTCACTCTCTACCCCCCCTCCCTCTCTAGATGCACCTGCGAGTTCGGGGCTATGCGTCAGTGGATAGGGCGGATATGGGGTAAAAGGAGCAAATTATAATATTAATATAATATCAAGGGGGGTAGTTAGCATGTGTGCAGGGGGGGGGGGTAGTTAGTGTGTGTGACGCCCCATGCCGCCCCCCCTAACCCCCTCCCCGCAACCACACTTTGGGGAACAGACCCCACGGGTCTGCACTTGGTCTAGTGGCAATTAAAAGTGCCCTCACTAACTTTAACCAGTTGTGCAGTCATTAATGGTGTGTTATATTGAGGATTTTGTGGCATTGGCCATCATAGCTATCTGACCCTCCCTCCTTCAGAGTGTATTTGGAGGTATCCTAGGCTCCTGCATGTTGTCCACCCCAGTGCAATATCCCAGGACTTTCTAACCTGCTCTTTCCTATGTTGCATTATTATTCTGAGACACACTGGCTCAGCTGAGAGAGCTGCTGCCTCATGGTGCCAGAGATCTGAGTTCATTCCTGACCTCAGCTACTGTTTATGTGGAGTTTGCATGTTCTCGTTGTGACCACATGGATTCGCTTCAACTTCCTCCCACTTTCCAAATACACATAGGCTGGTAAGTCAATTAGCTACTGTAAGTTGCCCTGGTGTGGAGGTGAGTGGTAGAAGGTTGAATTTTGTAAAAGTTGATAGGAATGGTGGTGGTTGGGGGGAATAAAATGGAATCAATAAGGAATTAGAATAAGTGAATCGTCATCGGGTGGCGCCGCTCGCAGCAGCCTCGCCAGCAGTTTGTCCTTCCTTTCACCCTTTTTGTTGTTTTTAGTCTAAAAGTTTGTTTTTGGAGGTTTCTTAGTGTTTTTTATGTGGGGGGTGGGAGGGGAAAAGAGGGGAAACTGTTTCCCAGTCACTACCTGGTCGATGATGTGTCTTTTTCTCCGAGTCGCATCTCTGCCCCCTCCTCGCGGCCTACCATCTGGATTGGCGCGGCCTTTTCCTGCCAGAGACCAACCAGAGCTTCAGCAGCGGTGCAGCACTGAATTCAATCGTGGAGCAGGCAATGCCTTACCGGGGATCGCCGTGTTGGAGCTCCGGAGTCTTGGGCCAGCTGATCAACACCGTGGAGCTGTGGTTTGCGGAGCTTCCAGCTGCGGGCAGCGCTGACTTTAACATCGCGGAGTCCTGGGATCCTTTGCCGAGGGTCACCAGTGTTGAATCTCCTCCCAGCTCGGCCTGTGGACTTCGGGAGCTGCGGTCTCCGGTAGGAAGTGGCCGATTCGGAAACTCCAAGCCGTTGAGTGTGTTCTTCCATTCCGACGTTGGAGTTCCATCATCCCGGCGAGAGGGCCTGAACATCGGGCATCCGTAGCGGCGACTGCGGAGGGCTCAAAGGCTCCGACCACGGGTGAACAATGAGGAAGGTGACCTGAACTTTATTGTCTTCCCTCACAGTGGGAAACGGTTGATTCCGCTGTGTGGGGATGTTTATGTTAAACTCTATCGTGTATTGTGTTTTTTATTCATATGGCTGTATAGTAACTCAAATCTCACTGTACCAATTGGTGCCTGTGACAATAAATGTAACTTGAACTTGAACTTGAATGGTTAATGATTAGTGCGCACTCAGTGGGTTGAAGGGCCTGTTTCGAGGCTAACATCTCTCCTTCACTCTAGTATGATTCATTCTGCAATAACTAACCACTGCTGGCTCTGTTGCAGGTTTCCTTCACCTTGAAGAGGTACAGTCTAGCTTTCAATGTCATTAACCACTATCAATGGTTTGGCTGCATGCCACTTAGGGAACCAATGGGGAATGCAGTTCATAAAATTATAAGATCATAAGTGATAGGAGTAGAATAAGGCCATTTGGCCCATTCAAGTCTACTCTGCCATTCAATCATGGCTGATCTACCTCTTCCTCCTAACCCTATTCTCCTGCCTTCTCCCCATAACCTCTGATACCAGTGTATACGGTGTTTGGACACAAATACTATTCTGACCACAAGGTGGCTCAGTGCCTATACATCCAATTAATTGGATGCCTTCCGGAGGTGTCGCTGCAGCAGACGCCATCCGGAGGTGCGGCCTAGAAGCCGAGGCCGGAGCCTCGCGGGTGGCCGGTGCCCTGCGGGTGGACGAGCCCGTGGCGCCCACGGCTGGGCCTGGGTCGGCGCCACAGAGAACTTGGTGGTGAGAGGTCGGGGTCGCGGTTGATGATGGCGCCGACCGAAGGACAAGGACAGACCACGTGGAAGTGAGGACGCCGTTGCCGGGAGAAGGAAACAAAGGAGGACCCGGCGTGGGAGGACCGCCATGAGGGGGGGGAGTTGGGGGAGAACAAAGGGGACCTGTTGCGGGGGTACTTTGTAACTTTGTAAGTGCCCTTTATGGATGACTTATTGCATACCTTGTGTATGCAAGCAAGAATTTCACAGTGACTTGTCACATGTGACAATAAAGTATTCAATTCAATAATTGGTGGGGGCGGGTCGGCTTTGTGGCTCTTTTCTGTGAGTACTGAATTAGCCATTTGTTTGCAATCCGACACATTGTTTTATGTGGGATGTTGATGTGCATAAATTGACTGCTCCATTTTCCTGCAATAAAACATTAACTACACATCACATTATACTTCATCTGGCTTTGCCATGCAATGGCACATCCTGAGGAAAATAATGCTTCTATACCTTGTCTAATAAAATATAGACGCTTTCCTTTCAAATCATGGATGAGAGATTTGAGGTTGTGTTAAGTCATTATTTATTTAATTAATTACCTATCACTGTCGAGCCACTTTGTTTTGCAGTCATTTTCAAAGTAGGAAAATTGAAACACTTTTATGGCATACCATTTATTTATTAATTTTGTCCTAAATCAGTGAAAAAATATCTGAGATTGTAAAACAGTTTTTAAGTAGGCAAGCCAAATCAACTTACATCAATATCTCCACGATAATACATCTACGTTAACTGTGAATAATTGCTCACAAGGCATCAGACAGCAAACATGTTCTGAACAAAACTTTTCTTCTTAATTTACTGTTTACTTTCAAGATATTTTGTTCTCAATTGGAAAGTAAGGTTTTCTTCTTTTCATTAGTGCAGCTTGGTGACGGACATTGAACTATTTTTCAGCAAACACGAAAGGATTAAGATGCTCTCATGAGTTTAAGTTGGTACGTTTACATTTTCACAGATATGAACTGAATATTTCACATCCTGCAAAACATAAAGACACAATAAAATTATCGTCACCATATGGTTTAAGGTAATGCAAATGTAAATACGTATTTGAAATGCTTGCACTGAGTGAGATTCCTGGCACAGTATGTTATTACAGACGGAGTAGAGGTTCTGATGACAATGTTTTTTTTCTCCCTGAACAAATATAGATTCATTGCCTGGTGGATTGATGTACAAAACTATCTGATACACGGAACATTATCTTGCAATGCAGGTCTTCGATAGTGCCTATTACCTAGGGCTTTTTATTTTCTATCATCACACCAGTCTATTGTACTGTCATAATGCCCCAGCAGGCACTGCTGAAGAAGAATGGATGTTTGTCATCCTCGCATGAAAAACTCGCAATGTTATTAGAAATTCTTTTTTTGCAGTGTGGCAGTCGATGATAGGGAGCAGCAGGCCAGAGCCCTGGGTGTTTAAAGGAAACCATTTAAAGTTGTTCGAGCCCCTTCGAAAGAACTCCTGGTCATAAAGACAGGGTGAGCTCCATGTTCGCAGCTGACCGGTTCTCTGTGTCCATCTCCGCAGAACAGTGACTGAGACAAAATCATCCACATGTCCACTGCTCTACTCTCTCTATACCCCATGACTGTGTAGCCAGACCCAGTTCCAATCAATTCACCAATGACACCACCATTGTTGGACAAATTACAGCCAATGATAAGTCAGAGAACAGAAGGGAGGCTAATCGTCTGATTTGAATGGTGCCAGAACTACAACCTTACTCTCAAAGTCAATAAGACCAAAGAGCTGGTTGTTGATTTTAGAAGAGGAAGGCCAAGGATTCACAGCCCTGTCTTCATCAATGGGTTGGTGGTGGTGAGAGTTAACAACTTCAAGTTCCTCGGCGTGCATATCTCTGAAGATCTGTTCTGGACTCAGCACATTGATGCAATGATAAAGAAAGCCCACCAACACCTATCTTCCTTAGATGAGTGAAGAGATTTGATATGTTGATGAATACTCTCTTGAACTTCTACAGGTGTACAGTAGCAAGCATATTGATTGGTTGCATCATGATCTGGTTCAGCAACTCAAATGCCCAAGAATGAAGGATATTGCAAAAAGTGATGAACACTGCCGGGTCCATCATGGACACTGATCTCTCCCCCATTGAAGGGATCTATAGGAGGTATTGCCTCAAAAAAGCAGCCAGCATCATCAAGGACCCATACCATCCTGGCCACGCTCGCATTTCACTCCTACCATCGGGAAGGAAGTATGGGAATATGAAAACCATGATCTCCAGGTTCAGGAACATGAACATCCACCAGGTTAATAAACTCTACAAACATCAACTATATGTTGTACTAAGAACTGTTTTGTAGTACTGGGGACATGGGGCATTTGTTTTGATTTGCGCTAATGATATTCTATTTATTGAACTCAATGTTTTATTTTTATAAAAGACAACCAATTAGAATTCCTTTTTCTGCAGTGAAATGTGGTTGAGCTAAGACCATGACTAGGAGCAGAATTAGGCCATTCAGCCAATTGAGTCTACTCTGTCATTCAATCAAGGCTGATCTCTTATTCCCTCTCAACCCCATTCTCTTGCCTTCTCCCCATAACCTTTGACATCCTTACTAATCCAGAATCGATGAATCTCTGCTTTAAAAATACCCAATAAATTGATCTCCACAGACATCCGTGGCAATGAATTCCACAGATTCACCACGCTAAAGAGATCCTTCCTCATCTCCATTCTGAAGGTACACTGTTTTATTCTGGGGCTGTCCCCTCTTGTTCTAGACTCTCCCACTACTGGAAACATCTTCTCCACATTCACTCCAGGCCTTTCATTATCTGGTCACGATAAGTGAACTGTTGCGATGCAGTTCACTTACAATCGCAACAGGTCGACGCGATACACTGAGCGCTGGAATATCTGGATAATGACACCTGTGTCAGAATCCCTGGTATTGACTCTCTCCACCTTCAACACCATAATCCCAACCAACTCCTGGAGCTAGGAGTCAGCAGGCCCTCAGCATCTGGATCCTCGACTTCCTAATGCAAAGTTGCACGTAACCTATTCGTGTTCTCCAGAGATGTTGCCTGGCGTGCTGTGTTACTCCAGCACATTGTGCCCTTTTGTGTAAACCAGCATCTGCAGTTCTTTGTTTCTACGACCTCTTCCTCAATGTCAGCAAGATGAACAACCTAGTTATTTGACTTCAGGAAGTGAGCAGGTGTACATGCCCCAATCAGCATCAATGGTGCCAAAGAAGATGGTTGAAATCTTTAGGTTTCTCAACGTAAATATCACCAACAATTTATCCTGGGCCAACCAGGAGTATGTCCCCAACAACTCTTACCACCTTCTACAAATGCACCGCGGAAAGTTTTTATCAGGGTACATCATTGCTTCATAAGTGATAGGAGCAGAATTAGGCCATTCGGCCCATTAAATCAACTCCGCCATTCAATCATGACTGATCTATCTTTCCCTCCTAGCCCCATTCTCCAGCCTTCTCCCCATAAACCCTGACACCTATACTAATCAAGAATTTATCTATCTTTACCTTAAAAATATCCATTGATTTGGCCTCCACAGCCTTCTGTGGCAATGAATTCCACAGATTCACCACCCTCTGACTAAAGACTGTCTACTCTATCTATGCCTACTGTTTTACACTTCTAGTAAAACAACTCTGCTTTTCTTCCTACGCCACGTACGACAAAAGCAGATACCTTATATAGCTTCTTAACTATCTTTTCTTTATCTAATTTGTTCCCAGGATGCGGACATCATGGGAAATGCTGCCAACTATTGTCCATCCCTACTTGCCGCCAAACTGAAGAGCTATTCAAGAGGCAACCATACAATGTGACTTGAGATCTACTAAAGGACAGAATGAACGCTAATGTGTAGGAAGGAACTGCAGATGCTGGTTTAAATCGAAGATAGACACAAAATGCTGGAGTAATTCAGCAGGACAGGCAGCATCTCTGGAGAGAAGGAATGGGTGACTTTTCAGGTCAAGACCCTTCTTCAGACTTCTTGAGTCTGAAGAAGGGTCTCGACCTGAAACGTCCCCCATTCCTTCTCTCCAGATATGCTGCCTTTCCCGCTGAGTTACTCCAGCATTTTGTGTCTATCTTCGAATGTACGCTAATGTTGGATTTCCTCCTCTGAAAGGTAAATACCCATTGACTTGGCCTCCACAGCCTTCTGTGGCAACGAATTCCACAGATTCACCACTCTCTGACAAAATTAATTCCTCTCAGTTGGTTGGCAACAGCTCTGCTCAAAACCAAAGGAAATTGCAGAGAGTTGTGGATGTAGCCCGGTCCATCACACCATGTGCATGTAAAATATGATTGGACTGAGTTTTTATTACTGTATCTTAGTACGCGTGACAATAATAACCTAATACCATTACCAAATTGTGCCAGCGAGATTCCATTTTTTTAAAGATAAAATCCGGCTGCTACCCTTTGAAATCTGCAGGATTCCCTTTCATCAGGCACTATTTATGAACCACCCTCCTCTGCTGTCCTGTACTTCTCTTCGCCATTATTTCACCTTCCCCCCTCCATTATGTCTTATCTTTGGCTCTTTCCTGTCTGATACTGATATCGGGTGCATTTATGCAGTTTTGCATTCAGAATGAGAACCAGTCTCAAGTGTGGAAATAAAAGTTTTTAAACTTCGTAGCATCTGCTTCTTGCTGGTAATCCTTTCGAAACCTTTGTCATCAGAAACAAACAATGCCTGTCTGTCATTATTTCTAAGAGCATCTTAGGACAAAATTCAGACATAAGTTGCTTCCCTTTGACGACAGTAGTGTGGCTCTTTGGATAAACAAACACTCCAGGAGGCCAGGCATGCTAACTGCACACTGTCACTCAGCTCCACTGATACTCACAGCTCACAGACTGCATTCAGAGGCTTCTAAAAGTTTGGTTCCCTTGATTGCAGGATGGCAAGGGGAAGCATGCTTTTTCAACCAATTTTCAGAATATGTCTCAAACTGCACAGCTCCTGAACAAACTTCCAGCCCTGTAAATATATGTACAATTAGGCACTTTTCCTCCATAGATTGTACAGAACTTAACAATTAAATTTTAAACTGCAATAAAAGATTAATGTAAGTCTCAATTTCTGTTGCTTCAGCCGATCAATGCTGTTGGTGCACCATCCTTCATTATAACAGCATCCCTCATGTAACGTGGTATAACATTAGTACACACAAATAGATACCTCATTCTGTGCTTGTGAACTACCATTCTCTCAAATGCACATGCATACGTTTGCCTATCATTTTTTTTTGTTTAGATGCTAAAAAATGTATGCTGGATTCTTAACATTTTCCTTTTTTACTTTAGATTTATAGATTTGCAGATTTTAAGGTGTGCTGTTCAAGTTGGGTTGATGTCGAGATTGGTGTTATACCATGAAACAGTGCAAATTAGGTTTTTAATTCAATTTTGTTCTCCGAATTATGTAGACGCAACATGTTCCTCTCACATATGATAAGGTGCAACCTACTTTGTGTGCAGTATGTATGGGGACCTAACACAATCATATCTGCACTGACATATATTTTTAAAAGTTTTTGAATACAAATTCAATATTCAGAAGTAATGGTAAACTGTTCAACAAATGTTAGATAAGATTAGACACAAGGAAATGGAGATGCTAGTATCTTCAGCAAAAAACTCAGCGGGTCAGGCAGTATCACTGTAGGAAAAGGGTAGGTGACGTTTTGGGTTGGGACGCTTCTTCAGAAGTCTGAACAAGGGTCCTCACCCAAAACGTTACCTATCATTTTTCTCCAGAGATGCTGCCTGACCTGCTGAGTTATACTAGCTCTTTGTGTTTATCTTTGGTATAAACCAGCGGCTGCAATTCTTTGTTTCAGCATAACTGTAGATGCTGCCCTATCCACTGTTACATCAGCATTTATTGTGTTTTTTTTAGATTAGATTAATTAATTTATGTGCCAGGGTGCAATAAAATCCTTCGTTCACATGAAGCTCACAAAATAAACAGTATACATACAGTCATGAATAAATACAATGGCAAATGATGACACATTAACGGCTATGGTGGCGTAGCGGTAGATTTGCTGCCTTACAGCACTTGCAACGCCAGAGACCCAGGTTTAATCCTGACTATGGGTGCTGTCTGTACGGAGTTTACATGAGGAGATCATGACCGCATGTGTTTTCTCTGAGATCTTCAGTTTCCTCCCACACTCCAAAGATGTAGAGGTATGTAGGGTAATTGGCTTGGTGTAAGTGTAAATTGCCCCTAGTGTGTGTAGGATAATGTTAATGTGCGGGGATCGTTGGACGGAGCGGACTCGGTGGGCCGAAGGGCCTGTTTCCACATTGTATCTCTAAACTAAACTAAAAAATGCAAAACAGCAGAATGGTATAAAACAGCAAATTGTAGTGTAGATACAACTAGTGCAAAAAAATAATATTAAGTATGATAATGGAATAACTGAATGAGGTAGGGTTAAGAATAAGAGTATATGGTGGCACCTCTGGGAAGGGAATGTGAAAAAAGTGATTGGTTCAGGAACCTGGTAGCAGTGAGAAAGAAGCTGTTCTTAAGATTGGACGTCTGAGCTTTCAGGCTCCTGAATCTTCTCTCAAAACGTAAAAGAGAGAAAAGAGAATGGACAGCATGGCAGGATGCTTCACAATACTTCCACCTTTCTTGATGCAATGCACCAGGTAGACTGAATGGAAGGAAAGGCAGAGCCTGTGATGGACTGGGCTGTGTTCATCACTTCACCACCACATTGTTCAATTGAAGAAAAGCATGTTGGAAGATAACAAAAAACAGATCTGGCATAAAACTCCAGACCTACTGAGCAGCAGAGATTTCTGTCCCATTGCGTCCAAGATTAGGTGGTAGATTCATTCCGTATTTTCCTCCAAACTCCATGCTGCACCATAATTTCCCCCAAAATGATTGGTGACAATGTTAAGTAGCAGCAGGCATTACTGGTCTGGACAAATACACAGTGTACATTATCTGCACTGAATAGTTTATGAGCTGCTATATAACATCTTAATTTTAACTTGTATCTTAGTTGCAAGCCAGAAGAAACTCATCTTTTAGTACAGCAATCAACTTGCTATGCGATCAAAGCTACTCTGATGGAGACCAATGCTCAAAACCAATGTTAACAATAAACCAAACTTATTTCTCTGTCAGAAATGAGAGATATGAAAATTCTGACACTTTGACAATTTCTCTCTGCACAAAGGGTTATGTCAATTTGCAATCTGGTTGTTAAAGATTGTTCTCCAGCGAAGTAATGAAAGAATTCATGGCTGGCTCAATGTTGGGCCAAAGTAAATTGCTCACAATTAACAATGCTACCAAAAATTGATGGTAATTAAAGAAGTGCTGCAGGCTATTGTAAAATTACACAATTTTACCTGGATTTTGCATGAGAAGAGAAAATGAGATTATTAGCAATTGTTATAATTATGGAATCTATCAAACAGCAACCCAATAGTTACATTCATACAGTTGGTCAAATGTTGGGCAGGCCATGTACTTGGCACACCCAACAGAAACAACAGAAATGCTGTACTATGCGTTGTAATGGGAAGAGATTACCAGGCAGGCAAAGGGAAAAGTTGGATAGGCTGGATTTGTAAATGCTGGAGTTTAGAAAAAAGAGAGGATTGAAATTTCTGGTGGAAGAAGAGAATTTGAATATTTTTAAGGCTAGGGTAGACAGATATTTGCTATGGAAGAAGGTGAAAGGTTACTATAAGTGATTGTGAAATTCAGGTTATAAACCAACCATCCATGATCTTATTAAATGGTGGAGTGTGCCTGAGGAACTTCCTGTGCTTCTAAAATGGAGGTTTGTATGTAACACATGTATTCGACTATGCATGGTTGAAAGAAAGAGAGCTGGATTGATTACAATGGTGTCAAATCAGCATTATGCCATGATGGATCCGATGATCTCCCAACTCATATTTCATGAAACATCCTAACGCTCGTACAGCAGCAAGACAACCGGTATATACAAATCGGCACCTTTTGGGCCAGTACAATGAGTGGTTCGAACATGAATTCTCTAGTCACAGCCTTTGAATCTGGAGGTAGAATATTTATTTCACTGTTAACTGGTGGATATAGAGGGAAATAAAGAAACTGTGATTAAAAGAGATGGGAAAAGTCTCTGGCGCTGTGAGGCAGCAATTATACGGCTGCATCACTGTGCCGTCCAGACTTCTTTAAGAGCTCATTGATTGAAAGTTCTTCAATGTTTCTCTAGTCTGCAGGAAGTAGTATGCCCTGAAGAGATTTGTTTGTACAAGGCACAAAGCTATTGATGCCTAATGCACAAAGGGGTAATGAAGTAGGAAAAGGAAGGCACCCCTTTTCCAGCAGAGTTGAATCTGAACAGTTCATCCAACTGTGGTACCGATTCAGGGACAGTTTCTTCCCAGCTGTTATCAGGCAACTGATCCATCCTACCACAACTAGAGAGTGGTCCTGATCTACCATCTACCTCATTGGAGACCCTTGGACTATCTTTAATCGGACTATACTGGACTTTATCTTCCACTAAACATTATTCCCTTTATCCTGTATCCCTACCCCCTCCCACGGTAGGGACTTTTTGAAATTTGATGTATTAAAATCATGTTTTAGTGCACTGTAGAAGTATGATTTCAATGTATTTTTAAGATAATGTATTTTTAAGATAATGTAGGGCCTACATGAGAGATAGGAGCTAAATTAAATTTTAGCTTGTTTCATGTGCGCGGGGGGGGGGGGGGGGGGTTGATTGGGGGAATCTTTTTATCTCTTACCTCGAAGGTGATGCAATTATTTTTCCGTATCGTATCTCTGTCTGCACTGCGGCCTAACATCGAGGAGTTGGTGGCCTTTTCCTGGAGACTGACTTTGGAAGCTTCAGCCACGGATACCTGCAGACTTACCGTCATGGAGCTTGCGATCCAATGGCCAGGGATCGACATCGGAGCTCCAACCGCGGATGCCACATCGTGGAGCTTGCGATCTCTGGTTTGAGACCAACTTCGGGAACTCTAAGCGGCAGAAGCTTCAACCTCCCCGACGCGGGAGCTTCGACCTCCCCTACGCGGGAGCTTCGATCGCCCCGATCGCGGGAGCTTCGATCGCCCAGACTGCAGATGGATCGACTGCCCCGACCGTGGGAGAATAAAGAGGAAGAAGATTGGACTGTTTTGCCTTCCATCACAGTGTACAAGTATGTGGTACTGCGTGCGTTAACTATAGGCTACGCATTATGAAACATGTCCAGCCAAAAAAGTGAGGGGGCTGCAGCCCCCGCCAGCTCCCCCAGTTCCACGGCCCATGTTTAATAAACTGAAGTGTGTCAGTCTACAAGTAATTATCACTTAATCAGCTTCATGCATTCCACAGTATCTGTAAGAACATAAAAATAGAGCAAATAGTCACAGGACTCAGTCATCCAGCTTTTCGAGCCTGCACTGCCATTCATTAAGTTTATGGCTGATCTTCTATTTTCACATCATTTTCCTGCACTATGCCTACATTCATTGATTCACATTGTTTATGCCTCGCAGCATAGCAACCCCATCAGTCCCGTTGTACCTGTAGTCCTGCAAATTATTTTCTCACTCATCTCCATTGGTTCACCTTTGATTTTTTTTAATTGCTTATTTAAACACAAGGGAAATGTACAGGAGCCAACTAACTTCCCAACAAGCTTTCGGATTGTAGAGTAAATCAGAACAACCCAGGGAAACCCACATGGTTGCAGAGAGAATGCACTAACTCTGCTTGGGAACAGTACCCTTGGTTAGGATTGAACCTGGGTCACTGTAATTGTGAGGCAGCAGATCTAACTGCTGTGCCATTGTGCCAACCTCGGTGTCCCACAGTGGTGACATTGAAACAGCAGTCACCAGAGGCTGCTTGACGCTGGGTATGTGTGTATGAATGGGGCTGTCCATTGGAGAAGAGAGGCTCCAAGCTCTGAACAAACTGTGATGTATGGATTCTCCAATGCACCTTGACATTGAAGAAACATTCTCCGACAGGCTTGTCAGTGCCCCGACTCTTTCATTGTGCCTTTCCTATCAGTACACTTCAATAGGACGGCCCGTCAAAGATTTCACCTCAATCCTCTGCAGTGGAATCTATGTGCAACCTCCCTCACTCTCTGGGGAGCTGACAGAAGAGCTAACAGAATCACATTTATTTTGTGTTAACTGCTTCACGCTTTATTTCACGATTGTATAGTAAGACATTTTTATATATAATAATCAAAGGCTTGGTACAGAGATTCTCCCATGAACACTGACCAATTAGATAAAAAATGAACTTGTAATCAGTCATCGTTAATATCATTGGCCCTGTGTTTTGTAAACCCCACCACACAGGACAGCACTGTGAGGAAGGAAGATGTCCTGCCTTGATTGAGAGCTGCACCAAGGTCAAAATAACTACTTCTACTTCTGCATTATTCAAAAGCAATTGTTATTCATTGTTAATGCAGAGGAGGGATGTGGTGAGGGGTGCTAAATGATCTCAATCCTCATTATTCACAGTTATGGGGCAAAATCACATCACACCTGAGTCTTCTGTGGCAGAATCCACGTGCAGCGTCATTCACTGGGATTTTTCATTTGATTTGTGGCATCCAACAGTATCTAAAGCATCCCTATGCGGTTTAGGAGAGAGCTTACATTTTCCTCTCCAACCTTTACTTGTTACTCTGTTTGCCCACAGACTGTCCTTTTCTGACTGTTAACTAAGAGGGAGTGAAGACATACTTTCACTGTCTTTGTTCATACTCAAGCTAACACTACATGCTGCTCATCGTTATTCACACAAAGAACTAGGATCACGCGCGTTGTCCATGGGCACCCTGGGGGATTTCCGGGACCGTTGGACTCCAGGTGGGGTGGAAGTCATCCTCAATAAGGATTGTAATATAGTTGTATAGTAGTTTATTTAATATATTTGTTTGTTTTGTATTATGGTGGTGGGTTTTGTTTTGATTTATTTTTTACTGTAAATATTATTGTTAATAATTGATTTAAAAAAAAGAACTAAAATCACCCCTCCATATGCATCATGTGTAATGGTGCTAGAGTGATTGCATCAATGAATCAATACTTTATTGTTACATGTGACAAGTCACAGTGAAATTCTCTGCTTGCACACCCAAGGTGTGCAAATAGTCGCCACATAAAGGGCGCGTACAAAGTTACAAGGTTTCCTGCGCCAGGTCCCCCTTTGTTCTTCCCTCCTCCTCACGGTAATCCCCCCCACGTCGGGTCCCCTTTGTTCCTTTGGTGAACGAACTGTGGTTTCTGCCTTCATTTTGTTTCCCTTTCCTGCCACTATCATTGGATGTGAGACTCATCCGCCTGTTCCTTATTGTGCCAGTCTTGAATGTTTCCCAGGTGAGTTTCACCTGTAAAATGCCTGTGAACAACCTATGCTGCCAAAGGGCAGCTAGTGTTTAAGGCTACAGCCTGGATTTATTCAGCACTGGGCAATCTTCCCTGGTGCTCATCACTCACAAAATTTGCTGTTGCATTGACTGACCTCAACCTCACAAGTGCCAGCTATGTACAGAGATCATGCAAAGGAACAAACACTTTAAACCTAAATGCTACCCACATCTGTGTGTGGCGGCGTCTGTGTGTGGCGGCGCCTATCGGCAGCGGTTCGACTACAGTCCGTCTGTCTTTTTAACATTTTTTGTCTTGTTAAATGTATGTCTTGAGTCTAGATTTTATTTTTTTTCTTTAGCTGTGTATATGTGGGGGGTGGGGGGTGGGGGAAACCGTTAGTCACTTCCCTGTTCAGGGACCTGACTTTTTCCCTGTCGGGTCTCTGGTGTTGTTGGGCCTAACATCATGGAGCCGGCGGCGGCCTCCGGCCGGGACCAACCTAAGGGCTCCAGTCGCGGAGCCTGCGGACCTGACATCGTGGAGCTGGCCGATTTTGGAGCGGGAGGAGCTGTGGTGGCGCGCGGCTGCGACCCGAATTCGGGGCTTCGGAGGCTCCGGCTGCAGGCCCGGTGGACAGGAACATCGGGAGAACGCAGGTCCCTGGTGGGAGACCGCAACGACAACTCCCCCCGCTGGAATCGCGTGGTTTAAAGGACTTGGAGCGGGGCTTAACATCATCCCCGCGTGGCTTAAAAGGTCACGGGACTTACCATCGCCCGCCGGGGGCTTTAACATCGGGAGCCCCAGTTCGCCTCGACGTTGCAGTTGGACTGCTGGACCGCGGAGAAGAACAAAGAGAAGAGATAAGACTTTTGCCTTCCATCACAGTGAGGAGGTGTTGGAGATTCACTGTGATGGATGTTTGTGTAAACTGTGTTAAGTGTGGGTCTTGGTTTTTTTTGTAACGTAAGACTGTGGAAAATACAATTTCGTTCAATCCGAGCTGTTTGAATGACAATAAAAGGCATTCTATTCTATTCTATTCTATCAGACACAATGGGCCAAAAGAATGTACTGTGATCCCTTCACCTATGCTCTCCATTTTGGTTCTCCAGGTAATACAGTAAGTAAATTGTAATCTAGTTGAGCACCCATATGTACTTAATTGGATTTCTTGTGCATTCCATGAATCTCCTATAGAAGTCACAGCACTGCAAAGAATATATCAATACAATAAGTGGCAGCAGGGGTGAGCCATTTGGTTTTCAAATCTACCTGAAGCATTATCTGCCTGTCCTATCTCCTTATCCTCTGTTCCCTTATTGCACTATAGTATTTGTATTTGCACTACTTCTGATTACACTGAATCTTTGCCCCATTCTGCTCATTTGCATTCTATATAGTATTCATTGTATCTATCATTATCATGTTTACTGTATAATTCCTGAGCTTCACTTGAAAAATGAATTTCATTGCACTGTGTCGTACATGACAATAAACTAATCTGAATCTAAGAGACGAGATTGAGGGAATTTCTCCCAATCTTCATTCTAATTTGCCTTTTCTTTATTTGGAAATTGGGACCTTTAGTTTTAGACACCTCAGCCAGAGGAAAGATGCCCTGGAAAGCCCATGAAGACAAAATTTTAAATACCATTGCAATGAAATTCCAGTTCAGCTGAAAGGGTCAAGAGTACCCTGGTGTTTAAATAGGGATTGTGTTGAAGTCAGGGTTGGGATAGAGGGCCATCAGGTTCAGAGCTGAAGTTGGAAGAGTGGGATGATTGGAGCCTCTGCTTTGGGGATGATTGATGTCTAGGTTGGTATAGGGGACCTGGGAGTGGATGGGTTTTGCTGATATCTGAGGTTAAGGAGTATGAGAGAGATCTGTGGTATAATTGCAGGTCAGGGATGATGGTATTGCGTGTCGGACAAATCTAAACCAATTGGTATCTATGTCCAGGACCACTAAGGTGATGGAAAGATCGCTCTCAGGATGTCTGGTGTTGCAGGGTCTGCATCATAAGCTATGGGGTTTTAGTTTAGTTCAGCTTAGAGAAACAGCATGGAAACAGACCCATCGGCCCACCAAGACCGCGCCGACCAACGAGCCCGCACGTTAACACTATTCTACACACATTAGGGACAATTTACACTTATACCGAGTATATAAACCCTAAGCCAATTAACCTACAAACCTGTACGTCTTTGGGGTGTGGGAGGAAACTGAAGATCTCGGAGAAAACGCACGCGGTCATGAGGAGAACATACAAACTCCGTACAGGCAGCACCCGTAGTCAGGATCGAATCTGGGTCTCTGGCGCTGCAAGCGCTGTAAGGCAGCAACTACTGCTGCGCCACCGTGCCTCCGGTTATGGTGGGTGTCAGGAGGTCAGGAGGTGGGGGGTGGGAGGTGGGGGTGGGGAGGAAAAGGCTTTGAATTTTGGTACTGACATGAGGTTGGGTCAGTGTTGGTGGTTGAAAAGGTGCATAATAACCTAGATATTGGGAATCCTGAGAGAGCCCATGTAAGAAACAATGCCCGAGGACTTTGAAGCAATAATGTGAACATAGAACAGAGAACATAGAACAGTACAGCACAGGAACCTGCGTTTTGGTCCACAGTGTCTGTGCAGAACATGGTGCTTAAGTGTGTAGACACAAGGAACTGAAAATGCTGGTATTCAAAAAGAGACACAGTGCTAGAGTAACTCAGTAAAACTAACCTCCTCTGCCTGCATATGATCCTTATTCCTCCATTCCTTGCATTTCCATGTGCCCATCTAAAAGTGTCTTTAATCCTATCTGCCTCCACCACCACCACTGTGAGCTTATGCAAAGGTACCCTCCACTCTCTTGTGTAAAAAAAGCCTTGCCATGCACATCCCCTTTGGACTTGTGCCTCACACTTTAAAGCTATGCCCTGTAACTTTTGACATTTACACCCTGGGAATAAAGGTGGGAACACATTGGGGGCACACAGGGGAATAGCCCAGTGGACTAACTGTGCAGTAAACATAGATTTGGAGAGGCCAAGAACTTCAAACATCATGTATTTGACAAAAGCGGATTTGCTGTTCCTATCAGCTCATTGTGGTTCAGCACTTGAGAGCAGAACACAGCTCTCGGGGCAGATCAGGTATATTCTCAGACAGTGCAGGGACTGAGCTAATATGACTCTTGTCACCAAAAATGCAAACTTGGCAATTTGTCAGTCATGAAGAGATGTGATTATGACAAAAATTAGTTTCAGGTTATACTTTCGATGATGATAATAATTTCTATTTGGCACCCACTTTAAAAAGAAAATTATTAAACTTTTTCTCATTAATGTTATCTTGTGGAGCGTTGGCTCTTTTAAGGGTTTGGCTTCATCAGACCTGACAAGTCTTTGATTCCCCATTGAAAAGGCTTTCATTCATTTATAAGACGGAATGCATTCCCAGTCAAAAGATTGCAGGCAAAAGTCCCATGGTTGGAAATTTGCATGCTCTCTTCAAATGGGCAAAACTCTCCCAATCCATCTTACAAATTGACTTAGCATGACTGATAAGAGATCAAATGGTGCCAGTTTTGATATTTTAAACTGTCAGTGCACAGTGAGTCTACAGTATTTTATTTCTCAGCCTTATGCCTCAAGCTCAATAATGTACAAGGCCCAAGGTGTGAAATGTTACTGCATTGGCCATTGCTGCACAGGCTTCCCCATGGTGGGACGATGTCAGGGAGATAGGGCAAGGGTTGGCACATGGGTTATCTGGCCAGCACTGGAAAAGGGTTCAGACTGACAGTGTGGTAGACTGCTGAGTCTGGGCTGAGATGACAGAATGGTAGAGAGAGTGCAGGGAGCTGCTGAGCAAATCGGCAGATCTGCAATTAGCGGAGATTGTGCAAGATGACAGATTAATAAGGATGGGTCGGGGGGGGGGGGGGTGGTTATCGATGGCCCGAGGAAGATTTGAATCAGTATAATATTGAGGAAAGACCCTGGTGACACTTAATGGCAGATATAATCTGGTCAAACAAGCTTCAACCCTGAAGCAGTCCTCACAAACACAACCTCTGCATGAATGCTCCATGTTGCCCACAGTTCACGCCTGCAAACTACATGAAGTTCCTGATTGTCATTAACATTTCATTTTTAATTGAGATGGATATCACAAATGTGCACAAAATGTGCTGGTCTGCAAACCAATTTCAAGACAAATTTTCCCGACTGAGTAGGATGGATTTTACATGATGGTAAATAATAGAAAGTGCTTCATATCCATTTATTAATGTGGAAAATTAACAACAACCTTCCATTTTCTTTGAAAATCAGTACGGAACCTGAGAGTTGTCTGCTGTTGTTATCTGAACAACCTGTTGAACAGAATTTGGGAAATACTTCCACATGCTGATGAGAACCCATCTGATAGATGCCATGCATCATCACAGCTGTGAATAGTACCAAGGCTGGACTTTATTCCTTGGTTACCTCAACTCCTGCTCCTTTCTTGTTGGTAGTATAGTGCTTAAATCACTGGGACAGAGGCCCAAGGGAATGCGCTAACAATTCAGTGAATGCAAGTTTCAATCGCAGCACAATAATTTGAGAATTTGAATTTAGGTTAAGACAATCTGGAAGCAAAATACACATTTCAGTAAGAGTGACATTTTGTTGAAAATTCCAATTGATTGGCTAATATCATTTAGGAAAGGAGATGTTTGTTGGCCTATATACAATGACACTAGCATAGTCTGCCTCTTAACTGCCCTTTGAATGGATCAAGTCTCTCCATTGTTTCCAACTGTTACCAGAAGGTGGTACAACATGGCTTTCTCAGGGAAATTATGCACAGGCAATAAATGTCAGCATTTCCAATTTTGCTCATTTCCCAAGAATGATTTTAAAAATACACGGAAAAAAAGGGAATTATATTGACAAGAACCTATACTGCAATGTGTCAGGGGAGCACTAGAGACAAATATAATTTTGTGTTTAAAGCCAAAGATCTGGGTAATTTAAAATATAATAGAAATAATTGGACATTAAGTACAGAATATGTTAATTATGTAGGAAGCACGAGAAAATTCACACCTCAGGACTAAATGGATGAATAGGAACTTTATGGTCTATTAATTATTAAATGTGTCAAAACCAAATTAGCTATAAAAGCAGTTAACTTTCGACAAAGTATTAGCATTTATATTTCTGTGGAACAAATCATTCTTTGCTTTTATAGGGAAGCTTTTATCAGCCGCTCATCTCATTTCCCTGCACTTGAGGTTTAAAAAAATAAAATAAGCCGCTGTGTATTACTGTGAACATTAATCATACTGTAGCTCCGCAGGAACATAACATTCCTGTTAAAGATATATCATTGGTCAAAGAAACCTTCTGAAGTTGCAGTCAAGTTGAAGGCACAGCAGCAAGATTTTTTTTCCATTTCTGCCTGCCGACTGAGTTGATTATTATTAAAAGGTGTAAAAGTGTGTTGTGAATGTCATGTACTATATTGCACAGTGGCATACACAAAACGACCAGCATTATGCATCTGCCAGGTTGTTATTCTGGAAAAAATTATCCACATCTGATCCTCGTGTGTGGATGTTTGAAGTATCATCCATCAGCTCTCATCACATTATTCTGGTGTTAATATTCCTTATGGATGTGTCCCACTGTTCTAACAGCTTCTGCTGATCTCTGTAGCATACAGTAAATGACAGTGCAGGGAGATGATATGGAAAACACAGACATTTAGCAGAAATCAAATCCAAACTTGATGAAGTGATGTCCAGCCCTTCAGAACAGAGTCTAAAGAGCAGTGTGTTGTTAAACCTTAATTAAAAGACATCCAGTGAAGTGACTGAAATCTAGATCAGTCCTTTTGGGCACTGTTAAAAGAGTAGTTCCAATTCGTTAGCAGCAGCACTAAGAATGATGAAAGTACGAATGTGTCATTAAAAAAAATATTGTTTCCCTAGCTTCGTCATATTAGGAAAGGCAGTTTATTCAGCCAAAGACAGATTACAAAATCAGCCAGTATCCCCACTGTTGGTTTCCATTCAAACAGCCTCTGTCTGGAACTTTCCTCACTAAAGCTTTGCAGCACCAGGCCACAGTTAGTTACATGAACAAATCCTTAAAGACTGACAGCAATAAAAAAAAAGCTATATTGCCCATAGATTGATATCACATATGACATATGAGATTGATAGATTCTTGATTCGTACGGGTGCTTGGGGTTATGGGGAGAAGGCAGGAGAATGGGGTTGAGAGGGAAAAATAGATCAACCATGATTGAATGGTTAAGTAAAGATGATGGGCTGAATGGCCTAATTCTAGTCCTTTAATTTTGGAACTTATGAAACTGGGGGTTGACAGGCTGCCCTTTTTGATTTGGTCATAATTGGTTTTGGTTCCACAGAGTCTTATTTTTCAGTTGTGGTTTTGTTAATCTGCAGAGTTAGTGCCCATCCCTTGGTCACTCCTGCATCTTTGTAATCTCCAATGACATCTCCATTGAGATTGAGTGAATTTTTAGAAGAATTGGGGAGAGGGGGGAACCTCATCAAAACTTGCAAATTTTTGAAGAATGTTTTCCCTAACTATGTTTATGACCAGGGAATAGAGTTTGAGAATAAGGGGTCAACCATTCAGGAAATTTCAGAGGGCGGTAAACCATTGAAGTTCTCTACTCTAGGCAAATGTGGAAAGACAATTGTTATGTTCATTCAAAGTAGATTTCAATTGATTGCTGGGCATCAAGGGAATCGGGAGAATTGGGGACAGTGCAGGATAATGGCAGTGAGGTAGAAAATCAGCCATGAACTTCATAAATGGCAGAGGAGACTTGAAGAACTGGACAGTGTAGTCCTGCTCTGATATTGTGCACCTATCTTTCTTCATCTGTCAGCCCCCCACTCTTTGGACAATCGTCAGCTGACCAACGACCTGAATGAGTTTTATTGCAGGTTTGAAAATCAGAAACATAACCCTGGTACCCCCTCCCCCCCTCCCCAACCAACACAGCCAGACCCCAGTCTACAAAGAATGGACCCTGCACCCTCTCCTTCCCATTCACCACTTCACACCTACTTAAGGCAAGACTCCAGTATGAAAATACTGGACCATTTCCCACCCCAACCAACACTTCACACCCACTCACAGCCTGACCTCAGTCAGCAAAGACTGGGTCCTTCTACACCCCCCCCTCTCCAATCATCGCTTCACACCCAATCACCCACACCCGCTGTGCTGCACAACATACCTTATCCAATATCAACAATAAAAATAGAGGAGGTGGAGAAGCTTTTCAGAGGACAAAAGAGCCAGAAATCTCCAGGACCTGACAATGTTCCCCCCTCTACTCTTAAGCTCTGTGCCAAACAGCTGGCACCGGTCTATACAGACATTTTTAACCAGTCCCTGCAAACATATACTGTCCCTGCCTGCTTCAAAGTCTCCACTATTGTCCCTGTACCCAAAAAGGCAAGGATTACCTGTCTTAATGACTACAGGCCTATCGCACTGACCTCTGTAGTCATGAAGACACTCGAAAGGCTTGTGCTGGCCAAGCTGAAAAATATCACAAACCCCCTGCTGGACCCTCTGCAGTTTGCATATTGGGCCAATAGATCTGTGGATGATGCAGTCAACCTGGGCCTGCACTTCATCCTACAGCACCTACAGCATCCTACAGGACCTACGCGAGGATCCTGTTTGTTGATTTTAGCTCTGCATTCAACATCATTGTGCCAGAGCTACTACACTCCAAACTTTCCGAGTTGACTGTGCCTGAACCCCTCTGTCGGTGGATCACCAGCTTCCTGACAGACAGACAGGAAGCAGCATGTGAGGCTGGGAAAGCACATCTCGGACCCACAAATGCTCAGCATAGGAGCACCGCAAGGCTGCGTACTCTCTCCTCTCCTCTACTTTCTCTACACCAACAACTGCATCTCCACAGACACCTCTGTCAAGCTTCTCAAGTTTGCGGACGACACAACCCTGATTGGACTGATCCAGGATGGGGAGGAATCTGCCTACAGACAGGAAGTGTCACAGCTGGCGTCCTGGTGCCGTCGCAACAACCTGGAGCTCAATGCCCTTAAGACAGTGGAATTGATTGTAGACTTTAGGAGAGCTCTCACCCCACTCACCATCAACAACACCACAGTTACATCTGTGGAGTCTTTTAACTTCCTGGGAACCATCATCTCCAAGAACCTTAAGTGGGGGGCTACCATCAACTCCACAGTCAAAAAGGCACAACAGAGGATGTAGTTCCTGCGGCAGCTGAGGAAGCACAATCTGCCACAGGTAATGATGGTCCAATTCTACACGGCCATCGTAGAGTCTGTTCTCACCTTCTCCATCATGGTCTGGTTTGGCTCAGCCACCAAGCACGACACCTGGAGATTGCAGCGAATTGTCCGATCAGCAGAGAAGGTTATTGGCTGCAACTTTCCCTCCATTGATGAACTGTACACTGCAATGGCCAGGAAGCGAGCGGGCAAGATCATCTCTGACCCCTCTCACCCTGGCCACAAACTCTTTGAATCACTTCCCTCTGGAAGGTGACTCCGGACTGTCAAAGCTGCCACAGCCAGACATAAGAACAGTTTTTATCCACGATATTGTTGGTTCACATGCTTGATCAATGGTGTTTTATCATAAATGTTTTATTATTATTAATGTTTAGTGTTTTCTGAGTCATTCATAACTGTCACTGTATGTCATGTTGTTACTTGTGGGCGGAGCACCAAGGCAAATTCCTTGTATGTGAATACTTGGCCAATAAACTAACTTACTTATTTAGTCTGACAAGTTTTTTTTGCTCCAACACCTTTTACTGAGGCATCTGCTTCTGATTTCTGTTCCTTCTTACCATAAATTATTATGGAACATGGAACAGTAGAGCACAGGAACAGACCCTTTGACCCACAATGTCCTCGCTGAACATGATGTCATAGAAGACTACCGAGCTCCGCTACAACTGTCTTTTTGATTTGTTTTTTCCCCAGCTTATTCTTCATTCTTCTAGATCAGTTTGGCTTTCCAACTGATGCAACAATGGAACTTCCTGAATGTTCCCCAAGATATACACTGAAATTCTAATCATAAACATTCAAATATTGTTCAGCTGTCAAATCACACAAGATTTTCAAATGTAATGATATTTAGTGCATATATTTCAGCAGTCAACATCAAAACCTTTGTCTCTCAGCCAGGATTCCCAGTGAATTTGGGATGCTCCATTTTTCTGAATTCTTTGCTTGATTTAGTTCAATTTTGAACAAATTTTCCAAAACTATAGAAGTAACTGTTGGTCTTGGGGGAGACAAATATGAATGTGACTGGAGAATGCAAGGCTGTTTCACAAATCATAATCCATCCTTCTGAAAGATTCAAGATTCTTTTCTCCTTTGACTATTCCTGACAATTGCCTGATGTTACAAAGCTGTCACTTGTATTTTAATATCTGTAACATCAAAACACATAAATGATACTCAGAACTGGCACTGAATTGCAAAATGCCAGTGCATGGCGGAATCGAAATGGAACTCGTGCTGTGCTCTCTATGTACCCTGTAGGCACAATGAATATGACTACAATGAGTACTCAGGCATTGCCTTTGCTTGCAATGGTGAAAGAAGAGCTTATAACACCAAAGGACACAGTCTACAACAAGGGTTCCCAACCTGGGGTAAATTTACCCCCAGGGGGTAAATTGCACCTACCCAGGGGGTAAATTTGTTGATTCTGGATTTGTACATATTTTTTCTCATTGACTGACTGTGTTTGGTTCTGGTATCTGTTCATCATAAGTTGTTCATAAATAAGTGAAATAACATTGTTATGTGCAATTAACGTTGCCAGGGGTAAATGGGACGAAAAAGGTTGGGAACCCCTGATCTACAACATTGTCAACTGGAAGACAAACTCCTCTTTAGTTTTGTTTAGCTTAGTTTAGAGATACAGCGTGGAAACAGGCCCTTTGGCCCTCCAAGTCCGCACTGACCAGTGACCCCCTGCACATTAACACTATCTTACACAATCCAGGGACAATTTACACTTATACCAAGCCAATTAACCCAGGTCTCTGGCGCTGCAAGTGCTGTAAGGCAGCAACTCTACCGCTGTGCGACTGTGCCCCCTCTTTCCATATCATTAAAGTACAACACTTTCAGGCAATTTTGTTTGGGGCCAGACAGGAATCTCGTTAATTATAATCCTTCCTTTCTGACTTACCTCTCTGTTAACATCAGTAAAGGCGGTTCTGAAAACATTCCCAGCATTGCCCAGTTTGAGCTGGCGCACGCAGGTATCGAACCCGGCGTTCGGAAGCCACGGTCACGTGACTCGGGAGGGGCTGCTGTTTTCGCGAGGTTTCGCTTTCGTGCCACAGTTGTGTTGCTGACCACCGTTGTGGTCAGACTTGTTTGCGGAGGCCTGTAAACCAAGGAGATATTGTCTGAATAAATAAATTCGCAAAACTTGGTTGTCGTCTTTGCATCCGACAAATTGGTGACCCCCGACCTGTCTAGCCTTCGTTAGACAAAAGATCATGCAGGAGGACTAGGTCCCCGCAGAATCGGCCGTCACGAGGCAGGCCTCACCGGGCTTCAAGCTACCTTCCTTTTGGCCAGATCAACGTCAGGTGTGGTTCGCCCATGTTGAGGCACAGTTCCATCTGCATCGAATAATTGTGGATGACACGATGTATTTCCATGTGGTAGGAGCTCTGCCACAGGGCTGTGCCTCGAGGCTGTTGCCGTATATTAGAGACCCACCGACGATCGCAAAATACGAAGGTTTGAAGGCCCTGCTGTTACATATCTTCGGTCTCAGCCGTAGAGACAGGGCGGCGAAGATCCTGCACATGGACAGTGTCGGCGATCGGCGGCCATCCACCATCAGATTCCAGTCCATCCGGACGACGTCCCTAAGACGGCCACCATCACCGCTTTCGACCTTTTCGAATGGCTAAGAATGCCTTTTGGCCTGAAGAATGGCGCTCAAGCGTTCCAAAGGTTAATGGATCAGGTCGGGCGGGCTTTGCCGTTCATATTAATCTATCCCGATGATATTCTGGTGGCCAGCAGCTCGCAGGCTGAACACGTTAAACACCTCCGCCTGCTCTTCGAACGGCTGCGTAAGCACAGGTTGGTGATCAACCCCGCGAAGTGCCAGTTTGGATTGCGCTCCATCTCCTTTTTAGGTCACAGCATTTCCTGCCTTGGCGCGCAGCTGCTGCCTGAGAAGGTCGATGCAATCCGTCGCTTCCCGAGGCCACTATCCATCAAGGGCCTGCAGGAATTCATCGGAATGGTCAATTTCTACCACCGATTCGTCCCGTCAGCAGCCGCCATCATGCGGCCGTTGTTCCAATGTCTAGCAGGTAAGCCTAAGGACCTGGTTTGGTCCAAGGAGGCTGGGATAGCTTTCGAGGGGGCTAAGACCGCGCTGGCCAATGCCACCATGCTGGTACACCCTAGGGCATTGGCCCTCACGGCTCTTACCGTGGACGCGTCGGACATCGCGGTGGGTGCTGTCCTCGAGCAGCGGGTAGGTAACCGCTGGCTGCCGCTGGCGTTTTATAGCAGGCAGCTGCGGGCCCCGGAGATCAAGTACAGCGCTTTCGATCGGGAGCTCCTCACACTTTACCTAGCGATCCGACATTTCCGTTATTTCCTAGAGGGCCGCGCGTTTACCGCATTCACGGACCACAAGCCGCTCACGTTCGCTTTGAATAAGGTGTCCGACCCCTGGTCCACCAGGCAACAGCGGCACCTCACCTATATATCCGAGTTCACTTCAGCTGAATGTTGTGGCCGACGCGCTATCCCGTCCGGCGGTCCCTGAGATTTCCACTTTAAACCTAGGTGTGGATAATGCAGAGCTGGCAGCAGTCCAGCGGGCCGATGCTGGCATGGAGGATTACCGCAATGCTGAATCGGGTCTCAAGCTGGCTGAGGTGCCTTGTGGCACCGCAGGCATGCGAGTCATTTGCGATGTCTCAACGGGTAAAGCCCGCCCGATCGTCCTGATTGCCTGGAGGCGTCGAATTTTCGACACCATCCACAGCCTAGCTCACCCGTCCATCCGCGCCACCTCTGGCCTGGTTGCTTCCAAGTTCGTCTGGCACGGGTTACGAAAGCAGGTTGAGCATGGGCCCGCGCTTGTATCCCCTGTCAGACTTAGAAACATGGAAAATAGGTGCAGGAGTAGGCCAATTGCCCCTTCGAGCCTGCACCGCCATTCAATATGATCATGGCTGATCATCCAACTCAGTATCCTGTACCTGCTTTCTCTCCATATCCCCTGATCCCTTTAGCCACAAGGGCCACATCTAACTCCCTCTTAAATATAGCCAATGAACTGGCCTCAATTACCTTCTGTGGCAGAGAATTCCACAGATTCACCACTCTCTTTGTAAAAAAAGATTTCCTCATCTCGGTCCTAAAAGTCTTCCCCCTTATCCTTAAACTGTGACCCCTAGTTCTGGACTTCCCCAACATCGGGAATAATCTTCCTGCATCTAGCCTGTCCAACCCCTTAAGAATTTTGTAAGTTTCTATAAGATCCCCCCTCAGTCTTCTGAATTCCAACGTGTACAAGCCGAGTCTATCCAGTCTTTCCTCATATGAAAGTCCTGTCATCCCAGGAATCAGTCTGGTGAACCTTCTCTGCACTCTATGGCAAGAATGTCCTTCCTCAGATTAGGAGACCAAAACTGTATGCAATACTCCAGGTGTGGTCTCACCAAGACCCTGTACAACTGCAGTAGAAACTCCCTGCTCTTATACTCAAATCCTTTTGCTATGAATGCTAACATACCATTTGCTTTCTTCACTGCCTGCTGCACCTGCATTCCTACTTTCAATGACTGGTGTACCATGACACCCAGGTCTCGTTCCATCTCCCCTTTTCCTAATCGGCCACCATTCAGATAATAGTCTACTTTCCTGTTTTTGCCACCAAAGTGGATAACCTCACATTTATCCACATTATACTGCATCTGCCATGCCTTTGCCCACTCACCCAACGTATCCAAGTCACCTTGCAGTCTCCTAGCATCCTCCTCACAGCTAACACTGCCCCCCAGCTACGTGTCATCCGCAAACTTGGAGATGTTGCATTCAATTCCCTCATCCAGATGATTAATATATATTGTAAATAGCTGGGGTCCCAGCACTGAGCCTTGCGGTACCCCACAAGTCACTGCCTGCCATTCTGAAAAGGACCTGTTTACTCCTACTCTTTGCTTCCTGTCTGCCAGTCAGTTCTCTATCCACATCAATACTGAACCCCCAATACCATGTGCTTTAAGTTTGTATGCTAATCTCTTATGTGGGACCTTGTCGAAAGCCTTCTGAAAGTCCAGATATAACATATCCACTGGTTCTCCCTTATCCACTCTACTAGTTACATCCTCGAAAAATTCTATAAGATTCGTCAGACATGATTTACCTTTCATAAATCCAGGCTGACTTTGTCCAATGAACTCACCACTTTCCAAATGTGCTGCTATCCCATCTTTAATAACTGACTACAGAATTTTCCCCACCACCGATGTTAGACTAACTGGTCTGTAATTCTCCATTTTCTCTCTCCCTCCCTTTTTAAAAAGTGGGGTTACATTAGCTACCCTCCAGTCCTCAGGAACTACTCCAGAATCTAAAGAGTTTTGAAAAATTATCACTAATGCATCCACTATTTCTGCGGCTACTTCCTTAAGTACTCTGGGATGCAACTTATCCGGCCCTGGGGATTTATCGGCCTTTAATCCATTCAATTTACCTAACACCACTTTCCGGCTAACCTGGATTTCACTCAGTTCCTCCATCTCATTTAACCCCCGGTCCCTTGCTATTTCCGGCAGATTATTTATGTCTTCCTTAGTGAAGACAGAACCAAAGTAATTATTCAATTGGTCTGCCATGGCCTTGTTCCCCATGATCAATTCGCCTGTTTCTGACTGCAAGGGACCTACATTTGTTTTAACTAATCTTTTCCTCTTGACATATCTATAAAAACATTTGCAGTCAGTTTTTATGTTCCCTGCCAGTTTTCTTTCATAATCTATTTTCCCTTTCCTAATTAAGCCTTTTGTCCTCCTCTGCTGGACTCTGAATTTCTCCCAGTCCTCTGGTAGGCTGCTTGTTCTGGCTAATTTGTAGGCTTCCTCTTTTGTTTTGATACTATCCCTGATTTCCCTTGTTATCCACAGATGCACTACCTTCCCTGATTTATTCTTTTGCCAAACTGGGATGAACACTTGTTGTAGTTCATCCATGCAGTTTTTAAATGCCTTCCATTGCATATCCACTGTCAACCCTTTAAGAATCATTGGCCAGTCTATCTTGGCCAATTCACGTCTCATACCCTCAAAGTTACCTTTCTTTAAGTTCAGGACCTTTGTTTCTGAATTAACAATGTCACTCTCCATCCTAATGAAGAACTCAACCATATTATGGTCACTCTTGCCCAAGGGGCCACGCACAACAAGACTGCTAACTAACCCTTCCTCATTACCCAATACCCAGTCTAGAATAGCCTGCTCTCTCGTTGGTTCTTCTACATGTTGGTTTAGAAACTTCCAAGGTGCAGAGGCATGTGCGCCCGCCCGTGCAGGATTTTGCTGTTCCAGACGGCAGGTTCCTGCACATCCATGTTGACCTGGTGGGTCCCTTGCCATGTTCGCATGGGGCCACTCACTTACTAACTATCATAGATAGGTTCACCAGGTGGGCGGAGGCAATACCGTTAACTGATACCTCCGCTGAGGCTTGTGCCCGTGCTATTGTCTCCAGTTGGATCGCTCGTTTCGGGGTCCCTTCGGATATTACTACCGATCGTGGGGCCCAGTTCATGTCCTCCCTATGGTGTGGTATGGACCAGCTGTACGGCGCGAAGCTGCACCAGACCACCGCGTATCATCCGGAGTCGAACGGTTTAGTCGAGCGGTTTCATAGACACCTTAAGTCGGCGTTGAAGGCCCGGCTCACTGGCCCCGATTGGGTTGACCAGTTGCCCTGGGTCCTCCTAGGCATCAGAACTACGCTTAAGGAAGACCTCGACGCCTCCTCGGCCGAGCTGGTTTATGGTTCGGTTTTGCGGGTACCTGGGGATTTTCTGCCCGCCATCAGGAGGTCCCGGATTCGGCGGTGCTAGCTGACCTTCGCGAGCGGGCACGCGCGTTGGTCCCGGTTCCCACTACCCGACACGGGTCGTCCCCTACTATGTGCCTACTATGTTATGGGATTGTGCTTATGTTTTCCTTCGTAGGGATGCTCACCGCTCATTGTTACAGAGGGTGTACGAAGGTCCGTACAGGGTGCTAGAGACTGGTACCTCGACGTTCAAGTTGGACATGAATGGCAAGGAGGAGTTCGTCTTCGTCAGCTGCCTGAAGCCAGCCCATGTCGACAAGGATAGCCCGGTGGCTGTGGCCACTCCGCGGTGTAGAGGGCGTCCGCCGGCCGTTTTGACGCCCTCTGCACCTGTTACCCCCGGTTATGTTTCTCCTGTCCCCTCTGTTACGCCCGTCCCTCGTTCGCGTTTGTCGCGTCCCTCCGGTTCTGTTTTGCCGGTCCCGAATGTTACGCTCGCCCCGCGACCTCGGGCTACGCGTTCCGGTCGAACCGTCCGGTTACCTGTGCATTTCCGTACCGCGGATTCTGGGGGTGGGGCCATGTAGCGCCGCCTGCTGGCGCACGCAGGTATCGAACCCGGCGTTCGGAAGCCGCAGTCACGTGACTCGGGAGGGGCTGCTGTTTTCGCGCGGTTTCACTTTCGCGCCACAGTTGTGTTGCTGACCACCGTTGTGGTCAGACGTGTTTGCGGAGACCTCTAAGCTAAGGAGATATTGTCTGAATAAATAAGTTCGCAAAACTTGGTTGTCGTCTTTGCATCCGCCAAAGTGTCTTATTTTAAGACAGTCATTTGTTGTTTGATAAACTTAGAGATTTATTTTGCACTTTTAATCTATTGTCTTATTATAGTTTGAGCAGCATTGTGTGGAAAATGGCTGCAGGTACTGACTACAGACACCACAATCTATTTTAAATTAATTTGTTCTATGCAACATATTTTGATTCTTTGTGAGAGATGTAATGTAAATAGTCTGAAATTTATCCTTCCTTTCCCCCTTTTCTTGCAGGCTTTTTTGCATCCTTTGATATTGAGCATACTTGGCTTTCAGACCTGACACAAAAAAAAAACGCTTCAAAAACGCTTGAGGCACAAAGGACTGCAGATGTTGGAATCATTTTCCAGCTTTTGCTCCATCCTTTCCCTTCACCTCTCTACCAGTTGTCCTCCCTCTACTCCATCAGTCTCAAGAAGGGTCCAAACCTGAAACAATATTTGTCCATTTACCTCCCCAGATGCTGAGTTCCTCCAGCAATTTGTTTTGTACTTAAAAGAACTAGCCATCCTGCAGAGAGCACACAACAATATATTGGTTCAATGGATACATTGAATGAGCTGTCAGACCAAGTGGTAGGGTCAGGCACAATTACAACATTTAAGAGGCATTGGAACAAATTCATGGACAGGAAACGTTTAGAGGGTGTGGCTTCAGGGTTGATGCCGGGTTTGGCAATGACCACACAGACACATGCAGTAGGGTGATCTTATGAGATATATTTTCCTTACAATGGTAAGGAAGTCCAGGACCATATGGGGGCGCATTCCCTTGCCGTCATGGCGCATGTGCAGTGGCACTGGCGATCTTGGACTTGACCCAGCTGCTCAGTTCACCCTTGCCTCGAGAGGAGATGCTGGCCACCTCGGATTTATTTTTGCAGCTCAGCTTTAGGGTTAAAGTGGCGGTGCTGGCAGTTACCCTGGCAGCTCTGTCTTTGCCTGTGTGTGTGGGCACAGATCCTCACTGTCCATGGGCAGGAGGAAGCACTGGAGTCTCAGACTTGCCCAAGCCTCTCAATCTTAGCTTCGGGAGAGGTGCTGGCTGTCTCAGGCTTCTTCCTGACAGCCCAGTCTTGGCCACATGGTGGTGCTGGTGGTCTCAGGTTTATCCCAGTGGCTCAGTCTTCCTCAGACCTGCGACAGGGGAACACAACTAGCATGAAGACTCCTCATTTTCTCTCTTCCTCCCACCCAGAATGCCTGGGATTTTTTGGGAATAATGCTGATGAGGTTCAGGTGGCCAAACCAATATCAGCTAATTGGACTGATGTTGGGGATTGACCTCTAGATAAGTTCTAAATACTTAGCCTGGCTGTAAACCTCACAAAACCACTTCCATTGTAGTTCCAGACAAGCCAGCTAGCCTACGGCACCTGATGCTACGTATTGAACTTTTTCAGAAGTGATATCAGATAGTAGGAACCAAGGAATCATTCTTCAATGGTTCTTTATTCTTGCAGGTCTCTTTGTATTGGCAAGCTTGCAGCAAGTGTAAACGTTGCTCAATTTTGAAAGTTTAGACTTCAAAGAGCTGCATGTAAATATTAATATGGAAATATTTTTAGCAGTAAATGTTTTTTTTTTGCATGCAAACTATCAATTTAGATCTATTAATTATTTTCATCATGTAATTTATTGGTGACTACTCCAGCAGTAAATAAACCAAGTAGGAAAACAAATCAATATATTTGTGCCATTTTACAGTAGGTGGGAAATGGAAGTCATCTTTTCAGTGACTGCACTGGGGAAAGCAACTATTGAAAATAGGACAACAGGATTAGCTTGTTTTCAAATGAAGGGAATCTAGTTTAAATTAGGCTGTAAATCACTGGGAAGAGCTTTTTTTTAATGTTCTTGAGATGCTTGTGATACTGGGAAAGCTACTTTCACTGCCCACGCCTAGTTCTGAAAAAGATGTTTCTCCTTGAGCTTCTGCATTTATTATTCCAGGCACTTGTAAAAGTGGTGTAATAATGAGGACAAAGCACTGAGACTGGTGCATTGTTTAAACACTAAAGTACTTTTGTACATTCAGAGTTTTTAAGGAGTACCAAATTGGGATTATTAAAATCCTCAAGGTTGAAGGAAGAACTTCCTTTGCTCAAAAGGAATCTGGGGGTGACGAGAAAAAAATCATTTTAACACGGAAAAGTTATAAAATGACAGGAGAAATTATGTTGTGTCATCAGGAGATGGCAGGAAATTAAACTGATATTTGGTATATTTTTTTCCAGAAAAGATCACAGGAAGCCTTTCTAGTGAGAGTGGAGGATTCCAGGTCTAGAGTGAACCTGGAGCAGAGCTGAAAAAGTTATTGTTAAAAAAATATTGAGGAACGAAAGGGACAGAAAGGCAATAAATTCCAGGACCTGCCTACATGGCTCCAGGATATTCACTTCATGGAGGTGGCTAGTGAGAATGAGGATGTCTAAAGAAGGGTCCTGACCCAAAATGTCACCTATCCATGTTCACCAGAGATGCTGCCTGACCCGCTGAGTTACATCGGCACTTTGTGTCTTTTTTTCAAAACCAGCACCTGCAATTCCTTGTGTCTCTAGAGGATATATCTGGTGTCAATTCCAATGTTATAAAGAGTCCAGAATACTTCCCACAGATTGGAAAGTGGCAAACACAATCCGTTATTGGAGGAAGATAGAAAACAGGGAATCAGTTAGCCTGAAATTAGCAGGAGGGTTGGTGCTGCAATCTATTTTTAAGGAAAGGGTAACAGACCACTCAGAAATTAATTCTGATGGATTTCTCATTTCTAAATGATTGCTGGCTTAAAAGGGGCTTGACATGTAAATCTGCTCAATGCAAACCCTTTGTCATTCTAATCGACATGTGCATTACTCTCAGTTGCTGTGGGTCTCATTGGAAAACAATCCAAGAAAACATGGCTCATAAGAAGACTGGAATTGGAAAATTACAGATGCTAGAATTTTAGGCAAAAAATAAAGTATTATGGGAACTCAGCAGATCAGGCAGCATCTCTGGACAGAATGGACAAGCAATGTTTCGGGTTGGGATCCTTCTTCATAACAAAGTTACTTTAATTCAACCTGCAGTTGCTCAACCTTATTTGGGCTCAATGCTTCACTTAGGCCATCTTCCTGAAAGTTATTACATTCACCACAGATGGAGATAGTTGAGAGCTGCATATTCCTAGATGTAAATATCACCAACAATTGGTCCTGGTCCAACCACTTTGAAGCCACGGCCAAAGAAAGCACACTTATGCCTCTCCTTCCTCAGAAGGTTAAGGACATTTGGCAGTTCTCCAATGATTCCTAACAAATTCTGCAGATGCACCATAGAAAGCATGCTATCAGAATGCACATGATAGCAATTTGGTTTGGTAACTGCTCTGCCCAAGACCACTCAAAATTGCAGAGAGTTGTGGACGTAGCCTGGTCCATCACACAAACCAGCCCCCCTCTCCATTGACTCTATCAACACTTCATGCAGATAAAAAATATATCAGATGGGTACACTGATTTGCATCCAGCACTTATTTATTGTGCACAACATTTATCTTGAAGAACAAAGATGCTATTAACCTATTGAAATGTTTGTACACTTCCTATTTTAATCTTTAGTAGCATTCCATACTTCAGAATTGTGCTTTCCCTAAATAGGGCAAGTCTTTCTCACCGGACCTGTAATGCATTTGTATAAACTGTGACTGTACTTCTACAGACTGTCCCTAAGAGAATCACAGTTTTAGGAGTAACCAATGCCCACATATTAGCAGCCACTAGATTTTCAATGACATTGAAGGACATGGAGAAAATCAAACTGTAATGATTTTGCTCCTGAATCCTGAAGGATATATCCAGTGAGGGGAAGGGGTGATCGGAAATATGTTACAGATGTAGGGTAGAAACAGCAGGAAGAAAGGACTGGACAGATTTAAATGATGACTGAAGGAGTTCTTTGAAATGAAGGGAGAACTGAGCTGGAGAGAGAATCGAACTCCAGGGAACCCCTGAATTAATTTAAATAATAAAACGGTTCTATGTATAGCACTCTGCACTCACGCAAGCTTTCTCCAAGGCATAAATAATTTAAAAGCCTGAAAAAACAATGACATATGAGCTCAAGCATGAAAATCTACCAAATAAGTGCACATTGTATAAAACAGAACAAACCCCAAGATGATTTGTGCTGCATGGCACAGATAACGTGAGGGCTGCACACACCTACATTAAAGTGTAGTCTGTATGATGCCCTACATGTGGTTTGTCCTGGGGTTGACACCAGCATCTCCCCTGGCGTAAGCACATAAAGCAATTACTCCAAAAGACAGCAGTCACTTCTGTCCTAGTGTCTTTGAAAAAAAAAGCAAAACTTTTTATTACTAGACAATACAAAATTCTGCCACCTTTATCTTGAGAGTTTATTCCACCAAGCTGATGCTCTATCTTATCAGGCTTTTTTCTTTGCCATCTTTGCCATTTTGGCTCTGTATATTGCAATAATAATTATTTCTATTAAACTGTGTTGCCGGAGATGTGATTGTTTTCCGGGTCGTATCTCCGGTCGCTCTGTGGCCTAACATCATGGAGCTGGAGGCCTTGCTCAGGACTGACTTTGAGCCCCACGGGGCTTACCACGGGGCTTACCACGGGGCCAATCCCTTGCCTGGGATTGATGCTCCAACCGCGGCCTGCGGACTTTAACATCAGGAGCTCGCAGTCTCGGGTAAGAGACCGATGTCAGGAGCTTCAAAGTCGTAGAGGGTTTCGACCAGCCCCGATCCGGGGTCGATCGCCGGTGCGGTGGTGCTGACATCCCCACGATGCAGAAGCTTGATCGCCCCGACGTGGAGGACCCGCCACCGGCTACGGGAATCAAGATTGTCCCGTCAACGGAAGGCTCGAGTGCCCCGACCACAGGAGAACAATGAAGGGAAGAGATTGAACTTTTTTTTTTGCCTTCCATCACAGTGAGGAATGTGAAGGAGTCACTGTGGTGGATGTTTATGTTAAAACTAGACCAAGTGGGACCCGTTGGGTCCTGTCCCGTGTTCTGTTGCTTTTTATTAGTTTGACTGCATGGCAAATCAAATTCCTTGTACGTTGCAAAACATACTTGGCCAATAAAGTATGATTGTGATTGATTGTGATTGTGATTGTGATTGTGATTGTGAATTCATTATTTTCAGGATCTCAGTGCTCCATGGGCTTTTATACTGCATACTTGGCATCAATTAAGTACCACTTATTATTTACCTTCTCTCTCTTTAACCTGTGAAATGCTCTAGTTTAGGCTTGGCCACCTCACCCGTATTACTTAAATTAATGGAAAGGATGAATTTAATAGCTTGAATCTCCAAATATTGACAAAGAATCACCAAGGTTAAGGTGACCTCGTCTTTTATCTATGGCAGGGTATGCCCAGGATTAATACATGTTAGCATTCGAGAAAAATGGTCAATGTCAAAATTAAACTTAAAGTGAGGTAAGTAATCATAGAGTCTCATGCAGCATGGAAAGGACGGCCCAACCCGTCCACACTGACCAAGATGCCCCATCCATGCCAGTCCCACCTGGCCACATCGGCCCACATCCCTCCAAACCCCTCCGAATCATGCTCCCTGTCCAAATGTATTTTAAATGTGCTTGCAGTACCTGCCTCAACTACCTCCTTGTTATGTTTAATCATGGTTGAATCATGGATTGGTTATCCACTTATTAAATCATTTACTCCATGTCAATATGCCAATCAATGTATATGACTCTATGACACTAAAATTTCAGAACTAACTGAATATAATATATACAAATAAAACATGACAATTTCAAAAATCCTAACTGATTAGTTATCAGCTAGCATTTCCTCAGTCTGAGGAAGCGCTCCAACCTAAAATGTCATTTGTTAATTTATCTCCATAGATATAACCTGACCTGCTGAGTTCCTCCAACAATGTGTGCTTTTTTTCTTTTTATTCCCCCCCCCCCCCCCACAACTTGGCATTTATTTGTCAGTGTCCCCTCATCAATTATATTCCATGGGATATTTATAATGTAAAAATTAAAATATGAAAATAAAAATTAATATAATGTCCAAGAGTATGTTTGAGGGGGAATAATTTAAATTATTTTCCTTTAAAACAAAATTGCGATTAAAATATATATCTTTTTTTGCCATGTACCTTTATGGAAGAGATAGAAACCCATGTTCAGTCTCAGGATGTTCTTTTTCAACTATAGCTGGGCCATCAATAGGATGGCAGAGTGGTAGAGTTGCTGCATTACAGCACTAGGGACTTGGGATCGATCTGGACTATGGGTGTTGTCTATATGGAGTTTGTACGTTCTCCCTGTGACGGTGTGGGTTTTCTCCGGGTGCTTGCAACACTCCAAAGATGCAGATTTATTGGTTAATTGGCCTCTTTAAAAAAAGTTTAAATGACCCTTGTGTGTAGGATGGAACTAGTGTATGGGTCATCATTGACTTGGTGGGCCAAAGGGCCTATTTCTATGATGTATCTCTAAAACTAAACACTAAAGTAAAACACCAACAATAAGAGTGTGTGTGCATTCCTGTAGCCAGAGCTCAGCAGATCCTCTGGAGTTCCCGCTCCTCTCCTCTCTCTGGCTCTGCTGTTCTTCCCTCAACTGTTTTTGTGTTCCACCCAAGCTTTGCCTTTCCTATTTAAGCTCATTTCCCGCAAGCACTCTCTTTTCATTTGTACTCTGCGACCTGCTGTCTCTCGCATGACTTTGATGAATATTGCTAATTCCAGACTTCAAACTCCTTCTTTCACTGCTTTACTGAGTGATCTCTCGTGTTTAAGGCTGATGAATCTTAAAGCAGCCTCAATGCCTCAACAGACATCTTGCCCATGTGCAATTCTGTCAAACATCAACTTTCGTCAAAGAAAATGTAGCAGTCGAAAACAAATGTAGATGGCAAAGACATCACAGCATGAAATTTTAAAATCCAGTTTGCAGGTCATTTCCATTATTTTTTTTATTAATTTGATTTTTTTTGGAGCAGTTTCAATCAGAAACATGATGGTTTAATTTCATCCTAAGCATATCATAGTGTTTCTTGCCTTCACTAACCTGATACATAGTCTTGCAAGAAATCTTATGATTTTTTTTTAAAACAACATGGGGACAGTGGAGGTTCAGAATAGAAATGCATTCATCAGTCACACAAGAGACAACACGCTATGGAAAAATCAAATCAAATGTAAAGACAAAAGAGAAAAAAACTGAATTTAAGACAGTTTCTACTGTAGCTTTCAGGAACCATCCTATTAGTTTCAGAAGAGCCAGCAACCAGAGCAATAGTGACAGAAATGAGACTTTGATTGGACTGAGGCAGCATATAGCTGAAGCAAGAGGACTAAGAGCTGATATAAGTCAGTCCTTGGGCCCTATGTGAATAATTGAGTCCTGGTTCTGGTTTCACTTCCACAACAAGCTGGAAGAGCAGACAGCAATCTCAGGTTGCCTGTCTAGCCAACAGCAGCCCCTTGGTAAGTCCTGGGAAATGTGTTGTAATGGCTTTGGGAGACAATGCATTGCCTTGACGTGTCTGGTGTCAGGGGAGTATATCTGCTCTTCCTGACACAATAAGCAGATGTTTCTTAAAAATGTAAAGTACAGCCAATTCTCAGGCGATGGACAACATAAATGAAAGCACCGATCTTGCAAGTTCAAGGTCAACTTTCAATTACGATGCACCTGTAACTAAGCAAAATATCCCAAAGTGCTTCATGTGTGGCTGCCATCATTTCAAATTTAATATCAAGCTACATGCAAAGTTATTAGCAGATGAATACAAACTTGAATAAAGTGATGGATTGTATGAATAAAATAGAGAGAGATTTTAATAGAAATAACCAAAGCTTAGGAGCTTGCCAAAGGTAGAGTAATTAAATTTAGGAATGAACAAGAGGTCAGAATTAGAGGAATGCGGATGTATGGCAGGTTAAAAGAGCTGTAGGATATTACTGAGAAAGTGAGGGGAAAAGCAATGGAGGATTTAAAAACAAATGATAGGAATTTTCACACGAGGATTTGCTCAACTGGTAGTCAAAGCATATAATGAATGGATAGTGGATGAAGAAACGTATGAATTGGGACTGAGTTTTTGATGATATCATATTAACATGAGTCAGAATGAAGGAGGTAAGCCTGGAGTACTCAGGAGATAGCCACTAGAGAAAATCTACTCTACACTTGATGAGGCAGTTCAAAATGCAAGTCAGTATTGTATTGGATGTGTATAAAATGATATATTAATGACATTTTGATAATAGAATAACCATATCATATATTTATATTCCTTTTCAAAACATTGTACAGTTTAGTTTATAAAAACCTTTTTTTTGAATTACATATTCCCAGCAATCATTTTAACAGCTTGATTCCCAAATAATGCTGGAAAGGTTCGGAGTTCATGGAAAATATTGATCACTTAATTTATTTTACATAAAACTAAATGTATGTGATTTCTACATGACTCTAGTTTACAAGATATTGGTTTCATTTGATCTAATTTGACACCTTACACAACTTGCTACCGTTGACAATTAGTGTCATGCATTGCCAAATTTACCATGAGACATTATTTGTCTGAGGCCTCATTACAGCCATTGCCAGGTATGTAAGTCATTGCAGAGGATTATACTGTGTTGGAGAAAAATCCAAACCAGGTAAAATAGTCTCCAGTAAATAAGTTCAGGGATTCAAGATAATTTTTTTTTTAAAGATTGGTGAGATGATTGGTGGAGTTGCAGAGCATAGATGTGTTTATAACGTTAGACAAAAAACAACAGTGAAAGGAACAGAAAGTTATACTGAAAAAGTCCAAAGTCAGGTAGAATGAACACTAGCATAGACCATTTAAGTCAACAACTTGTTTCTATACTGTATATTTCATGTAATGAATGACAAACATACTGAATCAGGCACTGACAACAATTGCTTTTGACATTACTTACACATTGCTTTTCATAATGTACATTCTTTCCAAGGAAGTAGAGGTAGGTTAGAGAGTCAGCTCTCTCCTAACAGGAATTTAATTTTTTTCCGCCAGAAAGATTGACTGTGATTCTACAGTACTGATATCATAGAGTCATAAATGATACAACACAGAAGGAAGTTACTTGACACTTTTTTTCAGTACTGACTCTTTGAAAGATCTGTTTAATTAGTCTCCATTGTCTGCTCTTTCTTTATGGTCCTGTAATTACTTTTCTATTCAAGTAGTTATCCAATTCCCTTTTGAACCTACTGTTGGCTCAGCTTTTCCCATCCTTTCAGACAGTGCTTTCTATATCACAACACCTCTGCATATAAAATATACTCTTGTTGTCTCTGGTATATTTGCCTAATGTTTTAAATCTGTGCTACTGGCATTCCGGTCATTGGAAACCATTTACTCTATTGAAATCCTTCATGATTTTAAGCAACCCATCTAGTCTTCTCTTATTCAGGGGTGTTCTAATGTGGACAAGCCATATCTTCCCCAGTCACCTTGTCCTAATACCATTTTAGTAAAGACAATTCTGCATCCCTATCTAAGGCCCTGACGTACTTCCTAAAATGGGTTGCCTAGAAGTAAACTCGTTATCCTGGCTATGGTCCCTGGAATATCCATAGGTATGTCCTTCCAGTGTGATAAACAACTATTTCCTACTATTCATTGTGTGGGAAGGAACTGCAGATGCTGGTTTAAATCGAAGATAGACACAAAATGCTGGAGTAACTCAGCAGGACAAGCAGCATCTCTCGATGTTTCGGGTCGAGATCCTTCTTCAGATTCCTGGGTTAAAACGTGGTTGTAGAGTCGGAGAGCAGGAGGAATCACAGAGGGAGGTGGGTTACGTATATTTTATACTCTTGATCTTTCTCATTCATTAATTTGACCCATAAACAGATATTCTTAGGAAAGGAAGTCTCTGGAAAGCTTTTCATTACACAAATATTTGTAAATCAAAACTTTGGTTTCAGGAAATCAACAATTCTGGTAAGAAAATATGGAGATTTATAATACACCAAATAAATAATGTGAAATAATGAGATAAAATGTTATTCTCGATTACATCTTAAATTAATAATAATATCACCATGCACCCTTTGAGTGCATGTACCAAGAGGGAAATATATGGTCCTGAGGGGCCTTGAAAGGGTAAGAACATCATCAAGTGGGAAATGCCTAAAAATAAAAGACTTGCTCTTAAGAGACAGAGATGTCGCATAACTTTTCTAGCAAGAGATTAGGGAGGTTTTGGAACTCTCTCCCTGAAAGGCCAATGGAAGCTAAAACTTCTTTAAAGCTGTTTCATGGTTAATAGGCAAGTGATGGGATGGGGCAGGGAAGGGGTAAGGGGCAAGGATGCGAAAGGTTACTGCAGGTAGGTGGCAATGTGGAACTAAGGTTGTAATCAGATCAGTCGTGACTTTATTCAGTGACTGAGCAGGCTTGAACGGCTTCTAATTTGTATCTTCACACTTAAGTGGTAGTGCTGGTTTTTAGCATTGGTGGAAGTGTGAGAGGCATTCTCAGTGGAGTTCCCAAATGAGATGGGTGGTGGTGAATCTAAGCTTGTTGGCTTTTACAATAACTATTTCATGAACAATTAACGTGACTACTAACCTTACACTACTAAGGGCAACAATTAGGGTGGTGAATCATGGAATTCTTTACCACAGAAGGCTGTGGAGGCAAAGTCAATGGACATATTTAAGGCAGAGATAGATAGATTCTTGATTGGTACGGTGTCAGATGTTATGGGGAGAAGGCAGGAGAATGGGGATAGGAGGGAGAGATAGATCAACCATGATTGAATGGCTGAGTAGACTTGATGGGCCGAATGGCTTAATTCTATTCCTATCACTTATGATCTTATGAGTATCCATGCATTACATGTTTTGGCTTGAGCTATTGTGCTTTGTTTACCTGATAATTTATTGAATATTTTATTTGTGGTATTGTTGCATTTAATGAGCTTGTAAAACTGCAGCAAATAAAAAAATCATTGCTCCAGTCGCAGTACATGTGACAATTAAATACTCTTGACACTTGCCTTTTGAGGTTGTGATATTTGCACGTTTAGTCACTGTATTAAGCTTTAGTGTCCATGGTGGAGTTGCATGGACAACCAGACTGCAAACAAAAAAAAATTCATGAAACACGAGAGAAGTTTCAGAGTAAGATTTTATTTATGTAAAATTAATGACACCCCAAATTGCTGAGTAATTGGTGGTGATTGACGATTCATAGGACGGCTTTTCCTCACCACATGTTGACAACTTATTTGCACATTAATCGCATGCTATTATTTTTACAGCAAATTGAGTTTATAATTTCTTTGGTAACAACCTAGAGGCGATAACACATACTTGTCAAATATGCAGACCTCTTTACGGGTTCAGGCATAGAAGATGACAGCCTGTTATTTTTTAAATGACTTCTCTAACAAATGTTGGCCCTGTGTTCAGAAGTTGAAAAAGGAGTTTAATTTGTGTATTTTCCTTCATGTAAAACAAATTCACTGAAATGTTTTGGAGACAGTGGTAGAATTTAGTTGGAGTCTATAGGGAGGCTAAAGGTACGAAATTTGCTTAAAGAGAAGTAGCATAGCATTCACAACTTTTTTTATTAATTTTCCATTTAAAGGGAAAATTAATAAAAAAGTTGTGAATGCTATGCTATGTCTTTGGCATAACACAAAAGTAGTTAATAGATATAATAATAATCAGTGATTGTACAAGAGGAAGGAGAAAGGCTTCAGTAATCTGCTCTGTTGCGCAACCAACTGGCAAGAGACTGCAATTACCACGTGACTGTTGACATACCAAAACTGAACAAAGAACTTGGACAAAATATTTGAATGGCAAATAGTAAACATGAATGATAAAATGATCCAAATACATCTTTCAAAACTACAAATGAGTTAAATGGTTACATTTTATTTATTATTTAAATAACCTCAGTAGCTTAACACAAGGAGGGGTTATATTCAGTTTACGTCAAGCAATTTATATGATAAAAACTAATTTCTTGTCTTTGTAAATGTCTGTCAAGATTTTTGTTCCGTTTCTGCATAGGCAATTGAAGAAATAACATAGGAAGCTGTTAAAGACTGAGTTTGTGGGAGCTTGCAACTAACTGTGATAATGGTTTAAAAGACAACAACTAAAAAAACTAGGGCGCAGAGAGGAGGAAAGATCCCTCAAAATAATTATTTAAATTTATCCTAAATTACAACCTACAAGGCAGTATTTACCTCTTTAATTAGCTATGTTTGAACACTGGAAGCATTGCAAGCACATTTATTTTGTGTGTTTAATTTATTGTTTCAAAAGAAAGAAATAATAAATTGATGCTCACGTTGAGGTAATAAAACCTGCAACGATTACAGCTGAGCTTACTAAAGATATGGAGTCATTAGATTTGCATCCCCAGTGCTTACTGAAATGTAAACAAGCGATGTTTGACTGATTTTGTTCTTCTGTCAAAGTCATATGCAACAGATCCCAAAAAGTCAACAAGTAGAATTTGGTTCTGACATTTGCAATAATGTCAGACTTGATGCTGGTGGAAGATGAACCCCCAGTGTATTGAGAAGTCATATGGATTATTGCTATTCAGTTATGCTTGAGAGAAAATGATGCATTTTCTCCAATGATGTATGTGTCACTTTCTATTAAATCTGAGAGGCACAATGTTCTGCAAACTAGGGCAAACAGTGCTGCGTATTTGATTAGATATCTGCCGTGAATAAATTTATTTCACAGCAAGTGTAAAAATGAGCCAGGGCAAAACCCCTTAGAGTAGAAAATGTCATAGTCATTCCTAATACATTACTTCACGGGAGAAATTGCTAATAAAACTCCTATTAGAATGTCATACCTGCTACTACAGAATTCTCTAGAAAGTTTATTTGATATGTCTAAGCCAATTATTAAAGTCTTACCGATAAGAAACAGCTCACTGGGCTTGAACAGTGTCAGAATTGAATGACTAAATCATGTGCCATTCATGGGCTTCTGCTTTTTCTAATTAACTTGGCTCTATGCAGAATATATGCACTTAAGAAACTAATTTTCTCCCACACATGGGTTTTGCGTCCTTGCTTTGCCTTTGAAAAATAAATGGCTTTCTGACAGGTCTTTTAACTGCTTCAAAATGAAAAGAAAAGGTCTAGTTAAACTGTTTTCATTCTGTCTTTGAACAAGGAACGAAACAAAAAATGAAAAACTGAAGGGGTAATTAAATGTTGACACATTTATGTAATACTATCAGTTATTCAGCTAAAATGGTGCATATATAAATATATATATATATGTATGCGGCAGCCCGTTGCAGAATCAATGACCTAAAAAAAAGGTCAATGGACTTTTTGCAGGCAAGTAAAAAAGTACAACATCAGAGTGGATATCTGAACCTGTTCAGGCTGAAGGTGCTGGACTGGATAAACACTGTTTTCCAGGCGAAAGCGAAATTAATTGGGCAGAAATGTTAGCAAACAGGTCAAAAGATTAACAATAGAATTCTTCAGGTATGTGAAGAAGAGAATAAATCAATTAATATAGCCATAGAAAGTGGACAGCTGCTCTGTTATAGTCCCATGGATAGATATAAAATGAAGCTTAAAAGTGAAACGGAGGTTGAAGTTAGGGCTTGTGATATTAAAGTCTGCCATCAGCAGTAAGAAGCTGCAATGGGGAGGTCAATAAGGGATTAGTAGAGCTTAAAGGTAATGAAAGTACTATTGATGAAGGAAAGTAGTCAACTAGTTTTTATGCATTTAAATGCAAGTGGGTATTTGAAAGGAGTTGCTCAGATTTGAAGAGAGGCTAATTAATGAGACCAAAAGCATTGTTTGAGAAACAAAATAAATATTTTGCATTGGCTTCACAAATAAGGATGGAATTGCATAGTGATATTAGGAAGAAACTCAATTTAGCAGGATAAACATGTGGTGTCTCACAAGGATCTATGTTGGCGTCAGAAATGTGCATCATATATTCAAATAACTTGAGCGATAGGATGGTTCTCGTAAACTCAACTTTACAATTTACACAGAGTGGTGAATCTGTGGAATTCTCTGCCACAGGAGGTAGTTGAGGCCAGTTCATTGGCTATATTTAAGAGGGAGTTAGATGTGGCCCTTGTGGCTAAAGGGATCAGGGGGTATGGAGAGAAGGCAGGTACAGGATACTGAGTTGGATGATCAGCCATGATCATATTGAATGGCGGTGCAGGCTCGAAGGGCCGAATGGCCTACTCCTGCACCTATTTTCTATGTTTCTATGTTTCTATGTTTACTGATGACACAAAGTAAATGCCTTTGTAGGCAAAATCAATGGTCGTAAGTTACATCTAGGGAGATCAAATGAATGAGCAGAATTGTGGTAAATATTGTTCTTGAAGGATAATGTGAGATTATTCACATTTATATCTAAACTCGATCTGGAACAGAGTACATCTCAAATGTTGAAAAACTTGGATAAATTATTCAAAGGGGGTCACAATACAAGGAGAAAGATAAATGGAATGCTAGTCTTTATATTATAAGGGGAATGAGGGGAAAAGAGAAGGCAGATGCAAAGAGTCTTCTACCCAGTGTAGGGGAATAATTTCTAGTGTAGTAGTAAGAGGAAAATGGATTGTCGACACTTGAGTCAAGACCCTCGATCCAGTCCAGATAAGGACCAGATATTTCTAAATGCAGGCAGAAAAACACTGAAGCAAAACTGGGATTGTGAAATAAATTTTCACATCTAATGTTGTAAGGGATTAGAGGAGTGATATATTTTGCTTTTTGAATGATCAAACTCCACTTAGAAAAGTGAGCAGACTTCCAGAGGGAAGGTTAAAGAGCTTGATTGCAATAACATTGATTTTGCTTAAACTCAGTGTGACAAAGGAGCAACTGGCGAGCAGCTTGTGATCAAATCCAGAGGGATCACAGATGACGTATGGACCATAACATGGATGTCACTGATGCATGTTCATTAAATTAGCACTTTCTAGTTGTCTTGGTGGTGGTACAGTTATATGACTGTTTACCGGAAAGGAAATAATACCTCAGATTATAATACCTCTGTGCACTTGGAATCATCTTCGAAGTTCCCCTACACACTGCAGTGGTAGTCAGGAATTAATTCAAAGAAAAATGGCTAGAAAAACATCTATAAAAATTGCACTGTCGAAAGGTAAACAATGTAGAATAAACCTGAACCAAATATTAATATCCAATAGAAAACAAGTTAATTGTGGCATACCTGTATTCTCACTTCAACCATTTAAGATGGATGTGTCACAGGAGAGGTTTTACACCAACTTTGTACCAAAAGCATTGTTCCAATAAGCTGAGTGATTCTCTTTTCAACTATCCACCATGCATATGCTATGATGCCCTATAATGACTTCAGACAAACAGAAAAAGGTTAAAATACATGTTCATTCATTATGGTACTCGCCTGAAGAATTTATTAACACACAACACAACTTTGCCACATTATTTGTCAGTTGAACATTGTGTTGTGTGATGTTGATGAACTGATTCATTGTTGAACCTTAAAAATGAATAGAATTTTGATTTGAGCAGAATTTTGAAGAATTGTTTTGACAATCATAAGCGTGATTGAAGATATATTAAGAAAATAATTGCAAAAGAATTGCCCTTTACACAAATCATTTTGTGATATCTTTTTTCTGGCAAAAGGTTACAGCTGAAAGTGATTACATGAACTGTCATTTTTAATTTTATGTGATATGCAAGAGCTATTTCATTTTTCACCCATCAGACAAAATACTGCATAACGGTGATAAATCCTTTAATACCCTGTGGTCAAGATCCAGTGGCTAAATGTCTCAAGTTTTAATTTGTTGTGGCATATTTGAGATGAACTTTGCCTAATCCTGGGCAGTTCTATGGGAAAAGAGCAAACATAAAACCATAAAATATTAAATTCTAGTTTTTCTTTGAGTCCAATGATGAGTTCTCTGAGGCAATCTTTTTGATTAGGCTTCTTGCAGAGAAAACTATACCTCGAGAATTAAGGCAGGATCATTACACACTAAATGTCATGGAAGCAGCCAAGGCAACCACCCATTGCAGGCAACAGCTGTCCTTTAGACAAGAGATTATTACTTGTAAGTGGATGAATTCCACAGTTCCTCTAAGTTGTGCTGACAAAACCGCAGGATATGTACGTCCCTGTTAGAGTGAAGGGCAAAGCAGGCAAATGTAAGGACAGCCATTGGCTGACGAGGGAAATTGAGGCATTGGTCAAAAACAAGAAGGGTGCATGGGACAGGTATAGGCAGCTGAAATCAAGTGCATCTCTGGAGGAGTTTCGGGAACTAAGGAGTAAACTGAAAAAGGAAATCAGAGGGGCAAAAAGGGGCCAGGAGATAGCTCTGGTGGGAGCATTCCCAAAAGATTTTATAAATACATAAGGGGGAAAAGGGTAATTAGAGAGAGAGTGGGAACTCTCAGGAATCAAAGACAGTAGGATGGAGGAACTTGGGGCAGTCAATGGAAGTGTCTTGAGAGCAGTCAGTGTTACCGTCAAAGAAGTACTGAAGGTACTATCGTGTATGAAGGTAGACAAATCTCCACGGTCTGATCAGATATATCCAAGGATATTGTGGGAAACTAGAGAGGAAATTGCAGGAGACCTGGTTGAAATTTAGGAGTCGTCCTTAAATACAGGAGAGGTGCCGGAAGACTAGAGTGCGGCAAATGTTGTGAGCAAATAGAGATTCATGAAGGGCTGCAGGAAAAATGCTGGGAACTATAGGCCGGTGAGCTTAACATCTGTAGTGGAAAGTTACTAGAGAGTATTCTGAGGGATAGGTTGTACAGGCATTTGGATGGGCAAGGGCTGATTAGGGATAGTCTGCATGGTTTTGTACATTTTGTCCAAGGAATAGAGACCCAGCCTACTCATCCTCTCCCTATACCTCAGACTTTCTAGTACCCGGCAACATCCTTGTAAATCTTCTCTGAACCCTTTCAAGCTTAACAATATCTTTCCAAAACATGGTCCCATGTGCCAGGGTTCAAGATATCACGAACTGACTTCAGACCATCCTCGAGAAGGAAGGTGAACAGCCGGCAGTAGTGGGCACAAACGACGTAGGGAAGAAGAGGAAGGAGGTTCTGCACCGCGTGTTTAGAGCGTTAGGAAGAAGACTGAAAAGCAGGACTTCTAAGGTGGTTATCTCTGGATTGCTTCCTGTACCTCGTGCAAGTGCGGGCAGGAAAAGGGAGATAGGGGATCTGAATGAGTGGCTGGGGGTCTGGTGCAGGGAGCAAGGATTTAGCTTTATAGACCACTGGCATCTGGGGTAGGGGTGACCTGTACAAAAGGGACGAGTTACACCTTAACTGGAGGGGGACCAATGTTCTTGCAGGCAGGTTTGCTAGTGCTACACGTGTGGGTTTAAACTAAATAGTGGGGGGGGAGGGATTGACAAATTGGGAGTATGAAGATGGAGTTAAAGGGGAAGTGAGTACAGGAAAAGTTACAAAAGACTCCCGAATTAATGGGAAGGAAATTTTGAGAAGGGATAACAGACTAAGGTCAGGGCCAATAGCGACCGGTGTGAGAGGGGAGGTGAATACCAAAGTCAAAGTGTTGTATATGAATTCGCGAAGTATAAGAAATAAAGTGGAAGAGCTTGGCTCAGTTAGAAATTGGCAAGTATGATATTGTGGGATTACAGAGACATGGCTGCAAGAGGGTCAGGGCTGGGAACTGAATATTCAAGTGTATACGTCCTATCGAAAAGACAGACGTGGGCAGAGGGGGTGGGGTAGCTCTGTTGATGAGAAATGAAATTCAGTCCCTTGCGAGGGGTGACATAGAATCAGGAGATGTAGAGTCAGTATGGATAGAATTGAGGAATTGTAAGGGTAAAAATACCCTAATGGGAGTTATCTACAGGCCCCCAAACAGTAGCCTGGATATAGGGTGCAAGTTGAACCAAGAGTTAAAATTGACATGTCGTAAAGTTAATGCTACGGTTGTTATGGGAGATTTCAACATGCAGGTAGACTGGGAAAATCAGGTTGGTGTTGGACCCCAAGAAAGCGAGTTTGTGGAATGCCTCTGTGATGGATTCTTAGAGCAGCTTGCACTGGAGCCTACCAGGGAGAAGGCAATTCTGGATTTAGTGTTGTGTAATGAACTGGATTTGATAAAGGAACACGAGGTAAAGGAGCCATTAGGTAGTGACCATAATATGATAAATTTTAATCTACAATTTGAGAGAGAGATGGGTAAATCGAAGGTGTCAGTATTACAGTCGAATAAAGGGGACGATGGAGCCATGAGGGAGGAGCTGGCCAAAGTTGACTGGAAAGATACCCTAGCAGGGATGACAGTGGAACAACAATGGCAGGTATTTCTGGGAACAATACATAAGGTGCAGGATCAGTTTATTCCAAAGTGGAAGAAAGATTCCAAGGGGATTAAGGGGCGACCGTAGCTGACAAGGGAAGTCAGGGACAGTTGGAAAATAAAGGAGAAGAAGTACAAAATAGCAAAGATGAGCGGGAAGCCAGAGGATTTGGCAACTTTTAAAGAGCAACAGACGATAACTAAAAAGGGAATACGGGAAGAAAAGATGAGGTACGAAGGTAAGCTAGCCAAGAATATAAAGGAGGATAGTAAAAACTTCTTTACGTATGTGAAGAGGAAAAAATTAGTTAAGACCAAAGTTGGACCATTGAAGACAGAAAAAGGTGAATTTATTATGGGGAACAAGGAAATGGCAGATGAGTTGAACAGGTACTTTGGATCCATCTTCACTAAGGAGGACACAAACTATCTCCCTGATGTACTAGTGGCCAGAGGATCTGGGGTGATGGAGGAAATGAAGGAAATGCACATTAGGCAGGAAATGGTGTTGGGTAGACTGATGGGACTGAAGACTGATAAATCCCCAGGGTCTGATGTTCTGCATCCCAGGGTACTTAAGGAGGTGGCTCTTGAAATCATGGACGCATTGGTGATCATTTTCCAATGGTCTATAGATTCAGGATCAGTTCCTGTTGATTGGAGGATAACTAATGTAATCCCACTTTTTAAGCAAGGCAGGAGAGAGAAAACAGGGAATTATAGACCAGTTAGCCTGACATCGGTGGTGGGGAAGTTGCTGGAGTCAATTATAAAAGATGAAATAGTGGCACATTTGGATAGCAGTAGCAGGATCGGTCCGTGTCAGCATGGATTTACGAAGGGGAAATCATGCTTGATTAATCTTCTGGAATTTTTTGAGGATGTAACTGGGGAAAATGGACAAGAGAGAGCCAGTGGATGTAGTGTACCTGGACTTTCAGAAAGCATTTGATAGCGTCCCACATAGGAGATTAGTGGGCAAAATTAGAGCACATGGTATTGGGGGTAGGGAGCTGGAATGGTGTTGTTGGAACCTGTTGTTCGAATGACTTAACTCTCGAACAGTGATTAAGGTCCAAAGACTTTTATTAGCAATACAGCATAGGTAACTTCATCTTAACACATTGCTCAAGATTGGGGAATAAAGGGAAAACAGGCTTTCTATTAAACATGTGGGCGGAGGTACGGTATGACTCATAACATGAGTGACACTGATCTACATCTTCCCTCTTAAAGAATTAAATGTCAGTACAAAACCATTGACTAAATAAGGCATGCATAGCAATTGATAATGAGCTGGAGGTAAGTCAAACATAGCCCGGGTACTTCACGGTGGGCTTGCAAACACGACCAGCACATGTACAATATAAACCATCTCCGTTCAATAGACAATAGACAATAGGTGCAGGAGTAGGCCATTTGGCCCTTCGATCCAGCACCGCCATTCAATGTGATCATGGATATATGGATCATAAGCACGGCTTTTGGTGCAACTTGGAAAGATACATTTGTACACATGTATCATGCATGAAGAAAAGTAATGTTAATTATTTATCTCACCAAAGATGTTGCCAGGACTGCTGGATAGTTCCAGCAATTTCTGATCCGTTTCCATTTTTTTTCCCCCATCTGATTTATGTTCCTGGCATAGAGGACTCACAGTGGTTCTAAAATAATTATTTCTTTCTTCTGCTCTTCAATCATCACAATAACTGTCTTTTATTTTGTGAGATAGAGAAGGTAAATAATCTCCTTTACTCACTTCCCAGTTGCCATGCAACTAATTGATTTCCTCTGACTTTGCTCACTGTTGTCGAGAAAAAGAAATACTTGCTTCAGGCAAGGTTTGTGGTGAGGACATCACTAGGTGAAAGGAGAGGGGTTGGCAATGAGTGAGGGTGACGTGAGAGGGGAACAGAGGGGCAGTAGTGACGAGGACAGGGGAAAAAAGGCAAGAGGTGGGTAGGAGATGGTGGCCGGGAAAGCAGAGAGAATAATCACAACATTTAGACAATAGACAATTGGCCAATTTAGACAATTTAGACAATAGACATATGGACAGGTACATGGACAGGAAAGGTGTAGATTGATGATGCATGTGAACCAATCACACATAAGCCAGCATCACTAACTCCACCCCACTATAACACTTATACTAAAGCTTGTTCCCGGCACTGGCAGTCTGAGCAGCTAGGATGTACTGACAACCTATTGTATTGTATTGTATTCAATTTATTGTCATTATCTCATAAGAGACAACGAATGGATTTTCCTTACAGTCATGTAACATAAAAATAAATAATAATTCAATAAAAAAATAAAAAATAAAAAAGCACAAACACAGAAGTCCACAACACAACATAACCCCACAGCGGCACCAAAGTTAGGGAAGGTACCATAGTCCAGCCAGCCTCCCCGCCGATCTTCCCAGATGTTCACCCGTAGTCGGGGCCTCCCGAGCACCCGCAGTCGCCGCCACGGGCGGCCCGATGCTCAGGCCCTTTCGCCGGGAACGATGAAACCCCGACGGAGAACATCCTCAGCAGCCCGGACCTCCAAATCAGCCACCTCCCACCAGAGTCCACGGCTCCCGAAGTCCACAGGCCAAGCCGGGCGGAGTCGCAGGACTCCGCGATGTTGGTCAGCCCCGCTCGTGTTGGGAGCTCCGCGAACCACAGCTCCGCGATGTCGGTGCAGCAGGCCCAGCACTCCGGAGCTCCAAACGGCGATCCCCGGTAAGGCATCGCCCGCCCCGCGATGTTCCAACGCTGCGCCGCTGCTGCTGGAGCTCTGGTCGGTCCCGGCAGGAAAGGCCGCGCCAATCCAGTAGGTAGGCCGCGGGGGGGGGGGGGGCGAGGACGCGACTCGAAAAATAGTCGCGTCCTCTCCAGGAAGCGACTGAACGACGGTATCTCCCCTACCGTACCCTCTTCCCCCCCACATAAAGACAAAAACCCCACTAAAAACATTCTTCAAACATAACAAAAAAAAACAAAAAGATACCGGACTGAAGGCGGAGGCAGCTAGCAACAGCGCCACCGGATGTCCAATGTCCAATTATCCCTAAGTCCTATTGTCCTCAATGTTGCTAAGTTTCAATGCTGATTAAAGATGTGTTTAAATCATACACTGTCTCTGGTGCTTGTTTACAAAAGGTTTAGAATGATATGGGCCAAAAGAGGGAAGGTGGGACTAGTGTAGGTTGGGCAGATTGGTCGGCATGGACAGGTTGGGCTGAAGGGCCTGTTTCCTTGCTGTATGCCTCTATGTTTCTAAAAAGACTTCTCTTAGGTATTGAACCTGGCCCCAAGAGCTACAAGTCCTTCTGCATGATCCTGAAGGCTGCAACAAAGAAGTATGTCCCTAGAGGCTTCCGCAAAATCAGAATCAGAAGACCTCTTGAAGCAGTATGAGGCCACAGGCCACCCAGATACTGCCACAGAACTGCTACATTCCCTGGATGCAGCAAGACGGCAGCGCTGGCAAGAGACTGTAGATGACTTGAACTTTACACACTCCAGTAGGAAAGCTTGGACTCTCCTTCATCATCTTGGTTCAGCTGCTCCTGCCCGGTACTATCCCCCCAAGGTGTCAGCAAATGCTGTAGCCTCTCACCTGCTGACAAACTCAAAGATCACTACTTCCAAAGAAGCCCGACAAGAAGTGAGATGGAGCCTGACAAAGTCCATCTCTTCTTCACCATCCTCAAGCTCCCTTTCTAATCCATACGCTCCAGTTGATGTGGACAAAGGCCTGTCCTCTACTAAAGCTGGGAAAGCAGCAGGAGTTGATGGGATTTACCCGGAATTTCTGAAGAACCTTGGCCCCCATGGACGCAACTGGCTGGCGGTTTTTTCACCCATGTCCACTGTAGAGGAATTATCCCTAAGGCCTGGAAAGAGTCTAAAGTCATCGCCATCCTCAAGCCTGGGAAATCTGCTGATGATCCAGCTAGTTACCGACCTATCTCCCTCTTGTGTACATCCTACAAGCTGTTTGAGCGCCTCCTGCTTGCCAGGATTTCTCCATTGGTAGAACCTGTTCTGCCAGAGAGCAAGCTGGCTTTAGACCTGGTAGAAGTCACTACCAATAGAGAGGCTGGCTTCCAACATGCCCTGAAAACTGATGTTGTTCTCATCGATCTGTCACCAGCTTATGACACCGTGTGGAGACATGGTCTGTTGCTGAAAGCTTCCAGAATCTTGAAGTGCCAAACCACCATGCGTGCCCTCTCATCCATCCTTAGCAACCATAGATTTACGGTCTCGCTTGGGAACCAGACCAGCTCTGTCAGGACCCTGAATGATGGTCTCCCCCAGGGCTCTGTCCTAGCTCCCCTACTCTTCAACATTTATGTGAGTGACATGCCAACTACCTCGTCCAGGATGTTTGCATATGCAGATGACCTTGCCCTTGCCTACCAGGGAGCTGCCCTTGAGGATATCAGCAGAGTGCTAACCCAAGACTTGAAGGGGATGGAGGAGCACTTCACCTTCTGGTGACTTTGCCCTAACCCATCTAAGGCAACTGTCACTGCCTTTCACCTCAGCAATTGGCTCGCCAATGCAAAGCTCCGAGTGTCCTTTTGTGGTGAGCCGGTGAAGAATGAAGAATTCCCCGAGTACCTCGGAGTCACCCTGGATCGCACCTTCACCTATCGTGAACACTTAAAGAGGGTGGCTGATAAACTGAAAGCTAGGGTCAAAATCATCAGGAAACTTGCAGGAAACAGTTGGGGATCCAATGCACCCACCCTCTGTACCACAAGTTTAGCCCTAGTCTACTCAACAGCCGAGTTTTGCTCAACAGCTTGGGCTAATAGCTGCTACACCAAATGAGTTGACACTGTCCTTAACTCTGCAATGCGGGTCATCACAGGGACGCTTAAGTCAACACCTTTTAAGTGGCTCCCTGTCCTCTCTCATATCGCCCCTCCCAGCATACGCAGAAGGGAGAGGATGTTGAAAGATTGGTGCACCATCAATGCTAATCCTGACCTTCCCATCCATGCTGACTTGAACAATCTGCCCAACATGCGCCTGAAGTCCCGCAAACCCTTCTGGTTGTCAGTCAAATCCCTGGAAGACTTTGACTCCAAGACTGAGTGGCGCAGAGCCTGGAAAGATGCCAACACCACAACGGATAGGCCATCACAGACCCCACAGTGAAACCACTGGGATTTGACTTCCATTGCAGGCATTGGCTAACCCAGAACTGAATCCACACCCTCCATGCAAGAACAGCTCATCACCTGCATAAGTGGGGGATGACAGACAGCCCTGCTTGCGACTGCGGACATCCAGACCAGACCATCCCGCACATCATGAATGACTGCTCATTGAGGCTTTTCCCTGGTGGCATCAAAGCCATCCACCCAGTAACTGATACTGAGCTGGCCTGGATGTCTACCCTTGACCTAACAATGTTGGCTATGCATGCCATACGCAAGAAGAAGAATAAGATGTGGAATGAATCACAGAGTTACACACCATGCAATCAAACCACTCAGTCCACTAAGTCCAGTCATGCATTTACACCGATCCTGCGCTGATCCCATTTTATTTTCCTTACATTTATATCAACTTGCCCAAGATTCTACATGCGAGGCACAATTTATAGACCAAATGACCTACAAACTTCCTCATCTTTTGGATGTGGGAGGAAAGTGGAGGGGGGGGGGGGCGAGGGGGAGGGGGAGACCCATAATGTCACAGGAGAACGTGTGAATTCCTCACAGACAGCACTGGAGGTCAGGATTGAACTTGGATTGCTGGAGCTGAGAGGCGGCAGCTCCACAAACTGCATCACTGTGTCACCCTGTGAGCACAGGAATGGACTGGGTAGGTTGGGAGTTGGATAGATATGTCCAGTGGGACAGAAACTGAAGTATTCTGGAGGGTAAAGTGACACGTGATGTTTAAAAAAACAAGTTCAAATTTAATGGATGAAGCTGGTTAAATGCTGGAAATTGTGGCTGTTCAATGAAAGGACTGTGAAGCTGTTTGCGTGGTGAGAGGGCATACAGCTGTCAACAATCAAGGGAGAATGAAGCACATGATACAAATAACAGATTTTAGTAATTTGAAA